>VFFE01007199.1:1464047-1628298 GCA_008921705.1 Burhinus oedicnemus | reverse complement strand
GGCCGGGGCTCGGCGCTGTCAGGCGGCGGGGGTGGAGCGGCGGCCTCGTTGCCCGTCGGGCGCGGCAGAGGGGTGCCGGGGGCGGTGCTGTCACGGAGAGGAGAGCGAGGGGCGGAAAGCCCTGCGGGGGAAGGGGGCCTCCCCCGGCGCCAGAAGCGCCCGGCGCGGTAGAAGCGGCCGTGGCGGTTAACGGCAGCGCCGCGCGGCGGCCGGGGGCAGGACGCCCGTGATCGAGCACGTTAACACAAGGGGAGGGGGGTGTTTTTTCCACGCTTGGTTCACCACTTTATCCTAGGGGGGGGGAGGAGGGCAGAGGCCCCCGCAGAAAGCCTCCCGGCGGGCGCGGAGGAGCGGCGGGCCGCGGGAGTCACGGCCCCAGCGGCGGTTTCCCGGCCGGCCGCGGCCGCATTGCTCCCCCGAGAGGCAAAACTTTCTACACACACTCACACACTCACACACACACACTCACACACACACTCACACCCCCGCACGGCCGGGGCTGCCTCCGCACACTCGCACCACACACACACACTGACGTCTTTTGCGCATTTCCTGCACTGGAGCGAGCGGCGGAGCGGCACCGGCAGGCGGGCTGGGGCTGCGCGGCGCGGAGGGAGGCGGGAGGCGGGAGGGGGGCGGCCGGCCGGCAGGAGGCGGGAGGCGGCGGCGGCTCTGCCCATCGCCAGGGCGGCGGCCGCCCAGCCGGAGCCCGCCGAGACCCGCGCGGCCCGCTCCGCTGCCGTCGCCCCCCCCACCCCCTCCATGCGCGGGGGTCGCTCCGCTGGGTCCTTGGCCTTGGCGGCGGCGGAGGGGGAGGAGGCGGCGCAGGACGGGCGGCTCCGGGCTGCGGCGCGGATGGAAGGTCCCCGGGTGGATGTTTGCTGAGCGGAGGCTGTGCAGTAGGCAGGGCTGGTGGGGCGGCCGGTGTTTCTGATTTGTGTGTGTGTGTGTGTGTGTGTGTGTGTGTGTGTATTGTTGTGCGGCGCACGGGCAGGACTGGCGTGTGCGGGAGCCTGGGATCGCGGCTCTGCCTCCTCTGCAAAGGCTGATCCAGGATTATGGTCTAGGTGAAGGGAGAAGGCTCTCGCTCAGCCCAGGGACTGATTATGCTCGGGTTTTGATTGCATTCGGGGGTTTCTGCAGCCGCGGACGCCTCTCCCTCCCCGGCGGCCCCCCTGCCTTGTTTTCCGTTAGAAACACGGGCAAGAAAATAAATGTATTCACTGGGTGTCGCAAGAGCAAAGGCTAAATAATCAAAGGTAACGGCAGCAGCAAGGCGAAGAGACCCGCACTGTATCCTGCTCCCCCACTCCCAGACCTGCCCTCCTATTTATTGGCGAGACCTCCCTCCCTCCCTCTCGGTGCGAGTGCGTTGTGCGAGTGTTTAATCCCGGGAAAAGTGCAGCCATCCAGCCATGGTGGTTTTCAATGGCTTGCTGAAAATCAAGATCTGCGAGGCGGTGAATCTGAAACCCACGGCGTGGTCTCTGAGGCACGCGGTGGGTCCCAGGCCACAGACCTTTTTGCTGGACCCTTACATAGCCCTCAATGTGGACGACTCCAGGATCGGGCAGACCTCAACCAAGCAGAAGACCAACAGCCCTGCTTGGAACGATGAATTTGTCACCGACGTTTGTAATGGCAGGAAGATAGAGATGGCTGTTTTCCATGATGCCCCCATCGGGTACGACGATTTTGTAGCTAACTGCACTATACAGTTTGAGGACTTGCTGCAGAACGGGAGCCGCCACTTCGAGGACTGGGTAAGTGTTCGCGCTGTAGATACATACATGTACATATGATTTTCAGTGGCATGGCTCTGGATGCAACATCTGTCTTGCAGAGCTAGGTTGCCAAGGGCATGTAATGGCTCTGAAGGGTTTTCATTATTTCCACGCTTTGTTATACTGAGATAGTCATGGTTACTGTATATCTAATGCATGTGGTCTACAGGCAAGGGAGGAAAGAAAAATATGCTGAATCTAAGTAAGAGCTGCATAATTACCACTTCAGTTTCTGAAATTATGTTACATAAATACAAGTCTAGTTATCTTATTGTGTTTGAAAAACCCTAACCAAATGCATCCAAACAGAACATTACCACAAAACCCAGATCCAGCACTTAGACCAAGTTCATAATTTCAATGTGAATGCTCTTGGGTCAGCCTGGCAATGATGAGCCTTAAAAATCCAGACTTGACCTCTGATACGAGACACTTCAGGGGCTTCGTATCGCTTGAAAGCTCACTGCATCAACACTGATGCTCCTCCTTCCTTCCCTCAGATGATCTACACCTTTATATATAGAGCTAATGCAATGCTTCTTCAAATACCTGAAACTGATGAAAGCGTCCTGGTGGATTTTGGCCCCAACCAGACAAATTCTGTTGCCTGTACACACAAAGTATCTAACAGCTTCTACAGCATCTTAAACACCCAGAGGCTAACATGCCTCAGTGGGAGTACAAAAAAGCTGGAAAATCCTTGGTCTGACATCCTCAGGTACTGTGATTTAACACGGAAAAATTAAACAAACAAAAAAAAGAAACACAGGAAATGTGAATACGCACATTTCACATTTCTGCAGTTAAACAGTTAAATGGTATATCCTTTAAATAAGAAGTATAATAAAACAAAAGTAGCTGTCTTCTCATTTTAAATGCGCCCTGCTTGACCAGCCATCTGAAATGTGTATGCTCATCTTTTTGTGTATTTATTTGTTACGGTCAAGGATACTAGTCAGGGCAATATTTCTTTGGCAAACAGACAAAGAACCCAGAACCAAAGTAAAAATAGCGAGAGCTAATAGCTCTGAGTTTCGTGTATTCTTTGGGGCTTCTTTACTTCATGCAGTGGTATAAAGAGATGTCAGAATGATGGAAAGGCGTGAAAGAATTAGGCTCTATTTATGCTGATTAGGAGCTGAATAACTTTACTGTTAAAACTTTTATGTTTACAACTTTAAAATATTTTTTACTTCTGCTCTGTATGTTACATTGTGATAATTAGGATCTAGATTTTTCTGATGCTTTATAAAAGCTACACATTAGTAAGCTTGGATGGTAAAACTGGGTGATAGGCAGAGGAAAAACAGCCAAATCAGGAATAGAGAAATGCAGCAGTATTGCAGATGTCTTTTACCTGGATTGAATGATAATCAAGTTGTGGCTCTCCTGAAATCAAGGGGGGGGTTCTTGAGACCAGTAGGACGAGAACATCATCACAGATTTTCAGTGCAAGAATAATAATTTCATATGTTTTTTTTGTGTATAGTACGTGTTGTGAGTTTGTCGTCAAGTCTGGAACGACCTTGCAGGTTGCAGATGCCAAGTTTGAATTTTAGTGGGGCTGGTGTGCTGGGGTATGTCTGAACTCTGATTTTTAAGGTGAACTCCAACATCCGAACATGTTCCCTAGATAAATAGTGGAATTTAACAGATTGAGGCCCATTGTAAACATGATCTGGGAGGAACTACATAGCTGAATCAGATAAATGCTGTGTTTTATTGTGCCAGGATTCATTGCTGTCCAGCATTCACTGGGTGGGAGGAGACGAGGGAGTGACTACGCTTGTTGTCTGTTGATGTGACAGGATTGAGGACATGGCAGTGGATCATAACTGGTCAGCTCAATATAATGCAGCTTCTGAAGCATCACTTACCTCGGTTTTGTGCAGTAAGTCCTCATAGTTTGGATTGTGTTTGTGGGGTACCTGTAATACAGTGTGCACCGCCCTTCCTGTATCACAGTTAGAATTGGTGAGGAGGCAAGTATTTATAGGATTGTGCTTTACCCTTTCCAAAATCTTCTCATTTACTGAATGTTTCACTGTAATTGTAATACTGAGTGTGTTTATTGGATTGTTAATAGACAGGGACCTTCAGAGAACAGGCCCTTACAAAATCACCCTGTTTTTTTGTCTGATTTCACTGAGTTAAAATAAGGCCTGTGGCCATGACGTCTCTATAGAGTCCATAAATAGTCCATAATAGTAAATAGATTTATTGGTATCTTCATCAGTGTCTGGAGTCTGTATTAAAGTGTGAAAAAGAGACATCGCCTATGAAATGAATGGGTTTCACCGTACAAGGAAAATGCACGTGGCCTAAACCAACGTTAGGTTAAGATCTGCTGGTGCGATACAGTCAGTTTCTTCTGTTTAATAAGAGGACTAATTCCTTCAATTCACTCTCGGCATTAAAGGCAGATATTTTTGTAGTACTCTTTCCCAACTTCATAATAAGCAAATGAAAAGCAGCAATCACAGGAACCCCTTCCTGCTTACTGCCTGAAATATCAAATAAATGCAACTTAAGAAACACTCTTGGAGACCATATATCTTTTTATGCCATCCTAAGGGTTTCCCTTTAAGCAGTCCTGAAAGTTTGAACTGGGTACCACGTACTTGTTCAGTGTGTTCGGTGTAATTGCACTGTTGCCCCTCATTACCTTCAGAATGATGCAACAGTTCTTGCAGGACTGAACTGTCACTATTTAAATAGGTTTGAGAAAATGCTTATGAGCTGAGAACAGCTCGTCAATATATTAATAGCTTTAATGCTTTCGATCTCATATAATACAGTATGTATTTTTGTAAGGGAATTTCAATATTTGTTTTATAATATCTGCACTAGGGTCAAGGCTTTGTTACTTATCCTGTAATACATTTCTAGGTTCTTGTCAGAAGTCCAAAATGCAAAAAAGACTTGCAAAGAAGTAGTGGTTTGTGTCTTTTCTCCTAAAAAGAAACTGTTTCTCTCTTTAGCCAGCTCACCTACTTTGATTGGTTTTTGCTGTTGTGCAAATCCTTATATTTTTTTCTAAGAGGTGAGTTTTTTATGGAAATACCGGTTATTTTTCTCACTGTTAAGCCTGTGCTATATACTGATGCCATGGTTACAGTGGAAACACTAATGATAAACAAGTACAAAGCTCAAAATCATGATAGCATCTATTGTATTAGGACAAGTCAGATAAATATGCAAAATCCTGGTTCATTTTATCTACAGAGTATTCAGCAGTTGCAAAAATTATTTTTAACCTCATGATATGTATAATCCCTGAATATATATATTTTAAAAAAAAATCAAAGTTGTGGCCTAAAACAGTGGTTCAGATTTTATTGGATGGAAGCTTTTAAACAAAATAGATACTTCTTTTTTTTTTGGTTTAAAGATCAATATTAAAATATTTGTTTGGGTTTCTAGAAAAGGTATAGTGACAATTAAAAAGATGGCTGCTTTTCCAGTGGTGCATCAATACAGACAGCACAGTAAAAGTGTCAGTTTTGCAGATTTTTTTAGTCATGGCTACACTGCAGTTTTAAAGAGAGCTTTGGATTTATGACATTACAGGCTTTTCTGTAAGCACATAAAATGTTATACAGAATGGCACAGAGTATTCAAGAGAATGTTGGTGAACTTTGAAAAATATGAAATACAGAACAATAAACAACCTGCAAGTTCTGATTGAAAAACAAACTAATAACATGAAAGCTGTGGGGTTTGGTTTTTTTTTGAGTTAGACAATTTAGGTTATAATAAAGTGTGCCTTTAGCTTTCTTACATGTGGCACATGTAAACTTTGCACTTGAGTTGGTAATGCAGCTACATTTTAATCAGTAAAATTGAGATTAGGAAGGAAAATTCTGTTGATATTTAGCCTTGTGGTAACACTCCTGTGAATTAGCACGATCAATGTTTATGTGTTTGGATTATTGGTAGTATGGGTTCTGAGTTCAAGTCCGCTTTCCAGAGTTGATGATAGATGAAATCAGTGTGATTGGACCTGTGCCAAAGACACCATCTAAGGGTCTTAGCCATTAGCCCGGCTCTACATGAGAAAACCTATTGAGTCGTCCTGAGAAATCCTTTTGTGGGCTAAGTAGCAGAACGCACTAAATCAGTCAGGACATCACAACGTTTAGCAAGAAAAGCCTCTATTTCCACTGAAAATATTTTACAGCTATATTTAGGTTAATGAAACAAGTTTAATTTTCTGCTGTCTTAAAAAAATCCCTAACACTGTCAGGAAAAAAATAAAACACTGATTTGAGTGAGCTTTTCTTTGCTAGTTCTAAATATGTTTCATACTATTTTTTTTTTCTCTTCAGTGCTGCTTCTTAAGATCTAAATTTAAAACATTATACTTTTTTAGAACCATCCTTTCATATTTCCATTTTATCAGTGTGAAGTTAGTCATGCAACTGTGCCACCATTGTATAAAGCAAGTTTGTTATGAATTAATATAACATCTCAATAACAAGCTGATGATGAGTTATGGGAGATGGTGTGGAGAAGAGGTACGCTGCTTTACATACTTGTTGAACTGTTGAGTTATGTATTTTTATATCATGCTTACAGTGTCTTATTGAAGACATTTTCCTATTGGAAAGACTAGGTCTTTAAGTTGCAGTTCATAAAGTTAGACGCCTAGGTTAATAGAGCTGTGAATGTCATGGTACCCACCTCTCATAAGAGAAATAACAGTAACAAGTATGTCATACACTAGAAAATCTGAAAGCACTTTAGAGAAAGGTCAATATTCCTTCTTCTCTTTGAGGAATTGAGAAGTAGATGCCTACATTCACCCAGAAAGGCAATAGCGGGGGGGGGGATTAAAAGTCTTCCGAGTCCTTGGTCCAGTGAGCTGTCCATGGACCTGAGAAGCAGAACTGTCTCCTTCCCGTGCCTGTAATTGGAATTAACTGGAAAGACTGCTTAGGTGCTTGTCAGACTTTTTCTGTTTGGTTCATTTTTGGTTTTTTTAAGTGCCATTTCTGTTGCTGAAATGGGTACTCCTTTCAGTCGGCAGGTGAATTGTTGTAGCTGGCAGACAGAGTGGAATTGTGATCATTTTAGTGCAAATCACCCTGTGTGTTAACCTCTGCTTGTGCCATACGCTGCTGAAGGGTGGCATTGGACTAGCAGACTGTGACATATTTTCATTTTTATTTTCATGTACTGGCTGAACTTATCTGTGCTGACGGTGTTGAAAGGCCTAGGATTTTGCTTGTGAAAGCTTTACATCTCATCTAAACTGTGGTTCATGGGCTGCTGAAAACCATTGTTATCAGAAGAGTATTTGTTGAAATGAAAGGGAAGTTGCTGTCCTGTTTGATAGGTTTCTGCATGACAAGACTGTCGCTGAGCAAGGTCTGTCAGGTTTGCGGGGTGAAGGTGAGAGAGCTACAGGGGATCAGCAGAGTTTCACAGGGATTCGGCATAATTGTGAGGGTGGGCGGTTGTCAAGAGGAGATGGGAGATTTTAGAGAGCACTTTGTACAGGTAGGGGTCTTCCTTGCTTTCTCCCCCAGCCTGTCTCCCTCCTGTGCCTCCTCTTTTCCCTCACTGCTGGGGTTGTGGTACAGTCACCACGCAGCTCACCCACTATCTCTTATCAATCCCCTTCTACAGCTGCGTAAATCTACTCCTACTCCCTGCTAGAAATGTTCTCTCTTAACAGCTCCTGCTTACCTGCAGTGCTTCTCAGCCTGCTGAGGAGCAATAGAGGGGAAAAAAGTTGCCTCTGCAGTTGGTGCTGCAGGGAGAGGGAAAGGGCAAAGTGGGGAAAAGAAGAGATGAGGCATAGAGAGAAACCTGGAGGAGGGTAATGAATAGTTGCTGCTGCCCCACATACTCCAGCTGCCCTTTTGGCAACAGCAGAAAGCTGCCCATGTAGGAGACAGGGATGATCTGGCATAGACAAATTGACTAGTTGAAGGCCATATGCTGCTCACTGACCTGTTTTGGGGGGTTTTTTTGCCTGCTTTGCTCAATGTATAGCTTTTGAAATCTCACTTCAGATGTGAAAAAATTGCTCAGGGCATGAAAAGTGTGTAGTAAAGCACGCGTTTCACTTAGCACTGAATTATCATACATGTAGGTCAGAAGTTGATCCCACGACTCGTGAGAATCTCATCCTGCTGTTGCTAATACCAATGCTGATACTGATACAAAGTTCCACGTAATGAAAGTAATTCTACTGAACTCTGTAGAAAGTATTTGTTAGAACAAAGTTACCAGCAACGGAGTCCAGTTCATAGGTATTAGTTCAAAGCTGGGCTTAAGAAATATACAAGTGGAGTCAAAACGATTCCTATGTGTCCTTCTTGCGCCAGTTTTTAGGCAGTGAGTATCATTATTCCAGCTCAGGCGGTTCCATAGACGCTATGCAGAACTTCATGGTTGTGAGTAAACCACTGATTTCACTGGGTTCACTGGGTTCACTGGATTTCATGCAGGCATGTGTTTAAGTTCTTTCCTCAACTGAGGCCTGTGTTCCAAGGGAAAACCGAGAATAAATAACATTTAACAACATCCTTTACTTTCATTTTATTCTTACTGATTTATTATTCTTCTGCAAATCTTGCACATGCGAGCCTGGTTTCTGCTTTCCTCAGCCATCAAAACTAAATCTCTGCCCTCCCTGTCCAGAATTCTTCAAATACTGATGAAATGAGGATTTGATTTAAATTGGAATTGTAGGACTTGGCATCTAGGTGCAAGTAGTTTCCACTCCCTAACTAAACTTCCATGTAAGTGAACTTTTGAGGGATTTTCAAATTTTGAAGGGAGGCTGTGAATACAATTTGTAAAAAAAAATTAGAGGTGAGAGCCTTTCTGCTTGGAACTGGCTGGTTGAATTCAGTTCTGCTTTACCCAGTACTATCTTAAGCCCCTTTTCCTCACCCCAGTTACTAGACCGTAAGAGAAAGACATCTACAGTTCATGGTAAGAGAGGTTTTAGAAATGATGGGTTATCCAAGTAATGGGAAATCTGCGGTCAGAGAGGACTGAGAAGAGACTTTCCCTCCATCCATACGAAAAGGTAGGGCTGGAACTATTTGGATGTGGAATAAGATCAGAAGTCCAAAGATAGCTTGGAAAACTGCCAGTTGCAGGGGGGTGGTGGTGGAACCAAACAAACTCTTTTGTCTCTCGCAAGAAGCTAGACAGAGCAAGATCTGAAGAATGGAGATATTTTGTGTGCCCTTTTGAGTCATGCAAATTGTAGCAGTTACAGAGGTTTCTGCCATTTGGGGGCAAAGGGGTCATTACAGAAGGCTGACAAAAAGTTTTAACCTTGCGTTTGTATGCGACTGCTTTCCTATTTGGCAGGCAGTCACTACAAGATTTAAAAAGTATATTCGGCAATATTAATATGAAACTGCAATTGTAAAGCTAATAAATAAGTCTAGAGATTGGGTAACTTTAATGGCAGTTATGTACTTTGCACTATATTGTAGTCAAGCAAAATGCAAATGAATATGATGTAAGAACATCTGCAGAATTACTGTCTACTCTGATCATTATTCACGGTCAGGAGCTAGTGAAGTTGATTTCTGAGTGTCCTCTCACTTACATTTCTCCAAGGGTTAAAAAATCTTAAATTATCATTGCTGTGATTCAACAGAAGTTACAGAAGCCAAGATTTCACATATTTCTGAATATCGCAGCTAAAAAAACCTAGTGATATTGGCATGTTCCCACTAAATCTAACAGGAATTTTAACGTTTATTTTATTGGAAGCAGTGTGAGAGAAATGCTATGCGGTTCTAAGAGTTTTTCCTCTACTGAACTCTGTAGGGCTTGAATTGTTGAAGAACAGAAGTGAAGAAAGACCATTGCTTTTAGAATTAGAAAAGGCAAAGTTTGATTCCATCGGAGGCTTGGAGACAGCCATTTCTGCCTTATATTGGCTAACTTGAGCTGATTTAATTGTTCTAGACAATAGAATCATTTTGGTTGTTTCCGGTGTCCTGCTGGGCAATTTCATCACAGGCAGGAACAAAAAAGTGTGAATAATGGCTAGATGTTACCAAATAAATTTAATGTTTGCATTGTTTGAACAGTGAGCCCCCATTTTATGTCTGTCTCAAATGAAGAGCAGGCAAACTTAATACTTAGTATCCTTCAGTACTTTACCATATAAATACGTAACAAGCCTCTTATCATGGGGGACCAGGGTTTCTTACGCGTTTTAGAACTCTTCATTCTTCAGTACATTGGCCTTTTTAAACGTCATTAAAAAAATACACGGCTTTGTCAATGTTAATATTTATAAGTATCTTTAGATAGTGACATGGCAGCAGTGAAGCAGATGTAATGGTGGTGGAGACATGACGGGAAGAGTGATACATAGTCTGCATAGGTGATGAGGAAATGGTTGGAATTACTTTGCTTTGTTTAACAGATTAAAAGCCAGCAAGACAGTAGCGTTTTCTCCTTCCTTGTTTTCTTTCAGTTTCCTCTTTATCATCCATTCTGTTTTCATGCTGCCAATTCTCCATCTTTCTTTATCTGTTCTGGCTTCAAGGTGGTCAAGAAATGATAGAGTGACCTCTACAGGATTGCATAAGATTTTGATGTTGGCAATGCTAGCAGGCTACGTGAATGAAATGTCCTGCTATAGAACTCTACAGAGACCTATTGCAAGTACAGTTTTCTTGCTGGGACTGTATTTACTTATTGCGTAAGTCTTTGTGGCATCTGTCAACTTCCCTTTATTTCAAGGTGAGATTGATCCATGGTCTTTGAAAGCAAAGTCTGAGAATGTGTTGGAAAAGGAAAGGCTAAAGGCCACTCATGCTGTGTCCACTTTGTCTCTTTCTGACATGGTTCTAGCTGGATTTATTGAGAAGTCTTTTTTTTCCTTTCCCTCTGAGTTTCCTTGCCTTTTCCTTCCTTATAACCCCATAGTGCCTTGGCACCTCTTGAACATTTGACTTCATGGCCCGCTTCTTTTCTCCTTAATCCACTACTATCACCTTGTCCTCAAGTTCTGGCTGTCTATTTTAACTTTTTGTTCCTTTTTCTTGTTATTACTTCCCATATATCCATATTGCTGTTATTCCTACCACTCCAACTCCTTTCCTCTTCTTGTCACTCTGGTGGACCAGTGAGCTCCTTGTGTCAGTAGGACTCAGAAGCATCTTCTGTACATGAAGCTCTATGGGGTTTACCCAGCTGCTCTCATCCAGAGCATGTTCCCCACTGTGCTTCTCAGCAAGCAGCAGGGAACTAACTGATCAGACTGGTGGTTGTCAGACCAGTTATCGTTGATCAGAAGAAGTGATGCAGTGAGTTTCCAGTTAGTTATACTACAGAAGTGGTTGAAGGAGGAAGCGTAATACGGTAGCTTTGAACTTCAAGCAAAATTCTCTGGTTTTAGCAGTCAGTGGGGTGTTGAAGGAACATTATCTGTCCCTGAAAACTGGAGTCTCCCAAGCAACAGAAACACTGTTGTAAAATTTTAGTTGGTACTAACTGTTGGGATTTTCAGGGACTTCTAATCACAGAAATTACCTAGTATTGTTTGGTTGGTCTTTTTTTTTTATATAAAGCAAAATTATGGCTTCTGTCTTCAAAAAGTTACAGTTCAAGCACAAGTCAAAAAAGGCAGATTGGGGAAGCCAAAAGAAATTAATAGGAAAATGCTTACCAGTGTGAAAGGCTGTAGCGGTAGCTTAGCAGCAGCCTATCAGTTCAACTTTGCTTGGTGTCTCTAACTCAAAATCTGAAGGGGAGAAGCAATAGTGGAAATTTTGCTGGAGATATTTGGAGATTCTGATGCTTTGCATGATGTGTTTCTGCTCAAGGAGTTGACAGGTGTAGATGGACAGCCCTTACGATCTAGTCCATTGGTTATTTCTGAGTATCCCATATAGCTTTAAGAATGTTCGGGATCACCCACTTTTAGGGAACTACAGGCTTTTTCTGTATAATTCCATGAAAGCTGGTATTAACTGTATTATTACATTTGAGCTTTTTTTCTTTATCAATAGACGGGTTAGAGCACTACCAGTGCAATAATCGAATACAGACACGATATATAGGGTTAATCTGACGTACTAATGTCACGGGGCTGAGATAAGCTTTGTTAAGTTTTATTCCACACCTCTGCTCTTTGTGCCAGCAAGTTCTCAGATCCATGTCAAGGCTCTGAGAGGGGGAAAGAGGAAAGAAGAGTTTTATTAACCTCTCTCAATGATTTTGCAGAAATGTAAGCCATTGCATGAGAAGCAAGCAACAGTACTTTTCACCTAAAGAGCAAAACCTTGTAGCTCTTTCTGATGACCTTTACGCAACACTTTATTTATTTATTTATATATATATAGAGAGAGAGAGAGTAAAGCCCATTACTTTACAAAGAATATTGGTTTAGTGGTCATATTTAGGAGATAGCTTTGCATGTGCATTTTTTATAAGGCCATGTAAAAGGTTTTAAAATACAAATTCAGCTAAACTGATTTCTAACAATTCCGTGGTACATTAGCAGCCCAGACACCACGACCTAGACAAGTTCCTATGATCTCTTTAGGTGCTCTGCCCTTGCCATTTCATGCTCATTCTTTGTGTCCGCTTTGCTCGTTTGTTGCAAGATGCCTTGGGTAGGGGATATCGTATTACCTTCTTGTATATATCGTTTCATAGGACTGTGGAGTCCTGTCCTGGTTTCAGCTAGGATAATTTTCTTCCTATTACCTGCTGTGTTTTGCATTTAGTATGAGAATAGTGTTGATAACACATATTGTTTTAGTTGTTGCTATGTAATTCTTATACTAAGTCAAGGACTTTTTCAGCTTCTCATAGAAGCTGAGAGGGAGCATAGGCAGCACAAGCTGGCCAGAGGGATATTCCCTACCATAGATGTCATGCTCAGTATATAAATGGAGCTTGGCTGGGGGGCAGGAATCCGCAATCGTGGCTCAGGAAGGGCTGGGCAATTGATCCTCAGATGGTGACAGCAATTGTATCACTTTATTTTATATATTCTTTTACCATTATTATTATTACTATTATTATTTTCTTCCGTTACTGTCCTATTAAACTGTCTTTATCTCAATCCACGAGGGGTTTTTTCCTCCTTTTTCTCCCTCTTCTCCCTACCCTACTGCGGGGGCGAGGGAGTGAGTGAACGGCTGCGTGGTCCTAGTTGCTGGCTTGGGTTACACCACAGCAGGTCTCAATCCTTTTTTGAAAGGCGTTCACTGTACAACGGTAGTATGATATAGAAAAATAGATCAGGTACAGTTGCCCTCTGTTTGTCATAGCCCAGTGGAGTGCAGAAAGCAAAAACTTTTCTGTGTTGGTTTTGTTGGTAAGTAGATGTGTGAGTAAGCAAAAAACAATATACCTTAAACACGAAAGAAGTTTAAGCCTGTAGTGTGTGCCATACACTAATGACTGGGGGCGTAACTTGTCTCGCACACCTATTCAAAGCTGATGTTCCTATATTGATTTTAATGGGAATTTCTTCCAAGTGGTGTTCCCTGTTGCTGAAACTGTTGAGAGTACGTGTATCGTTTAGTTGCATACGTACTGATTCCTCTGTGCTACTGGCCGAGTTAGGGAGATGGGTCTCCATCACCATCAATTGAATTCCTTGTGTGTTTAATGTTGCACTTTATGTATTTTTCAGAATTGAGGTCTATTGTAAATTTTTCAGATACATGGAATTCACATGAAAAATTTAGGCTGCTGATTCTGCAGTCTTTTGAAAGTGTTACCCAGCTGTCTTTTCATCGGTGGTTATTTCAGTGTCTTACCTGTTTCTGAATGAGTTTGTGAATGCATTGTGAACTGCTTGTGAATGCATTGGTCAGAACGGTCAATTCTGATTACTGAGTCTTCTCTTCAGTTTGTTACATGCATATTTTCTTGCAAGTAGAATTGTTCAGAGTATTTTTAAAGTAAAAAAAAAAAAAACAAAACAAACCAAAACCTTAACTTTGTTTTTCCTGACTTATACTTCGTTAATAAAAAAATAGTAAATCATTGGATATTTGAACAAATAAAATGAGACTGATCTCTAGCCTTGTTTGAATGTACTCTGGACATCAAACTGACAGGCTCTAACATGTTCCAACTGTTATATTTTGTTTCAAATGTGTGTACTCTCCAGCCAACCACTGTTTTGCTGTATCAGTGTTATTAATACCATAAAGCTTTCAAAATCCTTCGTGTAATCCAAAGTTTACATTTTTTTAAATCAGATTTAAAATCATATGTGAAGTGTGAGAATGTCATTTTGTCTTTTATGCTGTTCCTGGAAGAGCAAGGTCAAAAAAAGCATCTGACTGAAATGGAAGGCAGGCAGAGTGAGAAATGGGGGCAGCTCCGGCGAAGCCCCTTCTCCCTACTGGACTGTATGGGCTTCTTCTGTTTGGGACCTGGGCATAATTGTGGCAGTGATCAGTAAGTCAAATTACAGGCCAAATGTTTTGTAGAGCTGCCAAAAAGTTTGCAGCTCTTCGAGCAACTGTGAATCAGCCCTGCACCCTGTTTGCAGACTAGCAAGTAAAAGCTGCTTCCCAGCAGCAGTGTGCCAGTCTGTATATGAGCTTTATGCACGGTTAATCAACTTTACAATGCAAATAATGTGAAGTGTCAGAGACATTTTATGCACCTATGAAAATGTACTTGATGCTAGTGATATCCTCAGTAAGACAGGGGTGAAGTGCTGAAACCTTCTCGGAGCATGGATGCATACATTCTGGCAGGGTGACAGTTTTGACTGTAGGAGTTATTACTTGCTCTTTGATAATGCTTACTATGTGTTAGGTAGTGCAGAAACAGAAAATTCATAGTTTCTTCCTGGAGGAGCTTATGCTGTAAAATCAGAAAACTTATTACCTCACTTTTGGATAAGGTCATAAACTGCAGTATAAGATCTATGAAGGTTTTGTACCTGTGTCTCAAAATAGAATTGATGTGTGAAAGCCATAGAAAATGCATAACAAAATACAAACCTATACTTTTCAGAACAGAAGTATGCAAAAGAAATAAATGGTGTCTTATTGCAACTTTTTAAAATGTATTTGATGGCCCTTGGGGAAGCGGTACTTGTCTAACTGAGTAGTTAGGGAGAGTGTTTGTATTCACATGAGTAAGCAGAGACAGAAGCTGAAGCTTAAGTTGTGTGCCAAACCAAGAAACATGTAATAAGATGAACGGTCAACAAAGTGAAGCCACTTCATCATAGACCAGATTACACAAATAAGGAAGATCATATTTGCAGCAGGCTTTATTTAACTAAAAGTTTCAAAATGTCATAACAGGTCACAACATAAAAATGGTTGTCATCAGTATTGCTTGGTTTTCCTTAGTGTTTGTGGTAACAGGTGAGGCTGGTAAATTAATTTTCACAGTGCACAAAGTGTTCCTGATCCTGATTACTTTATAATCTGAAGTTTTCGTGAGCTATGAAGTAACATGTAATAACTTCATCATAATCTTGCATGCTGTGAACTGGTCAGACAAGTTTTTACATACTTAGTTGTTCTGCATCTACTTGTGATATAACACATTATCTCCTCTCTCTCTTCTGTAATTTTTGCCTTTATTTCCATTCACATAATTCCTTGAAACAAATGAGGGTGTCAGTAATGGGAAATGATGGGATGGGCATTCACTCATAATTCAGGTGTAAAATCTTCTTATAAAATGAATAACCCAGCTTTTTATATCAGTCGTTCCAGAAGAGACCTTTGTCTGCTTTAGATTCACATGTAGTGATACATAGATCTTATCTTATCTGTCTCAGGTAGTAATGAAATTCATTAGCAAAATGTCTGAGTGTGGAGAATCTTGAGCATAGTCGTCTTCACAGCATTTCTAAGAGGAAGTGTCATGGATGGAGAGACCGTATTCCTCCATGTCACCCAGAAGTATGGTACAAGGATCATGGTTCTAATCTCAAGAGTTTGCAATGGAGGTATCAGTATCCTCATTTTTACAGAGGAGAGACTGGGGCTGAGACCTAGGCTCCTGAAATGAGGTTTCTGCCTGATACCTTTAAGATATCTTTCTGTC
This sequence comes from Burhinus oedicnemus, assembly GCA_008921705.1. NCBI lineage: Eukaryota > Metazoa > Chordata > Aves > Charadriiformes > Burhinidae > Burhinus > Burhinus oedicnemus. The sequence continues at coordinate 1,612,483 of VFFE01007199.1, read as the reverse complement.
TTGCAGCTTCTTCCTCATCTGTCTCTCTTCTTACTCTCCTTGTCTAAAATAAGGACTCTTACCACTGCATTTCTATTTCCTTCTTGTAGCATAGCTTTCACAGGCTGTTGGGTTTATGTTTTGTTTTGTTTTGTTTTTATTTATGCTGGTTTAATTCTGCAACTCCTTTATTGTGGGGATGCTTTCCTTCAATTGCAGCAAACAAACAGAAATGCAGGGCCTCTGTCTTGCTGTGTTCTTGACACTGGAGCTTTCTCTGTAGAGGTATGAATCTATAAATCCAGGCTTCCAAACTGCCAAAGCAGAGCCAGGAGCTTGAAGCTGGGCTGCCTCTGTGGGTGAGTAGTGGGGGGCAGCACTAGCTTTACTGCTACAGTGAAAAAGGTACCGTCTAGAGGTATCCTGCATGCAGGTACTTGAAGCACCTCTACTATTGAGCCTACCTGTATATAAATATACATAGGCTATCACAGGAGCTGAAGAGCTGGATGTGCAGATCCCTTTGAAACGTAGAATGAATTGTTCTGAGCGCCTCTGAAAGTTGTCATCCTAACTCATAATTCTGTATATCATTTATAATCCCGTAACTGTAGTTAATATGGTAGAAGGCAAGAGCAGAGAAAATGTAAAGTTGAAGTATTTGTTGTTAGATTGTTCTAACTAAATTGAGAGGAAAAGGGGACTTCCATTTGGATCACTCATTTGAAGAAACAGAACATTTAATTTTCCATTTTTAGGGCCCTGTCTTTATTACTAGCAGTAGATGTGACAGGTTTTTACAGAAAGGCTTAGGATCCTACAGCTGGAGTTGTGTGAAGAGGGAGTAAGTGCAGCTGGTGTGTGCTGTGGAACAGCTGTGCGGCGCAGCAAAGCCTGATAGCCCAACACCTGAGCGTGTTTATAAAACAGAGCCAGTGGGATTACCTTGGTGTTGCCTGCCTGGCCAACTACTTGTGTAAAACACAACAGTGACTTTGAGGAAGAGAGATTCGGGGTAAATTAAAAGGAGGTGTCAGTTTAGCCACTCAGAGTTGCTTTGCAAAATTATTCATTATTTATTATATTTGGAGCTCAAATGAAGTGGGAGAAGGACACAACATACCCGCTGCCATCTTTTCGTAGTGAACAAGTGGCATTCTGTTGGGTCTTTTGATAGCGTGTATATTATTGAGCTTCCCGATGAGTATAAATTTAACAGCTGGACTTGTAAGTGTAGTAAAGCTTTTCACTTACAGTTCTTTCATCCAACAGGTATTGTGCAGACACTACAGAAAAAATGTCAAAACGTGGATTGTTAAGGTCCATCATACTACAAGTAGTCAGTGACAGGAATATCAGTTTTGTGGTATTACGCGAAGCTGAAGGCATTGGAGTGCAAAGGTGATGAACGTACAGCTTCAGTTACTTAGAGTTTTCATCTGTTCATGAGTATTTACTTCAAACTCACAACTTAAGCATTTCTGTATGGCATTCCAAAATTTAATACTGACTTTGCAATACACTGATCGGTGATGTACAGCAAGAAACCAGCACCCTTAGAATGTAGTCTTATGGATTTGCTTTATTTCAAATGTATGTGGCTCATGCAATTCAATTAGAATAGCGGCTTAAGGGTGTATGTTAACAGCTTGATTAGTTACTGTAGGCTTATAATAGTGTGACACCTCTGATTGCAGAGAAGCTACGATTTTCTTGCATTAGGCAAGTATCAGAAGACAAGGTGCCCAGATATAACCAATTCTCTTCTGATTCTCCTGGTGTCACAGGTTTACTTTCCTGGAGCAGTAACACTGATTAAGGGTGAGCTTTGTTAAGACAGAATGCTTTGAATGTATACTAGAATTGAATGAATACTAGATGAATACAGATTTGTTTATTAATATCGTTGGCAGGTCCACTGTACAATGTGAGACCATATCAGTCATCATCACTTCAGTGTTTTGTTAACATTTTAAAATATGAATATAGTATGTTAGGTGTTCATCTCAAGGATGACACATTTCAACAGCAAAAAAAAGAGTGTATCAGAGGGGTACCCAGCAGTCCTGAAAGTATCTCTGCTCGCAGAGCAGGTTCCCAGTAGGAGTTGTAATTGAAGACCCTGTATAGGTAACTCCTTTGTGCCTCAAAATGCCATCTGCCCTGAAGCTCAAATCCCACGTCCCAGGACTTACATCTTCAAACCTACAGGCTCAATGCTACTTTCCTTCAACCCTACTATCCTAAGGGATACTACTTTGCCAGTACCACTTCCTGCTTGTACCTTACTCTCCCAGTGATACTTGTAGTCACTGTTTTATTGGTTGCTGTTTGCATCTCCTCATTTGAGAAGTACCTTACTTCTGCTCCTGGCAGAATTTAAAAATTGTGGTACTCCTATGAATGATCCTGGTTCAGAACCAGAGTATATAGCCACACAAGACCATGCATGTGCTAGCCTGATTTAAAAAAAAATAATAAAAAAAAAATTGGTTTTGGCTCAGAATAACTGGCATACATGAGGGTGAGATGGGATGAAATAATTTATCTTCATTTATTTGGGTATGTATGTCCAACTCATTCCAGATTCTCTTTCCTGTTAGGAATCTAGGAGAGGAGATGCCATTCTTCACCACCTCTGTGTTCTTTTCTTCCCTGGAGAAAGAGAGACTGGTAGCAGCTTTAGTTACAGTTAACATATTTAATCATTAGAAAGCTCAATTTGAAGACCTACTTTGTTACACTGCGTTTCCCAGTGGCTCCATCCAAATGTGAGATAGGTATAATGGATAAAACACATTAAGGCTGTGAATGTGTCAAAGGAAGAGGTTATGTTGACTGGAATAGGAGATGTTGAGTAGCCTCCCTTTTAGGGTTGTCTGAATGATAACTGTGTGAAAGCAGATACAGAAGGAAAATATGTTACTGAGAGAGAACAAAAGCAAGTTCGGTCAGGTATTTCAAGGCCAAGGCGACTCAGCTGAGTTATTACTGGCTCTTATTAGCATGCCTGAAAAAAGTAATGTTCTTTGCTTCAGCTGGGTGGCCCTCGGAAAGGGGAGAGATTCTTTCCTGCCTTTTGAAATCATCAAAGAATATGAGAGTAATCATTTCCAAAGTTATCTCTATGTCGGAAAGCGTCGCTGTGCAGGATAAGCCAGGGTAAACAAAGGACAAATAGGAAGTGACTTTTAAAAAGTATGGATTTGAACCTGCGAGGTGCTGAGTGCCTCCAGTGGAATGCTGAGCTTGCTTGATTTCCAGTAAGTTTATGGCTGTTAGGACCTGATCCTGTCAGGAACTAAGATTAGATCTACTTTCTGAAGTAAAAACAGGTTACTACTGTCAGCTTTTTTTAACTGCCATTATTGCTTGCAGTGCACATCATCAGTGCTCTATATGTATGCAGACATGTACAGCACTTGAGTAGGGAATGAAGCTGAGCTACAGGGACTGTATCACTTTCACATTTTCATTGTTTGTCGGTTGTCCTAGTAAGAACTCTGATATGAAAATGAGACATCAAGAGGGTGAAGCAAAAGTACTAGCAAAAGGAAAAATCATTCTTTAGTTGTGCTGCCATATTTAGGAGCATTTGCACATAGTTTTTGCTTATCTAGAGTAAAATAATGCCAAATTTGTGTAATACTTTTCATCAGTAGATTCCTAAGTGGTATCACTTTGATGAATGTACTGAATATGCAATCGAGACCTTTGGCTAGAGGAGCATGTAGTGGTGTAGTGCTTCACTTTCAGATGAATTTCAAAGCCCTTCACATTTAGCTTTGATGACTTCAGTGGAGGCCTTTGTAGTGTACGGGTATCTCAGCTGGCCCATACTGAGATTCAGAGCTTGCAAAGGATGTTTGAATTAGACTCCTCCTCTCCCACTAATACATACTTTACTGTTCTTATGAGGTTAATTTGATACCAATATTCTGAGTGCAGTCATTATTGGCGTTGTTTAAACTAAGGGTGGGTATAATGAGACTTCACTGTTATGCTGAAGGGGAAAACTACCTGTTTCTTCACAGTAGTTTCTAGAAGTTACACAAGAAAATCTATAAGCTCTAAGCATGAACCGAAAAATGTACATACAATAGTCAGGCTGATTCAGATCTCTCATAATTTATTGCTGTTAGGATAAGCAACTGGTTAAAATTTTTGCATCTGGTTATTGCAGCATGTCAAAAATTAAGTTATCTGAAAGGGTACTGAAGTTCTTTGTGACACGACAGAAATGAAGCATGGTTCCATTTTTTTTTGGCTGAAATATTATATCTATGCTAATGTTATATATATAAGGCTTGGACTATCTTGAGTCAAAGGGATTTCGATTATATTATACCTTTCCCAGGGTGTGTGTGTTGCTCTGTCTTTTGTGGCTTGAATAAAACTTGTACATTCATTGACCCTTCCAATATATGGATTGTAAACAAACTGGAGGCAAAGGGGAGGAAAAATTAGACAGATTTTGAAAATAAACAGTGCTTAATTCCACCAAAGCTACTGCCTCAGGCTTCAGTGCTCAGAGTTTCATCAAACAGGTTCTTCTACCTCTGTTTCCTCATTCCTCCTGAGGAGAGTCAAGCTGACCATGCTCAATTAATTACGACGTTTCAGAGCCTTCCTTGTGCTCCAGAGAAAGAGATCAGCGCCTTCATGCCTGTGGACCAGCAGCACCCAGGAAATACGCAAAGTACAGATCCTGAGCTATAATCGTTTGGAGTGGGGGATTGTTTTCTAGGGCAGCTTTTTTTCCACTAGGTGGATGGTGACACCTGGGAGGCCACACCGGGAGACAACCCCAAAATTAGCAAGTAAGAAAGGAAGTTGCACCTTTAGGGGGGAAGGCAGTCTCTTGTCAAGCCTGGGGAATCTTGTTTCCCATCATGCAATGATGCAAATCACCCAGAAAGTAATGCAAAGGACAAGCCTGGGAAATATGGCATATTCCTTATTATATAGTAATCTTGAGCACACAATATTGCATAATCGTATGACATCATCATGTGGGAGAAGTCAGTATTTCAAAGTCAATGTTTCTCACCTTACCTAAAGGATGATCTTAATAGTGAAAAGCATGATGGTAGAAAGGGGAGCTATTCTGGTAGTTGCATTTCTAACTTCCTTTAGGGTATAGACTTCCCGTTACATTTTCTTGATTCCAAGTGTTTGGTACAGGACCTCCCTGAAAAATAGTGATAAGGATAACTTCCTCAGAAACTTTTGCAGACCGACTGTTGAATCTCTGGGTTCTCAGTGTGACAATAGATGTGCTTCAGACAACACCTACTCTGAGAAAAGAACCAGACAAAACCTTACTCTTCACTGTACCAACAGGGTCAAAGTTAGTTGAATATTAGCTATTAATTTTGAAATGGAAGGTATGACTACCTCTCTTGCCGCCAGGCCTGCAGTGATCAAGAGTTGGGAAAGAACTGTTCCCAGTTTGTTTACCAATACAATGAATAACTGTGTGATATTTTTGGCTTGCAAACTATTGGCTTCAAAAAGGGAGTCCAGAAGCCTACAGAGCTTTAAAAATACCTTGTGCTGGTTTTGAACGTTAGGGCTAAATGTTTCTGTTGTTTCCCCAAGTGTCAACAAAAAGAGCCACATTTGTCCCCTCCTTTTCCATAATATCTGGGCAATAAAGGATGGGTGAAAAGGTATACTCCCCACAACCCTTACTCCTCTTTTGAGCCCATGAAGATGATCAGTAGATAGTGACACCTTGATTAGTTTGGATTGGGTTACTCTATGGGCTATGAAGCCCCTGTCTGTGAGGCAGGGCAGTTGGGGGCCTCAAGGAAGTTCTCACATGGGAGAAAATCTCCTACAAGGTAACATGGAGCACAAGGCTTAGCATGAATGAACTGCTGTTTGGAGGGTTTTTGAAATCGGTGTGCTTATCCAGAGATCTGACTGGGAACTGAGTGCTTCTCCTCTTAAATGAAGAGAGTAAAGCTTGGTCCTTCCTCTTCCCTTATCCACTTGTTTTCTACTGGAGAACATGAATCAAAGCTGGCAGGGCTGTCAGTCCCGCTAGGTAGCATTGCCTGAGTGGGAAGTAGGAGGGAAGAAGAAAACTGGGATCATAATCGCAACATGAAAAAAATAAGTAGCGTCTGAAATACCTCAGCATTACCCCAGAGAAATGCACGTCCCTGATAAATGAGCCTTGATATTGTTAAAATGCTTATGAGAAGCTTACCATCACGGGCCATGTACAGCCCTCTGTGATCTTAACGCATCCATGTGTGTGCAGTGTGATCCTGTAACCTGGCTAAAACACTACACTTATAAGATGTACTGCAAGGTTATTGGGTTGTACCTAAATTATTCCATACTGGATGGTTTATACAACTTCTTTATATATGCGGAACTCTCTGCTCCTGTATGTCTTTCACACCAAGGCCGTAGTGTGTTAACTACACAGGCTCTTCTGATAGCTACAATCCCAATCGATACCTCGTCCTCAGGTGATCATGTGTCTGAATGTGGGCCAAATAGAGACTGAGGGGGATTTTGCAACTGTCCTTGCTGATCTGGTTATTCAGTAATTGCCCACTAGGAGGTTTCTTGCACCTTTGCTCAGTGTGTTTTGTGGGGGTTAATGAAAGATTTCTGCATTCTGCAGACCTCTGACAAAAGCGTGGTGGTTCCTGTTTTCCATCTGAGGCTGCCAGAGGTAGCGGTTATAAGTACAGTATCAATAGAAAACTATTTTTTTCCTAGCTAGTGTGTTTGATCATCGACCGCTTTGATTAACCAGTTCTGGGGCTTAAAGTGAGACATTGTTTTTTCCATTCTTTGAAGTGTTTTTGGCAAAGGGTGGAGAAAATACAGTCATTGCTCCCTTTTCTCTCCGAGTTCATTTTGTTTTCTGCTCTTTGGGCTCAAGCACAAGATGAAATGGTTTGCAAATAAACTAAATATTAAAACTAACAAGTACTTCATATTCCCTCCTCACAGAGCTTGTGTGAAGGTAAATAGAAACAGATCATATTGGGAAAATATTTCTTTCCCCCCACTTCTGAAAATAAAGCGGTCCCTCCATTATTGAAATTTTCTGCAAGTAAACCACAAGCAGGCAGGCGGAGTGCAGCCAGCTACAGGATGATAGCCTTGTTTTTGTCATTGGTGGGCTTTGGGGGTTTTTAACTGCAGATTTAGCCATTACAAATTGAACCGCTAAAAACACATCAGTGTTATTTTGAAAATTTGCAGCAGATTCAGCTCAGACCAGGAAGTGAGGTGTTGTCCTTTTAAAGCCTGATATACAGAAAAGGGTATTTCTGACGCATGACCTTCAGTGAACAGGAATTCCTCTACTCAAAATCTCATCCTTACCGTGAACTTCACTGCCGCAATTCATCCTCTTGCAGCTGTGTGAAAAGTGACATATTGTGAAAAAAAAAGAAACACTTTGCTCAGATTTTGATCGTATTCTCTTAAATAAATAACAAGGGCTTGCAAAATACAGAGCATGAGTTTTTGCTGAAATGTTTTGTGTGTACATAAATGTAATTTTAAGTTACAAGAGGTTTTCTTAGGAGAGTTCATTACCTGTTAGCTGAATAATTGACCAGATTGTTAAAATCTGTTTAACTATCTAATTCTAAGTATCACAATAGAAACTGCTGGGGCTTACGTTTTTTGAAAATCTGGTTTGAATTTTAAGTGGTGAGTATTTGAAACTCCGTGCTGAAAAAATCTGGCTCTGCATGCACTTTTTTGTATATGTTTGCTTTCAGTCACTTTTTTTTTTTTTTTCATTTTCTTTTGCTCTCTTTCTCTCTCTCTCTCTGCCTTCAGTTTAAAGGCAGTGAAAGAACACCTAGTAACTGGCAGGTTTGAGAACTAGACAAAAATGTTTTTATGGCCATAGCAGGTAACATGCCGTGCTTAGTCTGTGGTGGATTGAATTAGCAGTAATAATTTTGTGCAGATACTGAGTATGACTGCTGTTAAATGCATGCAAAAATACAGCCTTTTTGCCAGAGGTATAGACTCTGGAAGGCATTGAATTGAAACCTATTTGGAGTGGGAGAGGGAAGTCTCTGGCAGGCGTCTTTTTTAGGACTCTGCACTTCTAGAATTTGCCAGTTCCTGCTGTTTAACAGCCCAGATTTGCTAACCTCCGGGACATACGGCAAGGCCTACTTTTTTTCTTCTGGTTCTGTGTGGAAGTGGGTGTTGGCTAGAGCTAGATAACGATGAAGAGGGGATGTGTTGCTGAGATTGCTCTGGTTTTGCTTTTGCTTTTGTTTTGTTTGCTGGATTATTTTATTTAACCTAGGGCAATTTATTTCTAGTGTTTAATTTTAAAAGCTTGCCAGTGACAGATCACTGAGCGACATTCCATTGTTTGAGCAAGAACATGAATAATAGTTTTGTAACTCAAATTCTCATAAAAAGTATTGCAGCTGCTAATTATGTAGAGCTTGTATTGTTTTTATTTATAGGATGTGGTAAACATATAAGAAATTTTTCCTTGAATTCTCAAAAACCAAGTGAATGCAGTAGATCCAAATAAGTGTAGGTGATAAGCCCTAATGAAGTGAAACTAGAGATCTTGTAGGACTTTCATGTACATTAGGAGAAGGCAGTATAGCATAGGCCTCATAGTAGATGCTGACACTTCCATGCAGTAGCAGTGCAGATCAATCAATAGAGATCTTTGATCATAGGCCAGTTTTTACATTAATTCATAGACCGGGGATGAAGTAGAAATCAAAGGGGCTTGTACCATCATATACCTGGAGAGACAGTACTGTGCCCTATGTGAGAGAGATGTAAGCATAGTGTCAGATAGTACTCACTTTTAGATGCTCAAAAAAATTGCTCATATTTAAGTTCAATGCTATGTCACTGTAGTTAATGAACTTCTGACAGCTAGTTTTGCCAAAACTGTTTTTAAAAGTAATTAAAAAATAATCAGGCTTGTTAAGGACCAGGCCTGAATCATATTTTAAAATGTTGGAAAATAAAGTTTATGATGTCTCAATACCAACATTTATGAACAGATATAAGCCCCACTTTAAAAAGTCTACATAATATGACTTTGCAGAAAATGTTCTAGCTTAATTATAGTAATGTGCCTCGAATTTTCCAGTGGGGTCATTTATTTTGAGTATATGTCTCGTCTCTTATTACTGTAACTACGAATAAGCCTGTTGTTGGGTATGTGTTGTCTAAACGTTGCACGTAACTTTCCTGGAATTTGTAAAGCTATTCTGTTTGACATTAGTTGGCATACCTTGTTTGCAACCCTTGTAATCCAAAAATAAAATATTTATGTGTCTCTAGTAGCAAAGTACAAAGTACCATATTAAGAACAACCATATACGGGCCTAGCTCTGTAAGATGCTGACTGTTGTCGATTCCCCCTAGCTCAGCAATTGGTTTCACATCTCTCTCTTAAAACCTGCTGGCACGACTTGGAAATTACAACTTTGAAACCGTTACAATCATCTGGCTTGGCTGTACGAGGCAGAGACCAAACTCTCTCAGTTTAGGGTGCCATCACAGCTGAGGCGCTGCTGTTGCAAGCGGACATGGACAGAGGTGTTGGCTGCTGTGGTTTGGCTACTGGGAAGAGTAGCTGTCCTTTATCTCCGCTCCACTCCACACACCACAAAGTAGCTCACTTTATCACTAAAGTGAATGGAGCTATTGGAAGGAAGCAGGAGCTTTTAGAGAAATGCATAGAAGGGAAAGGTGTTCCTTTTCTCAGAAAGGGGACTTCCTTCTGGCCATCCCCAGGGGCTTGGGGGAATTGCCTGGCAGGCTGGAGGAGGATGTGCAGGTCTGGCACCCAGAGATTTACTCACAGCAGGAGCTGTGTGATCCTCCAGTTTTTTGGCTGTAGGAGAGTTGTCTTGATTGATAGGCACCAAGCTACAAATAGTGCACTTTTTCTGTATTTTATTTGCTTTATTTGGATGTCCAATTAAATGTTTGTTTTGTTTTTATCCCTGGCTGAGGATGATATTTTTCCTATATGCTTTTTTGTGTGAGAAGCAAGGGAAGGAGCCATGAGGAAGGCTGGTGGACTTTCAACATATCTAAGGCTTTAGAGGTATGTTGAGGATTTTATTCAAGAAGAATACTGTGCCAGCCATATAGTCTGCCAAATAGTATTTTACTCTTTACTGCAGTGAGATTTGTTTACATGTATCTTTCCCCATCCTATGTCCTTTTTCCTCTAATTTAAATAATTTCATTGTGGGATAACAGTAATAACAAATTCTCTAAAAATTATGCCAATTTTGTGCCTTACGGTTAGCAAATCAGGTGTGCAGAGGTAGCAGGGGAATCTAAAACACGTTTCAGTGTTGCTCATCTGTAGTCAGAGGCTTAGGAAGAATAAAGCATAGCTGGATTTGAGTTACTAGTTATGCTCTTTGACTTTCATCTTGCATTATAATTTTTAGCATGGAAAGGCTGAATGTAGATGCAAAAGGACTAAGATGCACACTGCTTGTATTGATTATGTGTCATAGTGAATTCACCACCTGATATTCTGTCACAGCATAAAAAATATGTAAATTTCCTACTGAACATTGAGTTATACTGTGACATGGTACTTTGCTTACAGACGGGTAACCATTTATCTTATGGGGTTTTTTTAGTATCTTTACACGGGAGTTAGTTGCCAGTTGGTGGAAAATAAGGAATCATATTAACCCCATATGAAAGTGGGGTTAATAGTTACGGTAACTGGAAACAAAGTTAGTTTAGGCTGTGAAGGTGCAACCAGAATGTTGCCAAACAGACTCTTCCTCTGACTGCACGGGGATTTCTGCCTTTATAAGGGTTTTCAGGAACTCTGAGTGGAAGTCTTGCTGTGGTAGGGGCTGCTGAGTCCGTCCCATAGGAAGCCAGTGAGCGGAAACACAGGGGTGGCTGCAGTCGGGAGTACGCTTGCTGCAATTCACAAGTGGGAACAAATGCAGCAAGGAAGCAGCCGGAATCTCTTGTGGTCACTGGGAAGACACGGTGAAATTTTCTGGCATTGGAGCTTGATAGTGAACTTGAATCGTGAAAAGCCTTGATCCCTTTGTGAGTGTGTGGAGCAAAGAGGTGAGGGACGATAGGAAAGGGAGAGGCCATTTCAGGACATACAGCCTGCAGAGTTGCCTGAACTTTTCCTGGTAACGAACATTTTAGTATTATGCTCCAACTTCATGCTAGTTGTTGAATAAGGCCTATACAGCCTCCCCTCCCTCCTTCTTGAATGATTGTCCCTGTGAGGGCATCTATTTGTGGGGATGTGTGGTTTTTTGAAGATTAACCTTTTCCTATTTTGCTTTCTGAATTTGCTTTTCGTGAAGATGCATGAGTTTTAAGTATCATTTGCACTTTTGTTCAAAGCACTCCTGGAACAACTCTTTGCAATGGCCAACTCGATTATTTTGTACCTCATGAAGACGTTTGAAAAATAAGCATTATAAAATTGTATCCATTGGTTCTTTGGCAAATAGGAACATGATTTTCATATAAAACTACAGATAGAATTTGAGCAACATATTAGCAAATATGTTTATATATATTTTTCATTATAAAGATTACTGCATCAGTGTTAACTTGAGCGCCTAGGAGAAGAGTACTGAACAATACACTGGCTTTCTGAAAATTAAATGTTTAATCTGTAAATGAGCAAAAATATGTACCTTCTCTATAGCAAATTTCAAAGCCAAATAGCACACTGTATAGAATTTTATGTCTTTTGTGGCTTTGACTGATTCATATGAGTACTCTGCTTCTTTCCACTGCTTCATTTCTGCCAAGAACTGTTTTAGCATTTCAAACCTTCCAGCAATGTAAAACTGGAAGGAGGAGGTTCTTTGATTTTCAAGGCCCAAATAGCAAAGTATTGATGTATTTTATGCTTTTCTTAATACATGTATGCATACATTATTAATACATGTTTGTTTGTGCTGAGAAGTCTTAGTAGTATAGCATTAACACTGTTCTGGAAGGATAACAATTTCACCTAATTCCTGTCTTCATTCCTTTTAATGTAGCCATCCTGAAATTGTGCCTAGAAAACCTTATACCAAGTTGTAGTGTAGGATTATCAATGGAGCCACCATTCGGTGAGCCTGACCAATGGGATATAGGAGTGTTTCAAGCTACATGATGAATCTAATGGGTCCAGTTGACTATAAAATATGAAATTATGTACAGTGTATGTTATATTAATTAAAATAGACAGGCAGTATCTAACCAAATTGAATATTTCTTTGTATGACCCTATAATTCTCTTACACTTTTGCTTTGGCTGGAGAGTAGGGAGACACAAAGCTTTTCTGAGTTAGGTGCTTCAGCGGTTGTGGTTAGACACTAGTCTGTGGAGTACCTCTGGTGTCAGTAGCTTAGAGAGACACAGGAATCCTTGTCAGTTTTTACCGACGCACTTTGTGTCACGTATAAAATGCCATACACGTCTCATCGTGCATAGCTGGTCAAACGCTTGTGGGTGTTGGTGCATGTGCCAAAGGTGAATTTTGCCTGGATGATATCTTGATAAATCATTAGTGTAGTTTCCATTGTCCATGGAACGAAGCTATAAATTCCTTGGCAGTCAGGGTTACCTGGAGACTAATATAAAGGTTGCTAGTATAAAGGTAGCTTGCTTTGTTATTTCAGATGTGCGAGTGTGCCAAAAAGCGAGGCTAATGGTCTGCATTCCCAAGTTCAGGAGAAAGCCAGATCGGCAAACTGGAGACCTCTAGCCTATCCTATTTGTTCCAGCTGGTCAGGACTTTTTTGTTAATCCAGTTCTTATTTTGGAAATACTGATCTGTTGCAGTTTTTTCAGTAGAGCGTAGCTGTTTTCACATAATTTACACAGGAGAAATATTTATGAGGTCCTGGGTGGATTTACTGCTCCTAGCCAGCAGCTTGTGATGGGAGCGGTTCGATGGCATGCAGGAGAGTGCTTTCAAGGCTGTGTTTCTTTGCTGACTGTGGGTTTGTGTCACATCTGAGTAGCCTAACCATGTTACTGTTAGGGGGTAAGATAATTGGCTTTGTTTTAATGCATAGTAGAATAAGCTTGAAATTTTCATGGGATGGGGGAGAGAAGCCATTTTTTGACCCGCTCTGCGCAGGGTAGTTAGTACCCTGGGTATGCCCTAATGCCGTGCGCAAATACTTTGCCTGTCTTTGAGTCTTACCAATGGTGATCTTTACGCTAGGAGAGTGTGAGAATTAGAAATTCCCTGATCCATGGTGTCCTTGACAACTTTATCTAAGCAGAGAAGAAATCCTGTGCTGTGGCATATTGTCAGCTGGTGTTCATTCACTGCTCGCTTTCTTTACGTAGTGAATCTTATTGTTAGCTAATTTAAACCTTTCCGAAACTGAGGGTGCAGCCAGTCCCTTTATTTATGATGGTAGTAAGGATGAAGCTTCTTTATACAACCAGGAAGCTAAAACAATAGCAGCCTCCGCCCTGCTACGGATTCTGGAGATTGCCGATTGGATGGTTGAAAAGGTAATCTAAACTGGTAGGAAGCAGCCGGGTTGATTTCCAGCAGTAGTGGGATTCATCAGGGCTAGTTTTCAGATGCTTGGAAAAATGTGTGTTAGTGCAATAATTACTTAGTTTATAAATCAAAGTTTGATGGCAAATTCAAAAAAATGCAAGACCACTTGGCTATGTAAATTTGTAAAGGGAGGCTGGATTACTTTAGTTTATTTATTGGTAACAATAAGGTGTTTTCTGAATAAAAAATGAGCAAGCAAGTGACAGTACGACCTCCAGTACGACAGAAGCTGAGTCTCCCTTCCCCTTTGCAGCCTTCTGCCTAATATTTTTTTTTTTAAATTTTATTGGTAATACTAGCATTCTTAATAAATAAGAAATTATATACCTGATTTGATACACTTCTTCCCAGCAGCCTTTGGTTCACAAATCACATTTCAGAATGCTAATTAAATGGGGAAGCTAGGAAGTTGTTGCTAGTTAGTTTAGTTAGCATTAGTCATACAGCTCTGCAAGAGCTTTTTGAGGGGATAGTGTTGTTCTAAATAGAGATGTAAATTGCATATTATTTCTATTTTTAATTGTAGTTCCTGAGGCTCTAATTTTGGTTAGGCTGTAGCAAAAACATAAGTCTTGTTTTAACAGCCATTTCACAAAACGAAAATTGTTGCCTCAAAGAGTGAGTGACGTGTTACCCATTTTTTTCTGGTAGATGATTTAACTTGAAAGGGAGTAGAGAGAGGGATTAATTTATAATAGTTGAGTAGTACCCAGATCTCGCATGTCCTTGATCATTCTTATCTGTTCCAAGCATGTATTAGCAAAGAAAAAGATCTGATCTATTGCATCACATCAGATGATGTTCATGCATTCTTGGCTTTCTCTGTGATGTGTGATAAGTTCAACTTCTCTGAAACTGGGGTATGCAGAAGACAAAAGGTGGAGAATGAAACCATGGAGGGAAGTGAAGTGACTATAAAGAAACGGGAAGATGGGTTGTTTACCTTCAGAACAAAGTCTCATCAAAGTATCGAAAATTCTCTTCAGGTTGTGGAAGTCACTGACGCGGTGCTTTTAGTCTTATGAACTGGAATGTTGAGTTGGTTCCTATCTGCGGTTTACTCATCCCTAGAAATTTAAGGAACGGAGACAGTACTTGAATTTCAAGATGTCTAGTATTGCAATTTTTACTGTTATTTGTATGTATTACGTTACTATCTGGGGGCCAAAGATCCATTATCTTAGTGTTATACAAACAGTAACAAATAATGATCCTTGTCTAAATGATTCCACCGTCTGTGATGGACACAGCAAATGCCTAGGACAGCAGGTTCAGCTGAGTTTTGAGATGGTTTTAGGTTTTTGCACAGAAGTCAGATGTCTACATAACCTCCTTTCCCAGCCAGAGGTCAGCCATACAGCAGACATCCAAATATTACTGTCATTGGCAAGTTTCTCGTCAGGTGCTGGAGGGAAACCTGTATTCTCCTGGATTGTGTATTGGTAGAAGGATTTGTACTATTTGATACTGCCTGTTAATTTACTGTAGCCAATAGATGATAGAAAGAATGCTGATGTTCTGTGGCTGGGAAGTCTTCAAGACTTACACAGACCCACACAACGCAAGTTTTGATTAGTGTTTGCACAGCTCCTTTAGTTTGGTCTGTTTGAATTTAGTCATTGCGAGTGTGTAGCCATGATGACTAAGCATAACCTTACACACTATAATATGTGTAGTCTTTGATTTTAGGCACTTGAAACTCTAGGTGTATTCTTGGAAGGACCCATTTCCAAGTCCTGCACAGCTTTTACTGATTGATTGTAAAACATGCATGAAAGAGGGAAGAGGATTCACTTCTTGGATGCATATGGCTGGAGCTGGGTTTCTTGTGCAGCAGCTCAGTGCTTCCTTGGGTAGATATACTAAAACCAAACTGGGGAGAGTCTTAAGAAATTTCCAATAGCGCAGCTGGTTATTAAGAGAACCTTTCTTTTTCTTACGAATATCAAGCATATACATTTGTAACCTCATTAGGGCAGTTTCTTAGAGGTTCTAGTTGAGGCTTTGGGGATTGGATATTCTTAATGAAAGAAGTTTCTATAGAAAAATAACAGTGGTGATAGGCGTAATGCCTGCAGAAAAGGGATGCCTTATAAATAATCCTTTGTGTTTATGTTCCAGTAAGCTAATCAAATCTTCCTTTAAAATAGTACAGAGAGCATAGATGAGTCCCTATAATGAAATGCAGGAAAAAGCTATTTGTCCTTGATTTAAGCTTCTATATGTAACCCTTTACCTAATCTTGGATTTAGCCTAAAAGTAATTATTTTTACATTCAAGAGTCTTTTAATTTTGCTGGAGTTCTGTACTTGCATGTTAAAAGGATATACTTTTAAAAAATAGTGAGCTCTTTAGTAGTTTGTTGAGTGCTTAAATTATTTTAAATTCTGAATAATTTTGAGGCTGCCAGTGTAGTACCCTTTATAATTGTGACTCAACTTCTTGATACACTTCTTTTTTCTTTTTTGGAAGCAAATTACCGTCTTTTAAGATAGTGATGTTCACACTACAGCTTGGGTTAATTTCTTCTTCAATTTGAATCTTTTTGCAATTAAGGGAATCTCCTGCACTGTCACTGATGTGTGAAAGGCTAACACTATCTGTTGGCCTTGAGCACCTGAATTGTATTTCTTGATGTCCAGCCTGTGATTGTGTCTTTTTTCCTGGTTTCATGTAAAATTCTAGGTGATGACTCTGATGTCCACGCATACTATGGATTTTGTTATTGAGCAGCAGTGCGTAATGACAGTAACAAGCACAAATGCAGGGTAATAACTTTCAGAAGATATACTGATTCAATAAATTTTACTGATAAATGAGTAATATGCCTAAGCTTCCTCGCTGTACGTGTATAGCAGATTATGAGCTCAATTGAATGATATGATAATCTTGTCAATGGAAGTCAGCTGCTAAGAACACAGCAACTACATACCATAGTATTCCTTTAAAGGGAATCTATTTATTTGTTGGGCACACTGCATAAATCATCTGTTATTTCATGTGCTCCTGGTCCAGTGTTCGTGTTTGTCTCCTGCCCTGCTCCCTTGTATACTCAGACCAAGTGTCCTGTTGTAAGCTGTTTCTGTTTCTTTTGGTTTCTATTGACCTCTTCTTCCCTGTTTGACTATGTTCCAGCAAAACCTCTATCACTGTGTTCACAAACCATCCTAAAATATTTTTTTCTTTCTTCAAGGTCTTTTGTGAAGCTAGCCTGTGAGGACCAGAGTTTGTGAAAATGGGTACGCTGCAAGAGATAGTCCATAGAACATGCGATGTGGGACGCATGCATACAGAATTCTGTTAAATCTTTAGGATGATAAAGCCGTAAAGGCAAGTTCTAAATTCCTGGTGAGGTAGGAATTGGAAAATGCTATTGTTGTGTCCTGAACTATTTTAGTAAAAACTTCCTATAAAAATACAGCTTCACAGACACCCCATTAATTTGAATTTTACTTTTTAAAAAGAACAATATTCAGTGAAATTCTGTTTTCAATGAACTAAGTGACAAAGTTTCAAGGGGTTCTTTTGGTTAGTGGGAGCTTTGCTTGAACTTCAGTGGAACGAGAATTTCACTCTTGATTTTTACTGCTTTTCATATTGAAGGATTCCACAATGAGTCATTGTTACTAGATATGCTGAGATATTGGTGAGATACATTTTTATTTTTTGTGCTAGAAGGTGAAACCTAGTAGCTCACATTACTATGTAGAATAATTTTAAAAATACTCTTCCTGTCTTGAAACTTATGTGAGATTCTTTAAGCAGAGTTCTTCAGCTATTTCCCCTTTATATGAAAGAACAGCATCCAAGTCCTGCCAACACAAACGAGAACTTTAATTATGATGAATATCAGACTTCTTATTCTTCTGAAAAGTAACATCTGTAGTAGCAGAGTAGTCAATGGTTTCGGTGTGTCATTTCCACTGAGTTGTTAGGAATTGCACGTTTTCATAGGAGAAGGTACAAGAGGTATAAATATGAAATAATGGATCCTGAAGCTGCAAACAAAAATGCTCCGTACTCTTACAAGTTGCTTCCGCTGTCTGTGTGCTTTTACTGCGCAGAACAGAAACAAAAAGATTTTGGGAGTTGTGCTTCTGGTGAGGTGTTCCCTGGATTCCCATTATCAGTCTGAACTGGTGGTTCTTTGGGAAACGAACACAGCAGCCATGCAGTAGCTGGAAGCTGCTATTATAGCAGTCCTTTGTGTTGCTCTTTCAGGGATGGTTCTGTCAACTTTTTCTACTCTGTGCCCAAGTTCAGATTTGGCTGGGGTGGCTTAGCACTCTCACTGTCATTTCACATACCAGTTTTTCTTATTAAAAATCTAGCTGTCTCTAGATGTTCTTGACTTAGAGTTAGGAAAGCTTCACAGCTGCAGGGTTTGCCTGCACACCTGTGGCTGTAAGAGGTCTAATTTGCAGAAATGTGGAGGGATCTGTGCACTCAGCATCACTGAGCTAATAGATTTATAGACTCTTTCTTTTGAGCAGATGACTTGTTTCTGTCCCAGATCTCCTTCTCAAAGCAGAAGGGCCATGTCAATAATTCATTATATAAATCCTTGTGAATAAATTAAATTAATATTTTCCATGTTGAGTTACATTGAGTAGACCAGACCTGTGGAAATACTCCTACTGACTTCAGTGGAGACAGAGGACACAGTCTTCAAGAAATTAAGCATGACAGTTAAAATTAATAATTAGTTTTGCTTAACTTCACTTATTTAAAAAAACAAAACAACTGTACTGCATATTTTAAGAGAAGGGTGTCAACTGTAGTGAGAAGCAATCAGAGTAGGAGTACACAGTTCAGTGCCAAAGAATAGCAGAGTGTTTACACTGACTTGCTCGCAGTGGAGACCTTGGGTGCATACCAACACAGCACGTTACACTCAGCTCCACTTGTAACTTCACTGAAGTAGTCGTCTAAATTGAAAGTTTTAATGAATTTGTTCCCCGACATATTTTCTGGACGTACAGCCTTGTGTTTACTGAGTGTGGGAGGTTAAAACCACTGTCTCATGGCGTGGTTAGCCTAAAGTGAGACAGAAGGTGTTCCAGTTTTCTGCTGGTAGTGAAAAGAGAGCAAGGCAACTACAGTTCGTTCACAAGTAATCCTGTAGCAACTGCAGAGTTGTTTCAGAAGG
This sequence comes from Burhinus oedicnemus, assembly GCA_008921705.1. Classification (NCBI taxonomy): domain Eukaryota; kingdom Metazoa; phylum Chordata; class Aves; order Charadriiformes; family Burhinidae; genus Burhinus; species Burhinus oedicnemus. The sequence goes on along the minus strand of VFFE01007199.1, from coordinate 1,593,793 downwards.
TACATGATTTGTACCTTCTTTACTATTACAAGTTTGAGTATTGCAGCTCCCTTGTCTAAAATTATACTTACCCAAATAACAACTGCACATTTTTAAAACTGTTTTAAACTAGCATACCAAGCAAGGTAATGTGTACAAATTCCTGCTTGAAATACTTGTTCGAATCTGCGAGATAGGTAGGTAGCAAAAGAGGTATCTCAGTATACTACTTTTTACATCTGTTTTCTGGCACTTTGGGACACTTCTGGTGTTCTCTGGAAAACTTTGAGTGGATAAGAAGACAGATTCATAGAACTATGCAGTGTTCTAACATTTGTTCTGTTTCTTCTTTCTAATACCTTTTTAGAATAAAATGATACAAAACCCGAGGATTTGCATAAACAAAAATGTTAATGAATATTGGTTAGCTCTATGGAATTGTTGGATTCTTTTGGAGTCCAAATATGTAGTTCATGTTATTTGGCTTAATAAATTGTAACAGTTACATAACAGTCACTGTCCAAAAAGAAACTCTAGCGTAGAACTTACTTATCCTGCAGTATGGTTCCTGGAAGCACTTTTCTGGGCTTATCTCAGTGTAATAGATACAATCTGTAACTTGATTAAATTATTCATCATCTTTGAAGTTTTTCAAGCACTTCTGTCCAAAGTATATACATGCGGCATGGTATGTCAAACACACATTTGTTACCACTGGCTTGTAGCATAAGAGAAAATATTGGTTAACATCTTTATTTTCTGAGGAATGCCAGTATAGGTCATAAGACCAGTTCATTTGGAGTCTATCTGTTTTTGTGTTGCTTGCTGACTTATAATGATTTATTGAATTAAGGTATGAGAGTAATATATGTAATATTGTGCAAATGTGTGGGATTCAATTGCTGTCTTATTGCAATAGTGTCTAACTGTAATAGTACATTAACACAACAGGGAAAAAGTACTTAGAGTAGAAATTACATGTTTGTTGGTGTGTTATATTGTCACATTTGTACCTTGTTATGCAATTATGATATTGTACGTATTTGTGTGCAAAATCAAATGTTTGTAAGTCCGGTAACAAAATTGTCATTGGCTTCAGTGGTGCAGATTCAGTGCAGTGGTGCAGAATTCAAAAGCTAATACGGACTGGAATGTAAGAAGAGGTAATATTATGAGAGTAGTAGTAATATAGTAATGATCTTACGGCAGATTTTGCTAATGCGAAATTATTTCACTAAACATTTGATTTTAATAGAAGACTAATAAAAATAAATGGTTTTGGAAGGTTATACAACAATATGTAGGATGCTTCTTTGCCATATAAAAGTAGTTGCTGTTGCAGCTTGTGATGTTTTCATTAACAGCTCAATGAATACTATACATGCCATCTTTTAAAGGGTTTTTCATGACAACCATGAGAGATGACTGTACTACTCAAAAAGAGTATTTCTGAGAGATCTTCAATATGGGAAGCCAAGCTGAATAGTACATTTAAACAAATTTATGATGTCCACCTCCTTCTAGGGGGGTGATTCTGCATACTTTAAAGAATTTGAGGTGGGCACAATGTATCTTAACACATTAAAGAAAAGGCTTTCAAGGTATTGGCACATTCGGTACCAGTTAGCTAGACAATGAGCTCTTTTCTGGATATTTTCCATCTCACACACATCTGTGTGCATGAAACTCCAAACCATGTCGTCTAGCTGGAAGGAAAATACTCAAGGCTCTGGGCTGAGCAGCAGAAGTGCTTTATTGATTAAAGACGGCATGGAGTAAAGACAATTTCAAGCTAGAATAATTATTATTCTGTCTTGGTCAGAACATAAGACCCAAACTTTTTTGTATATTTATATATTTTAATATACATAACCTTGACAATTTAAAAAAAATAAATTAATTTTTTTCTTGAAATAAAAATTCAGCTTTTAATTTTAGATCAGAGCATTGTTTTAACACAAATTATTTAAATACTTAATACAGAAAACCTTCATAAATGATTTTACACTTTGGAAAATAAAGCTTCACCCAAAACAATATGAATATGATCCATATTCATAAACAGAGTCTGATACTGAGTCTGTACCTTTGACGATTAAGCTGCCTGTGTGAAACTTTTTACAGGATTCTTCTACTGAAAACCTTAACAGTCCTGAAGGAATTGCCTTTGACTTCTACTTCTTAAGGCATTCGCTAACGAAGTTTCTTCAAATGAAGAAAGCTAAATGACTGTCGTGAAATGTAGTTTTTGAATGTCAGGCATCTGTCAAATGAAGTTATTCCTCAAGTCTTGATGAATAGAGTACTTAATTAGCTGAAATAGCTTTAAGCATGAAAATACAGTAAGAAGCTCTTTATCTATAATTAATCATATAAGATGGTATTAAACATCATTGGAAGAAATTAAAGGCCTTGAATAAACTTCATCTCAAGTCATGCTGGAACAAACATAGAAACATTTGCAAATTTTAGATCCTCATCATTGTAATCTGGAAAGTTTCACAGGAGAGGCAAATTTATATAACTTGAATAAATAAGGGAGTTTGAATACAGAAGTAGTTAAGCAGCAAATGCACAAATAAAACCCTGTCCGAAGTTGGAAGTTTTCTACTGTAAAAAGAGCAGGACTTCAGCCTCATCTGTCTTTATGGTTCCAAAAAGTACATTGTTGCAAATCTAGAGTAATGACTTCAAGCTCTTTGTGAATCTGCACCAAAGCCTGCTGCCAGTCAAACCAGTTCTATACTGGCTGCTGAAATCTAAGAGTGGTGCTGACGTGGGGTTGATCACAACACTTTCCTGGATTACTGCATTCACCATGCCTTAAATAATGCCAGTCCTGAAGCCACCTTGGTTATCAAGGAAAGAGTATAATGTTAGCACATGCAAATTTTATAGTAGTTTTATAGTAGTCATCACTAAAATTAACACTGGAAGTTAGAAGCTTCCAGCCACTTAAGAAGTTCAAGAACAGTGTTCTTGATGTGATAGTGGTGGCAAGATGGAAAGGTTGTTTTGGGGATGGAGCATGACAATTTTTTCCGTTATAAGATAGGAAGATTCCTGGAGATTGAAAACTGAGTTTATGATAGGAATTTTCGGCTATAGCATGCGTTGGTATCTCTCAGTGGAATTAAAAGAGTGTATACTGTTGTTTGCTTCTCCCTTGCCTAATTATATGAATCTCAAATTGCTGGGCTTCTAGGTGGTCACCTCTGAAAGCTGGAAAAAAATGTTTTTTATCTTTGAAACATATTTTTGCTTCTGAGTTTTTTGTTCTTTTTTTTCCTCCTAAGATTTAACAAATGCCACAGTTAGAAACACAGTGTACCCAGGCTATGGTCACACTGTGTAAGTCATTCAGACTGTTTAGGTGTACCATATGTATATGCTAGCTGTTAAACTGATTGATGTTTCTGGGATTGGGGAGTAGTTTTAGCCCTGATTATACTGGCAGGAATACGATCTAGGACAGGACCATCCAGGATGGGAGAGTTGTTTGTTTTTTTTTTTTAACCCTGTCTAGCCTCTCACAGATACTTAGGCTATCTCTGATGCCCTCCATCTCTCTGGTATCTATCTTTGGTACCTTACAGGTGTATGTTTTGCAACATTTCAGTCTCTCTTTTTCTTTTTTATCACCTTCCTGAAAATACTTTATCCTAGAAATTTCTATTAAATGAAAGAGTGGTTGTTCAAACAAGTAGGCAAAGGACTACTGTGTGTTTTATCTGAAGAGGATCAGAGTGATCCCAATTTAAGTTATACTGTCTCATCTCTGCTGTTACCCAGGTGTCAGTACATCTCTGTTCAGTTCTTGAATTCATCTAGACTGCAGAGGGAACTGGTGCGATCATGCCCTTCACTAGAAGGCACTCCAAATTCCTTTTTTTTTGCACTTTCATCTAATTTTTGGAGAATTGTGACACGGTTTTCAAAGTCGCTCCACATGTGCAGCTCCCACAGATGGATGTTAGTTAAGTTACGCATATTGTGATGTACCCCATTAGCAGAAGGACCCACTACTTCTCCCAGACATGGTTAACCAGCCAGCCAGCAACCTGTGCTGTGAGATGATGGTCCCAGAGGTGGTGGGGTCTGGAAGGGCTCATCTCAAAAAGAGGCTTAAGTAGGCAGTGGTGAGGTGAGAGATGCAGCTGTGAGATATGGCAGTGGAGAGATAATGGTGAGGTACAGCCAGATCTAGTAGGAAGGTGGTATGCAATAGGGAAAAAATTGTTGTCTGCTTACCAGGATGTCTCTAGACCAAGACTCCGGAGAGGACAGACTGTGGAGAGGGAGAATCAGACTTGCATTGGTGGGCAGAAGGGCTTTTCTGCCAGACCTGGCTGTGGCGGGTGATGAGGTGTTTCCTTTTGACACATAAAAATGTGTGATAATACAAAGCTGATGGGTATATGGTGTATCATTTGTGTTAACAGTAATTTAAATGTTAAATGCTCCAAGCATTAGTTGATGTAATAGTTGGTGATAAGTGGTATTTTGAATTATGGATGCACAGATTCTTACTCTTACAATAGGACTTCTGTTTTGTTAAAAAATGAAAAACATCTTTATGGTGTTATGAACATTTAGTCACAGGTGGCTTTTTCTGGCTTTTGTTTTTAATTTGACGCACATATTGCATGAAATTCAGTTGGTGCTTTAGTCAGTCCTTTGTGTGTGTGAGATATGAGTGAATAAGAAGTTTGGTTCAAAACTGCATGAGACTGTAGCCAAAAAATTGTGTTTCATCTGCAGAATGCCATTTAAAAGGAATGATCTGACAGGATGCCACACACATGCTGTTGTTGCGTGTATCTGACAAGACCTATGAATTTCATGCACGAGACATGTTTTTCTTCTGTTTGCTGTTAAACTTCCTACATGAAGCATGTCCTTAATATTTAACAGATTTTACTACTTTTTTTTCAGTGTGCTACAGAATTCAGACATTGCTATGCCATGATCCTTGCTTCCGGTCAGAACTTCCCCTAGCTTCCTTAGCCAGTCTGTACTGTGAAGCACCACATGCATTTGCTTTTAGTATTCCTCATGTCTGGGATTTCAGATTACTGCTACCTCTAGCTTGGGTTGGCTAACATAATGTGGAGGCCGTAGTCTTCCTTGCGTTTTACTTTGCTAAGAATTTCCCATATTCCCAAGTTGAAAATTTGTCTTGAAAAGCAATTCCTCCTAATTGTGTGTGTGTGTTTTTTCCATGCACCGTGTTTGTTAGCAGGTTATAAGAAGCAATGCCAGACATAAAAGGTCCTATAAAATGCACTTCTTTTGAATACTGATTCCTTGGAGCTAGTGCTTTGGTGTATGTCCAGAGCTCTGTCAGCTATCTTTTTCTGTAGTAGCTAGCGAGCCGTTCATCTCTGCCTTTGCATCGTGTCTCTCCTTTATGCCCACTTGCAGGTGAAGGGGACAGTGACTGGTATTTTGTATTGTATAATCTTTTTATTATAGCTGCAGCAACACAGTCTAATTGGCAGTCAGAAACCCCATGAACTTCGTCTTTTTGGCACCTTTCACTCATGTTTGAAAATTTTTCTCTCTTTTAAAGAAGTGCAGTTGAGCTTCTCTAACGACGGTGCTTCCACGTAAATGAGAAGGAGAAAAGGCCTTTCTGCAGTATGTATGGTCTGCACAGCGTTGCCATGAAAATCATGTATAACTTCTTGGCATCTGTGTCCTGGAGACCAGATTCAGCTGACTTCAAAGTAGGCACCACGCCATCTGAACAGATGGGTGTTAATGTAAGCATTGGATATAGATGTTACAGACATGATTCCCAGTTCCAAATGTTACAAAATGTTGTCTGTCCTGAACTTCTACCTCTGGGTGTAAAGGATTTGTTTTAAATCCAGCTCAATGAAGAGTTAGCTTTACAATATTAGAAATTTAAGTCTTGGATCAACTGTGTCATTTGCAATGTTGGATAAGGGTGTGAAGTTTCTCAGAGGAACTTGCTTGTATTTTTGGAGGAGTTCCCATGAGCAGCAGATGAAAAAAAGCATCTGTGGTGTTTACCATTTTCATATGAATAAGTTACATTGTGAAGCCACTGTGGAAGAAAAGAATGTTTTTGGGTTTTTTTCTGTGCCTGCAAGTAGGCATGGCAATTCATTGGGAATCTGATGAACTTCATTCAGCTCACCAGACTTGTCTGTTCCCTTGTGTAACGTGATGGTTATTTAGGGTGAAAGGTTCTCTTTTCTCTGCTTGCCCTTTTTGTCCTGTGTTTTTTCTTGTATGTATGTATGGCAGAGATGATATATGCTTTCCTAGTCCTTGCTGACAACAAGGTGAGTTTTGCTTGTCGTGGTCTGAGCAGTCTCTTGATTCTTCCAAGGCTGCTTCTAGGTCCCACCAAACTGAATTTCATCTCTCTTGCCAGAGTTTTTATAAGCCCTGCTGTGTTCTGAAAGTTTTTTCAGGAGCTACTGGCTTCTTCCACTCTGCGTCGTAACTTCAGGTGTAACAAGATGTATCCTGAGTGATCTGATTAGAGTCGCCCAGTGATTAGCATTGATCTGAATGATCTGAAATGAAACAGCATCCATAGGAGAACAACTGGTGGCATCACCAGTCTTATACTGTGACGCAGGGAAAAACGTGGAGATGTGAAGTGACTACGGGCCCATTTACAGTCACATGGAGAGAGGCTGTGCTGGAAGTCAGATGCGGGGCCTATCTCTCAATGTTCTTTGCAGTGTGGAGGATATGACCTAAATCCTATTCGTTTTCTCTTTTTATAACACAAAGGGATTAGAATATGTATTTATACTGGAAGTCAGCTCCTTTTCCACATGATCAGATTATTTATCTTTTACATCCTGCCAAAAGTGAACAGAATGCCGTTTGCTTGTTTATTTGGCATTTCTAAACTATCTTTTAAAATAATTTCTTTTGGGAAGAAACATCCCCCAAATTGTTAGTTTTCTTACAGCATGTCTAGTCCAGATAATTTCAACAAAAAGTTGATGTTAGCGGGATCATCCACTGAGGTCTTGGCTCTCATTCAGTCTGTACAGATGTTCTTTTAGACTCTTATCCTGTCTAGATAATAGGAAGCATGCCTAGTAAGCAACTGTGGAGCATGTTAGCGTAACTCACATAATTCACAGTACCTCAGCATTCAGCCTGGGGCTGCGGACTCTAAAAATAGAACAACAGATTCTGCACAGCTTAATCCTACCTGCTTGTTAGTCATTATCTTCTTAATAAGCAACTAGCAGCTACCTTTTGTTTGTAGAGAATCGTTCATTCAAATGGTTTTACTTTTCATTTGGGAATGAGACTGGGGCTTTGGCCATCTTCTTTAGTGAAGTGTGGATGTGTGTGCTGATACTAAAAAAATCATCGTTGGATGTAGTTTTTAGTATTTCTTTTTTAGTTTATGTAAACTCAGAACAAAGAGGAACAGATGTTGCTTAGTAAGAGAGGAATAAATTAAGTAGGTGCGATGCTGTGATTTTTTTTATTTTTAATTTTCAATTCAGTTTTTCCTTGCGCAAGTATATTCAATAAGGGTGAGATTATCTTCTCTCTTTAAGGATATGCAGGTTGTAGGGGAAGATGCGGAGAGTTTGTCCTCCTGGCAGGCATCCTTTCTCCCATAACATGGCTCTTTGGAGGCAGCATACCATGTTATTATTATGCTGAGGGCTTTTGCCAAGACAAACGAGATTTACGCATGTTAAAGTGAAAATAGTACATGAGAAAGGCAATCAAAAACATTTATGGCAATAGGTTGGGAAACCAACAATTTGAGTTTAATTTCTTCAACTTCCAGAGATAACTTTTATCATTTTAGGAAGTAACTTAAGCCCATATTCTCAAAGGCACCTTGTCTATTTAACTTTATCATTTTTTGGTCCTAGTTTCTGTGTGCCTCGGTGTTTAACATAGAGAGGGTATGGCTTCCTTTGTCTATTTCTATACTCTGTACAAACATATACACAGCCTAATGAAGCTCTCAAGCTTGGTTTGAGCCTCTAGGTCAAGCAGTAATACAAATAGCCTACTAATGAAAGGATAAGAAATGGGAGGGGGCAAGTTACATAGCATTTATGGAAACAGCAACAAGGCTGAGAGGACAACAAAAACTTTTTAGAATAATTGTGGGTAAGATCTGCAAGAGCAGTTCATCATCTAGGGATACGTCTGTCCCGTTCACTTTGAATATAGGACTTAGACATCGAAATCACATAAGCTTTATTGAAAATGTAATTGGTTTATAAATATGGATCAATATATTGGTAGCATAGCAGCTGAAGTTAAGAAATGCAACAGAAGCACTTTTAAATTCCAAGAGAAGTTTATTACATGTGCTAATGATAAAATGAAAACATTTATATGTTTAGAAATTGTATTTGCTAAAATATAGTTGGTGCTTGATGACTCTAAAGAATTTAACTTTGTTTTCCCTTGTTTACACATCTGTGTATTGCTTGAAAGAAGGATGAAGTTGACCAATGGATGAAAAGTTTAGGTGGTTTCTGAAGTTTATGTGACCTAAATTCTAGATTTGGGAAATTTTATGGTTTAATCTTGAGAGATAAATGGGAACTGCACTGAAAAGTATCAGTTGTTGGTGTTGTTTCCGGACTGTGATTCCCAACGTAGCTAATGTTAGTTCATTTGCTTTTAAAAATTCACACAGGAATCCTGCTAGGGACTTTTGAGTCCTCTGAAATGACTGAGGCGGGGAAGGGGGGGGGGGGGGGAAGAAAAATGTCTTGTCTGGAGTTGAACACTCTTCTGGATATGCATATACAAGACACGGGATTTACAAGGCTGAGAGGGGTAGTGATTACCTAACCGTTCCATTGCTGAGCTGCAGGAATTTGTGACTGGGAGACCAAATTTTCAGTAGCAAATTGGGACATCTTTCAGGACATTGTAAGTATTCATATTCTGAAAACCAAGCCCATTTCAGTTCCTCCTGTAGGCTCCCAATATACGAGCCATCCAAAACCATTAGCTGCTTTTGAAAAGCTTTCCCTACTTGCCTGAGGATAATATGGTTTTAAATGGCACATAAAGCTCCGGACTTGCTGTTACTTGCTTCTAATACACTGAGTTACAAGTTAGGATTTGACCATTAGGTCCTTGTTCTGTTTTTCTCAGTTAGTACATGCTGCTGTCAGTGCCAGAGCACCATAGCTTTGACCTGCTTCCAGTTGAAGGTTAGGAAATGTTTGGCTGTTTATAACCATCAAGCACAAATCTTGTCTTTTCATGTAGCAGTAGCTACACACAAACATACTTTGATGTAATTTTGTTGGTTTTGAATATAGCTATCTGGTCTTTGCATCAGTCAGCAAAATTGGAGATGTCAGGTCTAGTCTAAAGCAATTCAGCAGCAAAGACTTGATATTTTAAGGCAAAACTTCTGAGAGATTGATGGATTGCATTTACTTTTGTAGAACTATTACACATAAGTGAAGTTAGGTTAAAATTTGTACAAGAACGTATGGTTCAGTGATAACCACTCAAATGTCAAAAGGATTTCATGCCCAGACAAGTTATACTTAATATGTATCTTATGATGCATTTAGTTACAATGATCACCTGATAAACTTTATACACTGGCATCTTCTTGTACTTGGCACATTTTTGTTTTGAAGCCTGGCTCATGTTCCCATAAAAATTGGAGTTTCTTTTATTCCACTGTTTTGCTTCGTGGGAAGTTACCGGTTCCTGGAATCCTTTATTTCCTTAGAGTTCTTACACAAATTATGGTCTAAAGCTTTTTAAATCTCGAACACACTCATAGTTCATAATGAGCCATCCTTGTATGCAGAAAGTATCGCTGCCACTATTCAAAGTCAGAAAAAGAGTAACACCCTTGGAAGGTTGGCTTTTAATATTGCATCGTTTTGTGTTGTCTGGATGCATGTGATTAAAACTGTGTTTAAATGAGAAGTTGTCACCAAGCAGCACAAGTCCAGAGAAATGCATTCTCCTACATATTTCTTGAGTCCCCAGGTAAAAAAAAAAATAAAAATTAAGTGTCTGAATTGCATAGTATCAATGGCACACTGGCCAGCGTGGAAGAGCAGCCTCTGCAGCTGGGGCTGCCTCCAGTGCAGGTACTGACCAGGCACAATGGAGTGGCTTGGCTGTCCTGAAAAGCGGAAGCCTGATGACAGGCAGCAGGATGTTTCTGTCAGAAACCAATAAAACATGTGGGAAAAGAGCTGTGAGAGTCAGATTCTGGAACATTTAAGGCTTATCTTCTCGTGAACTTGTCTCGAGGGGTGTCTGCACTGATCCCTGTGCTAGTGAGCAGCGTGGTGAAAATGCATCTGAACTAGGTCAACTGCTGTCCCTGCACTGCTGCTCAGTAGCTTTGTTGACATGGATGAAGTTACTGAAAAGGTAGTAGGGTATTGTAGTTCGATAGTCATTCTGCTCCCTTCTTGGCTCTGATGGGGTTGGCTGGTCCCTGGGAGCGTGCCTCAGAGCAGCCAGTTTCTGTGCTGCGTTGAGGGAACTCGGGACTTGGCAGGCATGGACATGCTGTGCTATGCAAAATACAGCATTGGTGTTTTCTGGGTGCTCTGAATGGTTTGAATACCTGAAGCTAAAGCATTAATAACAGTTATGAAGTAACTTGAAGGGTAATTTTTTTTCTCTGGAACTTTGGAAGGCTTATCTTAGCTCGGTTGTCTTGCAAATGCATTGACTTGGGATCTCTGAAAACATGTGGCAGGATCAGCTTTGCCCTGCTCCGCTGGAAGGCAAGTGGTACTGCAGAGCAGGGAGAGGGTAAGGGGGGTGGTCGCCTTGTTCCAGGACTGAGTAAGGCCTGTTTCTGTATAGGTAGAAGAGGACGTCTTGGAAGTGCACTGACCTTTGAGAACCTTCAGAAAACAGGTTGCAAATACTAGTTAGCAATGTGCTTCAGGAAATGAAAACTAATTAATCCCTTTGTCTTCACTCAACCTGCATTCCCATTGGAGTTATTATTGAGTCTGTCTGAGCTGAAGAAAAACCTCTGGGATTTGACCCATCGAATATTTAGTCATTGTAGTGTTTGTGAAGTATTTATCATGCCACATACTAATTTGAAAAAATCCAAACAGATCTCTTACAATGATCCTGGGACAAAACCTTCTTTGGCTTTCTGGAATAATCTACTCCTTCATAAAAGTAATGGTATTGTTATTATGGGGGACTCCGCTTTTTTGGTTCTGTCGTCCAACACTGGAGCCTGGAACAGTCACCTCCACTGAATAACAGATTCCCCAAGAGATGATGGGCAGCCGGGTCAATTGGTAACAGGACTCCAGTGACATGATGGCTCTCAAATCCTGATCTAGACTGTAGTGACTGGTTCTGTCTGATGGCTGTCTGGTCTAGGCATGAATTGGGCAAGTAAGTGGTCTGGTGTTAAAAAGAGAAGAATTCTTGCAATGGGTTATAACTGATAATCTTTTAATTTTCGTGACAGCAAGCGGTTGAATTGTGCCGAGAGCGACAGCACACTGCAACTGTATAAACTATGGGTTCTGCAGAAGTAGTACAACTGGCGATTTGAACTACGTTTCTTTCTCTGTAAGGGACCCTGTTTGGTCAGAGTAGAGGCGCATTGGTGAGGGAACACACGCATCTCAGCTGTTCTTTATGCGAGTGGAAAACATGAGCCTGCTTTGCACAAGCACAAAACTCACATCTGCAGAGTTTTAAAGCAGCAACTGCAGTGGAGCTGCCGTTTCTGACAGCCAGCCCAGCCCTGCGCCCTGTTCTATCTGGATGCACAACTTCTAGTGCTCAGCTCCTTTTATCCACTTGCAACAAAATCTTTGTTGCTAGTTGAGCTTTTCTCTCTGTGTTAATATTTTTGATGCGTCTTCAGTCCTATAATTGTTCTGCTAAGAAAGTTGACATACAGGTAATTAAGTACAAATTTTTTTTTTTACATTTCTGTAAGTTATGCTGCCAAAAGCCAGCGAATCCCTTTTTTTTATCTTAGTGCGCAAATTGTTTCTAATATGCAACACATTTTTAATTTAGCCCTCACATCCGCATTATTACTATTTAAATGCCATAGCATATCTGTGGCACCATTTGATGTATTCTGGATAGGAAGGGAGTTCTGCTTGAGCAGTATCAGATGTAACTCCATATGGCATTGTTGTGTGAGGCTAAGATGCTTGCCAGTTCCAATTTGGAACATGACATTCAATGCAAATATATCATGATACAACTGCATTGCAAGGATTTGAGTTGATTGCTGTGCTCTGCTGGTTATAGGAATATATGGTTACAGTGTTGGGCTTATGCAGTATGCTCCTGCATTCGATGCTTAATGAGATAAAGGTGCTCTATATACTCAACTGTAACTTTTTTATTTCTCTGTCTCCTGAGTGTGCAATGCACTAACCGTTATATGAATAGGCTATGGGGGACTTTGTTTGCAGGTTACAATCAAAAAACATTTTGGTATGTGTTCTAACGCTGTGTTATTGTACATACCTCCTCTGGGGCAAAGAAAAAGTAAAATACGTATTGTTTCTGACTTACCTGAGTCCCTGCTACCAGAGTTAGGTCCTAAAGATCCGAACAAAGCAGACATAGTTCTGAAATGGTGGGTGAGAGTAAGGAGACAATCTGTCTGTATGTTTGGGGGTTTGAAATTAAGGCTGTCTTACAAATATTGGCACCAGATGCTTCAGAGGGGACAGGTGGTTGGTGGGTTGTTATCTTCCTCTTCCTCCCCTTCGATACCAGCTAGTGGGCCACAGTGGCGCAGGGGAGATCGTGCTGTACTTTTGGAAGGCTAGCCATGCCTATGGTGATGTGCAATGCGGTACCTTTTCCTGCCCCTTCCTTGATGCAGGCTCTGGTCTACTATCTTTTTCTGTACGTTTGCAGTGATAGTTGCTTCCAGCAGACCCTTGTAAATACTGTGTAAGATTTGCCTTTTGTGCATCTGTTGGCATACCATGATCTATGTTCTCTCATAGTGTTTTTCTGAGTTTGTTCCTCCTACATCTTGCACGTCAGCATGTTCATGGCTTCTTGGAAACATTGTCTGTCTTTTGCTTTCTATCTTCAGCGTACACAGTTCATCCTGGAAATAAAATCCGTATCAAAGATTATCTTAAGCTTTATGGAAAGAAAAATAAATCTGATAAATTTCAAGTAATGTGCCATTAATTTTGACCCAGTATACAGCTGAGCTAGAGATGCGAATATGTCCCAAATTGCTTCTAATAGGATGAGAAAACCTCATGTAGCAGCATGCTATATATGCAACAGAGCTTCTCCTAAAAAAGAAGGGATAAAAATAAAGGATCAGAAGTAAAACAAGCACTTATCCTATTGTTCATAGTGACAAGTGAAGTATATCAATAATTTAGAAGTCACTGAAACAATTTTAAGATATTGCTTCTGGAAAAAAAATTACATTTTTGCCTGTTACATTAGAACTTCTTAACATTATTTTACATGTGAAAAAAATTCATGGTAGAATGAAATAAATGTCATTGCAGCACATGGGCATAGCAAGAACAGATGCTGATTAGGTCATCTTGTTAGTGACTTTAAAACGTCACTGCAGTTGGGTACAGAACTGACAGCCTATGCTGAGGAATGTAGCACTGGTAAGTTACACAAGCTGCTAGGGAACAAGAAGTGTGGAGACGGAGAGATAAATCTGGGATCCTGGAAGCTCTTATACCAGGCTGAAAAACTGTTCTGTTGTCAATAACAGTCCAGAATGCCTGAAATAAAATCCATTTTTCATAGCTTGTTGGCAAGAGATTTTGAAAGAAGTGTCTGACATGTTTTCAAGCTGTGTGCAAATCAAAAGGACTATTACTCTGAAATCCACATGATAAAATGTTCAATTCATATGATAAAATATTTTAAATCCTTCTTAAGGGGACTAAACTTGTTAGCAGATGCTGCTTGACACAGTTACGATTGCAGAAGCAGAGGTACAAACTTAGTGGTTTGCATGCTGACAGCTGCATAGCTAAGTTGGGAGTAAACCAATATTGGACATGACTTGCAATATATTTAAGTTCCTAATCATTTGCCACCTACAGGGTACGAGATGGCTCAGTTCTTTTGTGTGCGGTGCTATTTACAGAGATCCTGAGCTGGTAGGCAAAACATCGTGTGAGAGACTTTGTGTTAGAGGGTGGCAATGATGCTGGATTTGAATGATGAAAAAGAAAGTTTTCCATACAAAGGAAGGTAATGGTATCAGAGGCTCCTGCAACTTGGAGCTTTCAGTGATTTGCAGTGACAATTGTTTTCCCTCATGGCTTGTTTGCCTAATTTTACTTACTCCAGCTGCCCGTTTGCTCAGGTGATATGTAAAGAATGAGGTTTGGCTTTTATATCTATTGAAGGACATAGGTATGGCTGCTGGTTGAATGTTGTGTCGTGAAAACTGACACTCAATTTTGCTTGCACTGTTTTGCATTGTGTTAATTACTGCTAATATTACTACTAATGTTAATATTGCTTCTAGTCTCTCCAAATTTTAAGTCAAGACTGCAAAGAACACGCGATGAGCCTTAAAGATTTTAAATTTTAAATAATTATGGGAGTTTTTATGTGTCTTCTAGTTTTTAAGACTTCTGGCTTTTGTATGTTCAAGCTTTGGTCTTCCTGGCAGGGGCTTGAAGGGTAGAAACTTAAAAAAAGACTATACAACTGAAAGCTGAAATTTCCATGTAACTGTCTGGAGCCCAAGCATTTTAAGAATCCCACAAATGAAGCAATGCTGAATTGATCTTTGAACTTTCTCCCAAGTAACTACACTTGATTTGTCTGCATGGTGCTTTCTGTGCTTGCATTACAGCTGCGTCACTTAAAAGGCAACTGTTCAAGGAATTGCATGTTGCTTGCTTTGCGAGTCCTCTAACATGCTCATGAAAGTTACCAATAGGCCTGACCTCCAACAGTTCTGGAGAAAGAAATGGTTCACTGAATACAATCCATGACAGTTCTGCAACCATCATTTTCTGAACACTTTGTATGTCTGTTTTGTTATTCGTTTGTATGACCTGATCCCAGTTTATTTTATTTTCACATAGAATTTTCTTTATTTTCTACTGCCTCTTTATTTGTTTCTTTGCCTCTGTGTGGACAAAGCTCAGCTTTACATTACATTAACTGTTCATTGACAAAACTCACCTTTGGGAAGATTTGCGTCTATGCAGTCGTTCTGACTAAAATTTCCTGTGCGAAACAAGGAATTTGCATTTCAGTTAAAGAGAACAGAATCTGTCTGTTTCAATGTTTTCTGTTTGTCCCATCGCCATGGTATCTTAGCACTTGGTAATTTTGCAGGCTGAAAAAGAGCAAGCCCAATTTATTAAGGAAATAGAGGCAGATCAAGCATTTGTTTGTTGATACAGTACAGTTTAAGAATCCCCACATGGTAGATTTCTTGGTAAAATGTGGGTAAATGCATTAACCCTGAGCATGGAGCTAATATAGGTGTAAGTAAGAGAGACTCACCTACAACATTCTTCTCTGAACGATGCTCTCTTGGCAGAGGTGGTGTGTGGCATCCTATACACCCAGTGAGCAGTGGGAAATCAGTGTAGCTTGGAGCTGTGCTGTTACACAGTATTATCTTGAAAATAGCTACATGTGTAAGCCACCTGCAACTATTCCCTGTTGAAACTCCTCTCCCCCATTTTCATCAAAGGGCAGCCCTGGGTTTGGCAAGAATTAGGTATGCCATCAAAGTTACCATTGTATGAGCTGAACCGCTTGCATCAGGGTATCCTGACACTGGTACTCATCTCTCCCATCCCCTCCTTTCCAGGAAGAGACAGTGGCTATGAGGAGCAGGTATTATAAAAAGATGACAAAATCTGATCTATCAGAGTATTTTGAGAAGTATGTATGCTGAATGCAAAAGACAAGGAGTTGAATTTCTTGGTTAAAAAGAAAATTGGCAGGTTGAAAGGACATGCCTGAAACCCAAACCTCTACATGACTGTTGGTCCACTCTCTTTCTTTTCATAGAATCATAGAATCATGTAGGTTGGAAGGGACCTTTAAGATCATCAAGTCCAGCCGTCAACCTAACACTGCCAAAACCACTACTAAACCATGTCCCAGTTTGCTCTTGTCTAAATAAGTGTGATTAGTCCTCTTACTGCACTGCCTCCATGGGTCATTCATAGAGACTTTTAGTATTTTTTAAGTGTTACTTACAAATAAAATCATGTGAACATCAAAATGCACAAAACTTAACAAAAATTTTCTGCTCTGAATTTGTCTATGACTAATTTTATTTTTCCATTGCTTTGTCACTGTTTTAGCTCCTGCTTTGAATTGGGAAAGTTGTAGCATTGTGACAAGTAAATTAGCCAGTTGTATAATAACTTTAATGTAATGGATTATGAAAAAGAGAGACAGGGTAGGAATGACAAAGTAAACTACAGATTAAAGAAGATAGGTGGAAAAAGATGCATTTCTGGTAGTTAATCTGATTTTTAAAGAATCAGGGAGGGGAAACAGGAACTGGTGATCATAAAATAAGGAAAAGTATCAGCTAAGTTGAAGAGCTAAAGTTAAATAAAACTTTTAACATCTAGATAAATTATATGGTACAGTGCTTGGAAACATACAGAAGTACAGATACATTGAATGGAAAAACCAAATCCTCATTTACTAGCTGATCAATTTCAGGGCTAGTTGGCAGACTGCTTTCGTTCATTTATGCCTTTGTATTTCAGACTGATAACAATCCTTGCTTCAGGACTTTTTTCAGCATTTGTAACCATCATCCCTCCACAGATTTCCAAATCTTTTAAGTAATCCAGATTGTTATGTAAACAGGGACTGTCTTTGGAGGTGACTGTTCAATCTATTTCACTGTTGATGTGCTAAAACTATAGAAAATGCATAGTTTTGACTGCCTTCATTATGGTAGGTAAATTTAGATGATACTCTGAACGGTTCAGATGGAAAAAAATTCTTTAAAACATATTCTGGAAAGTGGGTCTTAGTTTCCTCTAGGGACATTTGCAAATTCGTGTGACATCTGTAATACCGTTTATGCAAGTCTCATCCCTGGAGCAAAGAGGATTTGTATTGTAGTTATGACTTGTTACAAGATTTGTAATATCAACAGTCTCAGTGAGACTGGATCAGATTGGATGGCTTACAGAGGAAACTCTTTCTTCATGATGTTTTCCTTCTGTGGTGAGTCTTTGACTATTCTGAGAAAAACTGGTGTTGGCAAGTGGAAAAATGGTGACTTTTCCTTTGGTGTTATCTAGGCTTTGACACTGCAGTAGGAGGCAAAAGGGAATGGAAGTGGGAAAGCTGACACTCCGTTGAGGGTGAAAGTAGAGAGGTAGGTGTGATCACCTATCTAGCATGTGCAATGCTCCGAATCTCCATTTTGTGCAGGAGTCACGCTTGTTGAGAGATACCCAGATGGGGTTGTGGGATGTTTGTAGCATCCTGCTACAAACTTCAACATGAAAATGAGAACTTCATGAAGGGAGGTGAAACCTACAAGTTGATGTGCAATGTGAGGTTGTATGACACTAAGTAAGTCTGCTTAGGGGTTGCTGTAATACAGGCAGTAAAATCATAAATATAGCTGAGCAAAATATCTCACAGAAATAAGCAGAATATAGCTTTAATTCAGTTGCTTTCCTCAGTAACTCAAGCATGGTTTAGCTACGCCACAGGAAGCTGCACTGTTTATGTCTCTGATTTAATACAATGTTCAGGTACCACGATGATGAACACACATAAAAGCATGTATAGATTAACAAGGGGCATTAAACTTCCTGAGAGAGAAACAGAAGAGGATTGTCTAAGCATTGAGCATTCTTTTAAAAATGTACAAGCTTCGTTCTGCATGACCTTTTTTATTGCTAGCCTCAAATAAAAGAACGGAGCTTATACTTTATCCTTTGGGCTGATGGAGCTGAAGTGCAGATAACCAAAAAATATTTTATTATCCTATCAAAGGAACTTGGGCCTTGACTAAATGAAACGATAAGGCCTTTCATGTGAGCCTTATCTGTAGATTTCTGTATCTTCTTCATCAGTTGCAATAGCTTCTGAATAAAATGAATGGAAAACATTTTTACTGACACTAGGCAAGTAATGCATCTCTCGGCTCTTACAGAAGTGACAGTATCCTAGTTAAATGTGAGTGACGAAAGAGGTTTTGTCAAGCGTGTACGTTGTCTACAGCCCGAGTCCCTCTTTGTTGCCAAGGAGAGAGATTTAAACTAAAATTTTAGGACTGCAGGAGGAGGTATGTTCAGCAAGGTACTGTAATTCTAAGTATTATTTTCTTCCAGTTTCAGTTGTTAAAAAAAGGTTCAGTCCCTTGTGAACTGCATTGACTTCAAAAGGACCAGCTTTGAGATTAGAGGTGGGAATGCAGGTATTCCTTGGCCTTGTTAAGCTGCTGACAAAAGCAGCGGTAGTTGGGATAAAGAAGCTTCTTATTAACAACTGCTCTCTGCTTCTCTTAGTCTTGATGGTGGCTAAAGGCAAGCTGGGGAAGGGTGTGAGAAGGGGCATCACCTGCACGCCAGGGGCACTCCTGTAATGCTAGACATCAGAGGGCGCTGGGGATTGCTGGTGGATGGAGGTGTTCTGGATCTCAGAAAAATTACTCTAGTGATCCTATTCCTTCTTAAAAGTCAGTTCATAGTTATGCATTGGAGGCTTCTTATGCTAGGCTTCTGACAAAGAACTTAGTCAAATAAAACAGGGTTATTAGCAAAGAGAAAAGGGGTAACCACCATTAGCAGTCTCTGCAGCAGCAGCACGTCTACAGCAATTCTGCTTCCCGCAAATTTGATTTCAGTGGGTGACTGGGGCACTCAGCATGTTGGCTGGGCTGTTAAAGTGAGGAGAAATGAACTGATGTGCACAATATCATTAATTTAGATGAAAATGTTGAAATTACCAGAGTGGATCTTCCTAAAATTTTGAAGGCTTGTGTTTCTGCTATGTATGTCTCAATAATCAGTTACAGGCTGTAAAGTATGTACAATAGTTCTTTCAAACCGGAATGCTAGGCAAGGCAGAACAGCCAGGAAGGGAGTATTCAGACTTTCTTCGTTACGGAGCTGAACTTAGGAGCTGAACTGGGACAATAAGTTCCTGTGGAGCCAGTAAGTTAAAGGGTGCTTTTGCAGAACTCAGAGCAGAGGTCCGTATCTCTAAACCAGTTTCATAGAGAAAGTATGTGCATAGCATAGGCACCCAAATTTAGATGCTTAAAAACTGTGAATACGATCCTAGAGCATATGTTGCCATAGTCACAAGAAAGACAATCTGCATACCGTGAAGTATTTCTGCCTCATGATAATTTCAATTAATAACTGTTGTAGTGTTTGGTCTTCTGTAAAAACAAGATTATCAGTCCAGTCAGGGCATTATTTTTATATTTAAGAATATGATTGGATTTTTCTGCAGTCGGGTTGCATTTCTTTTCCTGCATGGTGCCAGATGTTTGGTGTTTGGCCTCTCTCTGGATATTTTTTATTTAATGGGAAAGGGAAAACTTCCCCCTATCCTGTTCCTCTGTACAGAATAAAAGTGAAATAGGAATGCTAATTGATATAAATCCATTGCAAAGAGCCTAGTGTTAAGAGGAAATTAGCCTTTTTCCAGTAAATTTATATTGTGGTTTCTCCTAACAAAGATGTCTTACTTCTTTAGAAAAGCAGTTGTTACTAGCAACAGATTGGGTACGTTACGAAATAGACCACCAGTCTGCTTAATGCGTGATGTTAAGTAACTGCTATGTGAATTTTACAGCCACATCTCTTGTATTACCTGGAAGTGTTTTTTAATTGGAAATTTTAGGGCCAGTTCTTTCTCAATACCACTACGTTGACTTCAACTTTGGCACCTGGTTTAGACAGAGAGAGGCTAGTGTATCGCTGAACCTGCTGTCTGGTCACATGGGAATCACACCCCTTCTTGCAGAGGTCAGTGTCGCTGGAGCCCTCGGCGTTTCCTGAATGCAGAGCAACCTTTCTAACAACTTCTTCAAGACTGTAAATCTTTCTGTGTAAAGCTATTGCAAGCGGTGTTTGCAGAATTAAATCAAAGTAAAATTTATCTGGTGCTTAGCGAGGTCACTGACCATCCAGCATGCAGGCTGTGATTACGTTATACTTTTCTAAAGGCTTATTAAAAGACATGATTTGTATTTCGTCTTCATTAAATGATTTTGAAACTCAGAATTAAAGCCAAGCTGGGAGGTCTCATCACAGCCCTATATATTGCATAACCCCCTAGAGTACAGGCTCTGGAGTTTATGCAGAAATCCTTGGGAAATAGGACATAAACGTCACTGACTGACAGTTGTGTTACAGTAACAACACAACTCAGGTCTTCGTAGCAGGTCTGACTAAATTCCTTGTCAGCAGGTTTTTTAGTTCCCAGTTAAGTCAATTACCAGTAAGATGGTTTAGAGAGAGATGATACTAACTTTTTCTTTTAATGCACTGAGTGGTCCCTCGTGGCCCTGTTCAAATCTGCATTGTGCGTGGTTGTGAGCAGGTAACGGCTTTCACTCTCCGGAAAGGCTGCATACTTTGCTTTTCAGTGTACAACTAGTGAGCAGGTATGGGAGAAGAGGTAGCAGAGAAGCAGGTAACTGAGGATGCAGGTACAATTCATCTGTCCAACTTTTCTGAATTAGGGATTAGAAGAGGGCTTATTAAATTCTTTCTCTGGTGCTGCTTCGTACTGCTGAGTATGGGCAAGAAAACTTAATATGAGTCTTTTTCCTCATATCAAATCAGACCAAGGACGCATTACAGCTGGGCTTGCTGGAGGCAGAAGGCACAACGCTCTGCTTTTGTAATTTAATTTTGTAGGAACCTCCCGGTGTCAGCATTGTGTGTAGAGCAGCCAGTTGCACAAGATAAATAAAGAAATGCAGCTTTTTTGAAGTTTCACAAGCTTTATAATAATTTAAAAAATACAGCAAGGTGCAAGTCTTACAGCTTGACTGTTACTTCAGTTTAACAGCAGACTTTTTTTAAAGAACCTAAACTGTCATATGGCTGCTACCAAGCACCAGTAGTCTCATGCGCAGCCCCCATGTGAAAACTATTGTCGTTGGTTGTATTTTGCTTTTGACCACTAGAAACCTCAGCCAGTGTTGTGTTTGCTGTGGCTACACGTGCAGTAACCACAGAAAGTTGTTTCAAACCACTGATCAAAGTTCTGTCTCTACTGGTCATAGCTTTAACATCATTTTTGTTTATGGTCTCACGTTTGCTTTGGCTTTCAGAATACAATAGGACAAAAGTTATATTTTTAAGAAAAGATTTTTTCAATTTCAAACGCTAATAGGAATGACTTACTGTCTCCTTAGCCCTGAGTTTGGACATTGAGGCTAGAGCAACAAGTATCATTAGTAATTGCAGGATTTGATATTCTGTAGGACTCCAGTTACTGCAGTAGCCTGAAAACATGAATAATTGGGCTTATGGTTCATAGTGAAAACTGGGAAAGCCTCCAAAATAAAATTTGCAATTGAAGATATTAACACAGTAAAAGTGACTAAAGAAAATTTAATTTGGAGGCCAAGGATTACCCTCTGTTAAGCCAGATATGTCTCAGCCTGTCTGTATGTCCCTTGAAATCTTGCTTTACTTTAACAGTAGGACTTTCTGTTGTACTAACATTGGGAAGTAGTAGGAGTTTACCTAACCTGTATCTTCTCTGCTACTATCTTCAGTCTCTCTCCTTTCCCCCTATCAAATTGTTAAAGAAACCATCACATAATGAATTCTCTTGAAAACCAACTATTACCAAATAAAAGATTATACTGCAAGGTGGAGCAGACCAATAAACATAAAGACACATCGTAATACTCGCACTGGTAGTGCTACGAGGCTGGGACTTGTGTCTCGCTCAGCATAATGAACAAGCACTTTTGCAGCCTGAGTCATGACTACAGTAATTTCTGCCCATTTCTGTGTGAACCATGACTACCCTGAGAGGCTGCACTCGCAAATCTGCCCTCTCAAAAACACTTCCTTGTGTATGGGTCTTCTTTATGAGGGATGTGAATCAGTGCTGGAAAAGGAGGCGTCCACTGCTGAGATATAGTGCTGAATTGGGCTTCAGCAATTTTTTTGGCGTTTTCCTAACCTTTTGGTTAGGAAATCTCTCTTAAATTGCTGTGGCCTTCTTTTCACTGTGTCTTTGATTTCTTAACCTTGAACTGTGTTTTATCGTCTCTCTGACGGGACACATGCAGGGTTTATTTGCCATAGCAGGGATCCCAGGCCAGAGACTTCAAGTATAATCTCCCTAGGTTTAACATTCAGTGTTAGAAGATGATAATGGTAAAAAAAATCACCGCTGTTTTTTAATACCCATGAGCTTTGTTTGTCTGGACCCTGAATGTAGAAATTGCCTGTCTTCAATGACTAAATACTTGGTAGCTGTTAACACCTGCGACCTAATGAGGTGGTTAACACTGTGTGGTGTCAGACTATCATTATACCCTGACTCCATGCAATGGGAAGCTTGCTCCTCATCCACTCCAGGGATACCCCTGCCAGGCCACTGATGGTTTCCTCTGGGATCTCTCAACCATACTCATTGTGCCTCACCCATGGAGCAGGTGCAAAGCAGTCACCTGGGGGTGCGGAATATTCCTGGAGCAAATCCTTGATTCGCCTTGGTCCCAGAGCATGGGCGCAGTCCATCCCGGCTCCGGGACCAAGGTGAATCAAGCAGCAAACCTGGCCGAATAGACTGAGCAACACAGGTGCAATTTGACCACTGGATGGCATGTTAAGAACATATCCTCATAAAGTTCTTAGGATTTTGAGAAAATTGTGGGCCTCCAGGTCGGAAGAGGGCTGCGGAATTGACAAGGGTTTTTTTTTTCCTATGGGTGGGCACTTGGTTTGGAAAAGAAATTGCTTGACTGTGGAGTTGTTTGGCAGGGGAGCAGCAGAAGTGAGGGCTCATTTTTGCTTTAAGAAGAGGCATGCAAGATGGAGGTGTTGACAGAGACACGTGCTCTGAATTTATTTATTATTAAATGGACACAATCATTCTCCTTTCCTTCTTTGTTTGTGGGAGTAGAGGAGTGGTGACCTGATGGGAACTGTTTCACATAGACCCAAAATGAGGCAAACTAGGCCCAAACTCTGGGCCAGAAGGCAGAGGATAGATGATAGCCACAACCCCATTTTGCTCCACAACTGAACAGCAAATGCCTTGGCCCCTTGTCTTGTAAAGGTGCTTTCTGATTTTTTTCCTGTTTCTTTCTCACTTCTGTGTCCTTTCCTTTCTAACTTCTTCTCCAGATTAAAGAAAAATAGCCTCCATTTATTTAATGGTCCATATTTCTGTCTGTGAACGTTACATCTGTTTCTGTACAAACTGTTCCAGTTCAAAGGGGAACAGTTCTGAAAGTGGTTGGTCTCCACTTCTGGATGCTGATGTTTTGTCTGCTGAAAAATTGACTTTTCTGGTCACTGGTAAAATGCATTTGGAAAGATACGGAGCATCTGTTCATAACTTGTCAAACAGATGGAGCCAGCTAAGTGAAAAAGCGTTTTTGTGCCCATAGCCCCTTTAAAGCATTGCCTTCCAGCTGCTTCTTTCTTTAGAAAGGGTATCTTGCAGAAGACATACTGTGTATCTGGAGTTCTTAATGGTAAGTCCAAATGCCTGCATTCGTATGCTGAATTAATTACAATACTAAGTCAGTCTTGATGGACTTATCTGAATAATTTTCTGTAATGCCTAAGCAGACATAACTGTAAGCCAAATCACAATGTTTTGTGCAGGGAAGACTGAGCTCTCCAGTTTAATGGAATTTCTTTGGATATGCCCCTAAAATAGTGAGTGAACAGGATGATACAGTTTAGACATTTAGAAATTTTTTGACAGTTCCTCACAAAAGGCTTTCAAATCATAGGGTAAGTACTTATAGGGCAAAAGGCAGTGTTGCATCGTTATTTGGAAACTGGCCGAAAGATGCAAGTAGGAATTTCTGTAGTGAATTTTTGTAGTGGTTCAAGTGTTGCAGCATATCTGTCCCTGAAGATTCGTTTGAACTCTTTGCCTATGTTGCTGAAATGAAGGTTAACTCTAACCATTAAGGTAAAAGCCATGGACGTTATTGTCAGTGAATATGATTGTTTATGTAGAGGAGTGGTAAATTAGTTATTTAGAATATAGAAATATTTCTTCCCCTGCAGTTGGAGATAGCCAGCTAGACTGAAAGGCAATACATTTTGAAAAATAAATAACAAATAGCCCTCTACATAAAATGTAACTACCTGCAATTAGCAGACCCCATAAAAGAACATGAAGTTTCAGTATAAAGGCATACTTGCCTTTCCGTACTTCGGTAAAGGGGCTCCTTTAACTCTGTGCAGCTGTTGCCAGTGCTGGTCCTGCAGCCATCAGAGGGGCCCTGCCTGCTGACTCTGTGAGGGCATTGCAAGGGATGGAGTGGAAGTTGATGTGGTCTGACGGCTACTCCACCTTCAGAGACAGGTTCTGCTCTCTGCAGATATCTTTCCAGGTGTTCCTTTTCTGCAGCTGGGCAGTGTATCTTACAGAACTGCTAGCCTGGAGGATCATCAAAGATAGAGTTTTAAATAGAAGACTTTGTGGCTGGATCAGTTCTATGCTAATACTCGCTTGCCTGGTTTTGGGAGAGAACACACCCAAAAGCAGTCTGTTTAAAAGCAGAGGTGCTGCCCAAACGAATCTGAGAGAAACATTTTTGTCATTTCATATTCTTGTAATAAACTGAACCTGCATACTGACAAAAGCAGAAGTCTTTCTCTTCTTTCTTATTTTTTCTACCACTGCTGCATACGGCAAACACTCTTTCAGCCTCACTAAGTTTGTGGTTGCACACTTCCTCCCTCTGCCCCCCTGCCAGCAACCTCAGCCTTACACCCAATCTCCAGTCTGCATGTACGAAGGAGAATTTGGTTTTTCATCTTGTAAAAATCTAACTCTCTGTTTACCTACCTTTGAAAATAAAAGTAATGTATTTGTAATGTAATGTAATTGAAAGCCTCTTATGTAAAATTTGGGCTGTCTCAAAAATTTCTTTCTCTACCATTCTTCTTTTCCTTCTGAAGTCCTCAGCTTTGCCATCTGCACTCTCACTAGGGGCTGGGATTTGGCTATGTGTGAAGCAGGGTAAGACAGCTGAAAAATGGTTCGAGGAAAAATTGCTGCTAAAGGTGTTCTGCATTCGAATGGTAAATGCTGAAAAGGAAGCACTTCCCTGCTTCCATTAGTGACTTTATCATGATTGCTGCTGCTATTTTCCTGTGCTTGAAGTTTGCTTTCAGGTAGATTCTGTTGGTATTAGAGAAATATTTCCACTTCTAACATTTACATTTATAAATCAAATGTCTTTCCTTTTCACAGGTTCAGAAACTCCTTAATAAATGCCGCTGAGTAAACTGGTCTCAGCCTTTTAAACATTCTCTGTCCTGCCTTTTTAGCCTGGGTTTGAAGAAGAGTGTACATAGACTTTTTCTTCCCCATGAGGACAGTGTGAGCCAAACCATTCTGTAGCCCAATTCCTCTCTCTTCTTTTTGGCAACTGCACAGAATGGCTTACGGTATGTGGAGTTTGGTGCGATTCCATTGGAATTCGCTAGAGTTGCACTGATTTGTACCTGGTGTGAATCTCATCTTTCCAAACTATTACTGATGCAACAGAAATGAGGAGCTGAAAAGTCCTTAACTAAGAAGCAATAGTGGTCTTTCTCTTGTTTTGCAGTAAGTTAATGGATCATTGTTATCACTGAATAATTTTTATCACTAACTTCAGTTTTCTTTATCAGCTGGAAAACGTTGTATACTTTCAAGGGTATCAGAAGAAAAACACCAATAAAAATACCTTATTCAGTAGTTTCTGGTAGAGTGGTATTCCTGAAACCTTGCTATGACTACTTTAGAAGCTGCTAGAGCAGCTATCTCAAATTGATAGGCTGCAAACCTGAAGTTTCCCGTTACTGAAATAGATGTTAGTATTCCTGTGGGCAGCACTTCCCTGTGTTACTTCAAGTGCCAGTTTTTCAGCAGTGGCTTAGGAGGGATGGTAGCTGGAAAAACTCTCTTGTGATTAGAACATAAATGGGAAAAGCTTCAGTTATAATAGTGACACCTATATCTTTTTTGTAGTCATGTCATCTAGGCTTTGTTTTACGTGATAGAAACATGAATTTTATGTTGGTTTTTAAGAGTATGAATTTCCCCATTTTGAGATAATGCATCTCTTTTTCCTGCAAACATCTAGGCAGTCCATAGCGTTGAACTAGAAGGATAGTCATGCCCAAGAAGGAAGTCGGTCACCGAGTAACAAACTTTTCATTTCAGTTGTATGTGATGTGATTCACTTCCTCCTTCAAACCTTAGTTCTGTGTTCTTAGGCAGCTGAAGTTTCACGCCCAAAGTCTGTTTTTCTGCAGCAGTTGAACTGATTCCTGTACGTGTAAAGCCCTGCAGTCAAAGGACTGCAGCAGAGAATGTACCATGTGTGGGTAGGTAATGTTTGCGATTGCCTACAGAATGAACGTCACTACATCATTATAGGGGTGCTGTTTGCCTTTACGAGACCTCCTGCCTCATAAACAGCCTATATTTTTTTCATATATGATGGGGAGAGGAAGCAAAGTGAGGGACTGTGAAGGTAGTGGGGGGATCTGTTGGAGAGAGACAGCTGTAAAAGAGCAAATACTGTCTATGGGGACAGCTTCAGGTCCTGAAGGCTCATGGAATACCTTTCTTGGAGTTTTACAACCAGTCTGTTATTAGAGTATGTGCTATGCAGTTCAAAAAGCAAGGATCTGCTTTAATATCATGCAACTCTTTCATTATCAGCAGCTAAATAAATTAGATCTAGTTGTGTGGCTTCTAGGATTCTGTGTGTTGTGAGTTAAATTTGCTGCTACAGCCAGTGTAGTTCATTGTAAGTTCAGTATGTTACTGAATATTTATGAATGAATATTTTTTGCGTTTTACAATGACATTTAGCAATACGTTACAGCTAGAGCCAAATAAAATAAAACCTTCTTACAGAAAGAGCAGACTCGGGGGAAAATATCTCATTGGATTCTTGCTTTTCCTTGACAGATAGTTTGGGGACCTGTTCTGGAATTTTTTAAATGACTTGTTTGTGAATCTGGCGTAAAATCCTGGCCTTGCTGAAGTTAATGAGCGTTTCACTGCTGAGTCCGGCAGCGGTAACACTGGAGTTCTTGCTTCTAGCTTTCTGTACACTTTTCAGTTCCTGAAGTGTGATGAGGTGCAGGGATGCAGACAGGTCTTCTCCTTTCAGCTCAAGAGCTGACTGCATGGAAGGATTTTTGGACCTGGGCTATCTTCAGAGACTAAACTTACTTCCTTACCTGCCGCTCTCCCCTCTGCTTCCTTCACTCTTCCTCCCACACACTCTGTCTCTCTGTCTCTGGGATTTTCTGTAGAGAGCAAGGAAGGAAAACCTGGGAGCAAAGATTGTGGGCTATTAGCTGAAGCAAGTTCTGCCTTAAATATTTACTTTTGCTGAAGGAAGGAAGGAAGACTGTTTGGATTTGCCTGATCTTTTAAGGGTCTGGACAATATTTGCATTTACTTTTCTATATCAATACAATAAAGCCCAGCACAGAGGTGTTTTAAACTTGACCCTCATGTGCAGCGTTCCATCCCAGTGCTGACCAATCTGTCTTAGTTCTGTATGATAAGATTGTTTTCTTTGCAACCAAGTTGATCCGAGTGACTGACTCACCTACATTCCTTTTGATGTGCTTGGAAGCTCTTTTCTTGTTTTGGGCCTGGAATACTTTTGATAATTTTTTTTCTGATGAATTCTCTGAAGTCAAGCTTACTGACTTTCTTTGGCCTCACAGGTTCTGTCCTGCCCCTCTCTGTTGGTGCAATAAATCGTTTTAATTTGCTGCAAAATGTTTTTACTGAGATTTTGATATTTATAATGGCTGTTTCCAGGCTAAGGTACAAATGAATAGCATATGGCTATTGTGAGAATAAAATATTAATTTTGGCAAATTCAGTCAATTCACAGTGGGTGTTCTTAGCCTTTAAAACAAAATTATCACATATTTGGCACAACTATCAAGTGCCTGGGTTTTGACTCTAAGGCTTAATCACCAAATGAAGAGAGCAATGTATTATTAACATATTATGAAGACACGGTAGCTACGACTGTGCGAGCCGAGGGTGGGTGTTGTACATGGCTGCCACACGGTAGGAAAGAGGACAGGTTGCAAAGCTAGGGCAGTATGCAACAATTAATACACTTGAAATGGAGTGGTCTGAGTGATGTGTTTGGATCAAGCATGCCAGAACAATGAGTTTGGATTCAAAACTTAAGAAGTTTGCAAGTGTCTGGCTGTGTCTGATGTTTGATATCATCTAGAATATTCAAGCGTGTCTTAGTCTGTCGTTACCATCAAGTCTCAAGGAAGAAGAGAGTAGATTTATGCATTGAAAAGCAGCAGAAGAGTATTGATTGGTTAATTGGAGACCCACTGATTATAAATAACTGCATAGCACAGCATCTGATGGGCAATGCTGTGTGACAGCAGCATAAGCAGTATCACTTACGACTTCATTGTGCAGAGTGCTGACAGCTCCTGCACAATCCTCTCCTTGGGAAATGAGGAAAGTCAGTATTACATAGGAGGGCATTTGAGCTTTTTTTTATCTGCGTGGATACATTCGAGTCACCTTCATTTATTTCTGAATACCTCACCCCTTGTCTGACTGCAGTCCAGAATGACATTCACGTTTCAGGTTACACATTGTGGCCCAGTGGTGTTATTGATGGTGATTCTCATTTTCACGAGCATTAACAAAGCATGGTTTCATAAAGTATGTCATTGCTTCTGCGCTTCACTGGAGCATGATCTTCTGTAGCACCACCAGCTGATGGAAAGTACAGGGCTGGAGACAAGGCCATTTTCCTATTGTTGTTGCATATAATATGGTCTTTAAGTTATGTCTGTTGTAGGATACTACATGTCCTTATAAAAGGACTGATGTTTCTGTTGGAGGAGATCCCAAAACTGGGACAGATCTGTATGACACTGGCACTGTTAGGGAGCTGACTAGTGCTGCCAGTTACGGATTCATGAACTGTCATTGGCATTAGTATTTAAAAACTGTGGAGCCAGTCTTGTGGGATTTGGGAATCTTTTAAGGACAACAGGGAATGTGGGAGGCTTCCTAAGATATGTACATTCTTCATCCATGTAAAACCTAGTTTCAGGAAAACTTTCATACTTTCTAAGAATACTTGGGAACGTATTCTATTTTTAACACAGTAAAATACATGTGTGTATGTGCATGTAAGTTTGTGTGGACTGACATGGGATTGGGGGCAGATGCCCAAAGGGAGAGTAAGTTTCAGCTACCCTGCATGTAATTTCTGCTCCCTGTCTGGATCGCTGTTTGGAAGTAATGTGACAGTATTACTGGCTCCTAGAGGAGAACATTTTTTCTGTGTATCTCATATACTAAGCAAATATAAACCAGAGGAGAGACGAGGAGAGGAAAAGGGGAAAAGTCCATTTATTAAATGAGATTTTGATGATGGATTCCTTTTTCTGGAAGCCAGCTTACCACCACCACAACATATGTTAAGCTGTAACTTGAAGGTATTTTGACAATATGCAAAATTCCTTCCAAAACCTTTAAGTAAGCGGTTATGAGATTGAAACAGTTAACCGTCACTAAACATTTCACATTGTTTTCCAGCATTGTTTAAAGGATCCATGAGGTTTTCACTTTTGTCAAGGCCTTGTTCAAGACTGGAAATACTGGGAAGTAGCTGGGAAGTGTACGTATAATACTTGATATTGGAGGAATGATTTTGTATTGTGCTTCATTCAGTTGTGTCAAAGTTGTTTAATGAGATTACTGGCAAAGCAGAATAATAAACTGTAAACACAACTTAAAAGACTGTCTGTCTCGTGTTCTAAAATAGCTTGGGTTCAGGAGTGAGGACTGCTCTGAGATTGCAAGCTGATGTTTTTATTTGTAACAAGAGTGTAAGCTTTTTGCAGGTGATTAAACTGTATAATGTGTCAGCATCACAGCATACCAGAAATGGGTCTCTTGAACAAAGTGCTGTATAACTGGGATTAGGATTTTGGTATGTT
Source organism: Burhinus oedicnemus (assembly GCA_008921705.1). NCBI lineage: Eukaryota > Metazoa > Chordata > Aves > Charadriiformes > Burhinidae > Burhinus > Burhinus oedicnemus. The sequence goes on along the minus strand of VFFE01007199.1, from coordinate 1,563,641 downwards.
CCCTGTTGTAGTCTGTGATCACCTCACAGAGCATTTATCTTCCAAACTTAGTCCCCGTTCTTCCTTGGCTTCCAGTTTGTAAAGCAAGGGCCATTGATTAGCACAGGAATTGAAGTCAATGTAACCTTGAACTTGATTCTTCCAAGTCCTGAGTTCGTAATCCCTAGACGTCATCCTTCATCCGGTGTGCTACGTGTGTCTGGATCACTGGGCCTTTCGGTCATTCTTTGCACATTTCTGTCTTGTTCTGGACGTGTCTATACCCTGATCCTTCGGTGAATTTTAGAGTGCAAAGTTAAACATGGGAATTAATATGATGACTGGCATCTGGCTATTTCTTTTTAACTGTTCACGATGGAAAATTAATTTTCTTTTTTAAGCTGTAGGATTTTTTGGAAGAACTTGGGTTTTTTGTTTGAGTGATGGTTTCAATGGGTTTCTATGTTAGCTCTATTCTTACTTGAATATTTTTAAGGCTACCATAAAAACTTTGGAAAATGTTGTTTGTAGAATGATTTGAGGAATTTAGAAACGTGTTAATGCATTTTGTTTCATATGTATGCATACAGACATTTGGTCTCTTTCAAAAATGGAAGGATTTACCTTTTATCTTTTGTTTTGTTTTGTTTTGTTTTGAAGTAATCAGGATGCTCTTTCTAGGCCTACTGTCATAGTGACCCTTCCTCTGACCATGAGAGCTAGAATTGGAGCCCTCTTTAATTTGGAGCTCCTTTAATACTGCTCTAAGCTCCTGCTTAATGTCACAGGAGGTTGTTTGAGAGTAAATTGAGATGCTTTCTCCCGCAGGATTTAAATGTGCTGTTTCCATTGCCACATCCTGCTGATACAGTGGTAAAGGATTAAACTGAAGATCTAATTTGATGTGGGACTAATTATAAGCCTAGCAGCCTGAAAAGTGTATATTGCATTTATTATTCATTTAGTGTATTTTTGAGATACTGTAGTCTCTATTTATGGTTTAATGCACGTGTTGGCTTACTTATATGTATTCTAAACTTTTTTTCCACCGCTCCTGTGATCAATAAAGCCTGGTTTGGATATTTTTTTTTTTTTTTTTTGAAACAGAAAATGCAACTTTTGGAAAACATGAAAAATACTGCAGTTTCAATTCGATGACAGCATATTCTGCACTTGCAAAAAAACCAATATTGCCATCTAGTGGGAGTGAAGATTTTGACCTGAAGTGCTCCTCCCTTTAGATTATTGTTATCTAGCTGTTCTCTTGGACTCTAACACATGTTTCTATTGAATGTACAGCCGGTCTTCTCTTTCCCAAACTATGGGGAAAATCTCATCATTTTATTGCTGAAGTTACTCTTGCATGCATTGCTGGATAATCAGAAATACTTTGCAGGTGTAGAGAGCCAAGTGTGGCTCTTTACAAGCTGCTTTGTGAAGTACACCATCAAAGGACAGGGTAGTGTTTCTGTGCTACAGTCTGTTTGGGTAATATTACTGTGTCAGCGCCTCTGCAACGTGCGGACGAATTTAAGCCTTTGAACATGCTGATTTTCTGATACCTGTAAAGAATATTAGACAAATACATCTTTCTCAAGCCTTTGTGCAAAAATATATTGAAAGTGTTCTGGGATGTATGTGCAAAAATATATTGAAGATGTTTAATGAAACAGAGCAGGAGGTAGGATTTGGCTGAAGCTTTGGGATAAAGTGATTTCCAGAATGTTTTTCCTCACATTTTCCCCCTTTGTTTCAGATCAGGGTCCACTGGGGGTTCATAGAAATGGAGACAGGATGACATCTGATTAAATTAATGTTTTTGTTGCCTTGTAACACTTTATTCAACTTTTGTTGCCCTGTTACACTTTTTCTTCTGAAAGTGCTGCTGGCTAGAATCGGCTTAGTAGCAATTTTTTTCTTGGATTTAATCACAGCATTTAATTAATCTCCCCGCTTTAGTCATCAGTCTGCAGCTTAGCAATGCAAGGTCCTAAGAACCTAAGCATTACTTCTAAATACATTAGTAATGGTTCTAGTTAATTCTCATGCCCAGTCATTGCAGTTTTGAATCAAAGTGCTAGAAGAGACATCACTAACGCACTCTCTACCTCGCTCTGCTTTTAAAGCACAGAACAACAGCAGAGTGATATTTATGACAGTGTCGCTGTTAGGGCTCTTTCTTCTCTTTCCTTTTTTTACCCAATCCTCCAGCAAGGAACTGAATTCGATCTAGAGTGCTTTACACATCTCTTGGCAAGCAAATTGCTACCTGTCTTTCTGAAAACCTTTATGATCCATAAAGGAGACAAATCTGTGTGTTTTCATCATATTCAGTACTCTGTTGACTCATAATCACCCTTCTTTGCTTGAGGATGTTTATCTGTTTTTCATCAATTACAATTGATGCTGCTAAGACTTTTTTTGCACTCAGTGCTGCATCACTGCTGGTGCTTTGTCTTACTGTTCGTATTTGACATACTTTGGGAAGGTCAGGGTTGTGGCTGGAGAAAGTTTTTAAGTTCAAAGTATTGAGTTGGGTTGGGATGAATATCTGGGATCTGACGTCCTCATAACAAGTAGTGCGTGATGTTTGCTTCCTTTATTTGGAACAGGACTTCAAAGCAATCAGAAGGTATTTATTACAGGTCTATATTTGTTATGGTGATAGTACTGCTCACGTTTTAGTTGTAGCAAGCAAAAGATAAAGGTAAGAGAAAAATTTGGACTAGGACCTGGTATCCATAATAGCAGCAAGAGAGGAGGGATAAGGGGACGGCTGGCATACACATGCTGAAGCATACAGAGGGTGTAAATGACAGCGTCAGTATTGGATACTGGTGGAGACTAACTGTGTACTTATCACCTTTCAGCTTAATCTGTTTAGGTGGCATTCAGGGTTCAGGTGTCTGCCATTTTCCATTTGTTTTTCTAGCCCTGCAGAATGAAAACTTAAATTTCCTGTCCTGTAATTGGCAATGAAACTCCTGGTTCATTCCAGCTCTCCCCTACTCCACATAAAGTCACTCTTGCCCCTTCAAAATTTCTGGTAAAACTCTAACCTCAAGCCTTCTCATAGGCTGCATCCCATTTCATAGCCACCCTAGAACCTTCATAATATTTTTTTAGGTGACTTTCCCAGTGTTTCCTATCATTTTATTTATTGCAGACTGTAACTTCTGCTGGACAAAAAGTGTGAAGTCTGTATCTTGTTTACTGTCAGTTATCATCCAGGCTTGATTGATGAGGATGTGCTCTAGTTTGGGTGATTAGAGCAGTTTATATTTCAGAAATAATACCCCTGCTCCTGTTTTAACTAATCAGGACTTCTGAAGATGGTTATACAGTATGGTCAGTATTTCTCAGTGGCAGTTATCATTACGTTCTGGAGTTTAAGTTACCAGGGAGTATTTCAGTGGAGTGTTTTAGTTTTTTGAGAGGAAAGTATATCCCATCTGTGGCCAAATAGCGATTGAAAAAAGATAGTAATACACCTGTAAATGTAATTGATCAAAACTGTACTGAAGCACTAGAGCTTGTGCTGTTTGTCAAGTTAGAAAATCTGTTTATGCATCTGATCTGTACTTGATCTGCTGCTTTTTGTGGGTCTTCAGGTATTAGTCACTCGGATGTGAAGAGGAGTTTTCTAAGCAAAAATTGACATTAAAATTCCTACTCTAGACAAGATCTGCAAAAAATTGATTCTTCTTCTCAGAACAATGTTTCTGAAATATTGTCATGGATTCTAAACCATCTTCTCTTCATCTTTCTGGGTCTCTCCTTGTACGAATTTTTGGCATGCTAAAATAGGATATTTAGTAGTAATTCTCTGACAGTTTCTGCAACCAAGAGAAAAAGGACAAAACTGTTAAGAAGCGTGAAAATAAATTAGCCAGCAGCCAATGGTCTTTGTTAAAGTAAATAATTTTTTTAAGGAGATAAAAGGTAATTAGAATTAATCAGCAAGTGCTGATACATTATTATGATGAAAAAGCGAACTGACAGAAATCCTTGCAATTTTCAGATTTTACATAATTTGGAAAAAAGCATCAAGGTGTTTTGAATTTTTCAAAGTTTCTTTTGTTAATATTATCAGATTTCCCTCTGCTACTATATGTGAAAAATATTTTGTGTGAAGAATGGTATGTGATTGCATTTCCATAAGTGTGTTTTTATTTGTTTTGCCATATTTTTCTTTGTTAACATCTTTTTAAAAGAACTTTTTTTATATATTAGAGCTGTATGAAAGAGAAGAACTGGCTTGATAAAAGGAGGAGTGATTCTTCAATACCTGTTTCAGATCCCTTTGGATTTCTAAGGCGTTATTCCCCAAAAATGTGGCAAACATTTATGGGTATGTTGCAGCAAGAACAATTTCTATCTGCCTTTTTTGCTTTTCTTTGTCAAAGAGGATGTGGGTATCCTGAAGTTACTGCCTTGCTTATTCTGTAGCCTGGAAAAAGCATTATTTAGAGAGAGCAAAGTTTAGCTCAGGCCAGCTGCCCAATTTTTGCATCTAATTTTCCTGCAGGTTTTCCAGTCCATCCTACACCCTGTGCTTTTAGAGCTACATTGCCAACCTTACTTGAGCTTCATTTTTTTTAGAGAGAGTTTGCATATGCAAAGAACTATGGTTGAAGTTATTATAAGGGATATATAATAGTTCTTATTGCTATTATTAATAAGCCTGAGAATAGCAGTGCAGTAGGGTATTTTTCCTATTCATAACCTCCTTCCCAGAGTGAATGTTGTGTCATCAAGAATGTGGTAACATCTGCAACTCAACTACCTCATTTCCTCTTATCTGCTACTAAAAATTGAGATGAGGGGCATTTTTTTCTGTTTGTTGGCGGTTGGTTTTTTTACCCCAAAGTACCATTTTTTGATTCTGAAGGAAAATATGATTGTGTATGTAATTTTAATTACCTTATTTTTTGGCCTGAGAAACCAAGACCTTGATTTCTTGAGCATGTATTTTCCAGGTAAACTAGCTATTCAAAGGCCTTTCCTCCCTCCCTCCCTCCTCCTTTCTTTTTGTAATTTGTCTTCCCCGATCGTTGCTCCATAGCTCATTACTATTCATATAGAGTTATCCTCTTGCTGCTTGTTGTATGTCTGCAAGGACACACATTAGATAGTTAAGACAGCAACTGAATGATCTGAATAATAATGTGTAATACAAGACCTAGAAATAAACCATATAAACAGGAAAAATTACTGAAGCTTTGGAATGGGTAATTATATTGCACTTCATGTATTTTATGATACATCCTATTTGATATCTAATTATAAGTACATTTCCTATGCAATCTTTTTAATTTCTCAAGACCTTATTCTGTCACCCGTGCTCTCACTGAGCAGTTCCTTTAAATTGTACCTATACGCTATTGTCTGGTGCAGAAGAGAGCACTATTCAATTGTGTTGGAAATTATCAACTATGTTAGATATTAGAGAATTTGGCCTTGATGATATGTATAGCCTTTAAAAAAAATCTATCACCTTTCTTGATTTTGTGTGCTGACACTGGTATGTTTGATTTCAGAAGGAAATATGGAAAGCCCTGAATTAATTTTCACTGAACTCCTCTGGCTTTCACTCTAATATCTGTACAAGTTCAATAAGACATCGGTACTCCTATTTCTGCATGAGTTACGTTGCCCATATATTTTCTTTTGACAAGGTCCATCAGTTCAACACTTAAAGCTATCACTGGGGCTACTTTCCACTTGTCATTTAAGTGGATTTTCACTTATAGACCTGAAAGTGAGAGATAAAAATCTAAATTAAAACATGTCCTGGTCTGTTGTGATCATCTCTGTAAAGGAACTAGAGAGAGCTACAACAGAGAATGTTTGTCTTTGATTACAGGAGGCGAACTTTTAAGCAGGGCTAAATTTTATACCTTGGAGATAATTTGAAAACCACAAAGGAGGCTGTTCTTAGATTCCTGCCTGGAAATGGAATTGTAATACAACTACAAGGAAAACCTGCAATATTGGTTTTTGATCCAGCCAGTTTTGTAGGTTGGAGGTTTGGTGTTGAAACTGGGAGAATAGAATAAGAAATTATCTCAGGTCAAGACTGAATTGATTTGAAAAAAAAGGAAGCATGTTACGTGTCTTTAAATCTGTTACCTTATTTATGGTGCATTTGTGTATTTCGGTTTTTGTGCTGTTTAGTAGAATATGATGTATTTGAAGCTTCATCCATATTTCTTCAAATGTACATTGCTAAGTTAGCCTACTGTCTACAAAATTTTTGTTCCACTGAAATACAGTGAGAGGAAATTCGGTAACAGGAAGCATTCTGTGTATTAAGGGTTTCACTGTGAGTAGATTTCACTATGACATTAAATTCTGGAAATACAAAGATCTGTACGCTATAGCTAAGCATACTATATATAAATACACTACTAAGAATTAATTTCAGGCAGTATATATTTTATGTATCTTTTGTACGTCATTGTCTTCTGAAATAGTAATGGTAATCCCTTTCCTCTTCCATTGCCTTTTTGTGAAAATTCACGAGCTCCCACTCTTCTTTCATTTGTGAGCTGTACTGAGGCAAAAGGGCCTCTTTGCTTCCTCCCTCCCCCCATTTTCTTTGTTAAGGACTATTCACTTTTACTTTGTAATTTCCAGAAACTTTCAATCTTTGTCTTGTTGTTTAAATTTAATTCACTCTGAGCAAAAACTGTCTCCACCACTTCATATGTGTTCTGTAATCAGTTACAATTTCTACTCAAGTCTCAGCAACTTCCCTCAGTGGGAAGTCAGGGAATGTATTTTCCAGGATATGAGAGTAACAATTACTGAGATGCGCAAATTGAATCCTGGGTGCGAGTCCATCAGAGAAGAGAACTTCCAAAAGCCAGAGCTAACAGGAACCTCAAGTGCTGGGATCAGGGAAGTTTGGGGAGAGTCAGCCTGAAGCTTGTCTCGCTTCTGTTAAGTCTAAAATCTCTACTGATCCCAGGATCTTGAGGAGTATATGTTGTTCACAATATGTAGTCCTGTGAATGGCATTCATTTTCATAGGTGCTTTGAAGTGTCGTTTGCAAGCTAGGACTACCTTTCTTAATATTGTTTGTGCGTGTGTGTTTATTGGTTTCTTGTTATTTTGGACCGGGCTTCTGAAGTTTGTTATATTGCAACATCTGTCAGTAAGCATTCTGGAACAGTCTGCCTTTACATAGTTAAATTGAATGAATTTTAATTCGACTGCAAGATAAGGAGAGTGGTCTTCTTTTCCCCCCTGTTCTGGGTTTTATGTTGTGTTTTGAAAGTTACAACGTTGTCCTAGAGCTTTAAAGGTGGTCCTGAATTATAACAGCATCATCAAAGGCAACTAAGTTTATCTGTTTTCAAGGTTTTGTGGTAGGTGAGTTAACAGGCTGTCCTTTTCATCCTGAACTCTTCTGTTATTTGCAGTTGAATTAAGAGACTTGAACTACAGTACTAGTGGTAAATTGGATTTTCTAAAATTTGCTGATTTTATTCTTTGGAAGTGGAATTTAAGTCTTGCTTATGAATGTTTGATAAAAGAACGGAAACTCCTGAAATGTGCTTGGTTGGTATTTCTCACTGTGTGGAATTGCTGTCCATATAAAGCTAAAAAATGAACACTAGTGAAACTTAATTTATAAAAAAATATTTTTCAAGTACTTTCAAGATTACTTTCAAGTGCATACAGTAATTCTGCGTTGATAATTACGTGCGAGTTTTAATGAAGCTTGTTCTTATTCTTGTGCCGAAAGTGCTGGTTGATAAAATGCTGCGCACTGTGGTGTTTCATCTGAGATGGGATGTGGTTCAGAATCAGACTGACAGAATCCCCACGGATACCCACCAGGCTTTATATAGTGCTGCCTATGGTTGTTTTGGACAAAATCCTCCAAATGCTCCCTGTCGAACTTAGTTCCTCTGTTCTGCATTGAAAAAGCTGAAAACACCTGCCAGCTGTTTTCCTCTTCCACCCACTCTGACACATTGTGAAGGTTGTTTCTGGAACTGTTTCAGGGATTTTGTACATATGGCTTTCTATTAGATGGGATCAATAATTCTTATAGCAATAGCTGAATCCCTTTACCATCTCAGATGATCTGGGAAATAGTTACATTACCAAAAAGTCTTGCAAATGTAATTTTCCTTGGGATTATTGGTACGTTTATCATGGTGTCATGAATATAGCATATCCACAGAGTCTTATTTACAGAAAACATTTCTGATGTTTTTGGTTACAGGGAGTATAATATAGTTTGTAAATGTATCTAGGTAAGATGGAAAAAAAGTAGAAACTTGGGGAAGTCTCAACCCCAGTGAATTACTCATTTTGGTAAAGTTTTCAAATGTAAGTATTTAGAGTGAGAGCTGAGTTTACCAAAAAGAAGGTGTTAGGATCCCGTAGGTTACAAGGTTGCAAAGTACCTTTTCAGTAGTTTTTGCCAGGAAATTTCAGCTGTGTGGTACAGGTAGACTTTGGCCACTGAGCAAACAAAATTGAGACATTGGCTGTGTACTGTCTTCTCTGCTGCGGCCCCCCAGGCCCCACCGCTGCTCTCTGCGCACGGTGCCGACCTGCACCAGCACCTGTCTGCAAACCCGCCCGCACCGTGCAGCTGCTGCGGCTCCGCTGCGGCAAATGTGATTACCTCAGTGTAGAACGCCTTTTAGGGAGCAGTGTTATTGATTTTGGAATAATGGCCCTTTTATCTTTCGCTTACTTTTCAGCTTTCAGCCATTGGCTTTTTCTTATTATTGCTCCCGTGGACCTATTTCAAACCAGCACAATATTTGTAGTTCAGCAGAAATAAATGGCAAGCAGCATCCTCAGTCTCTTCTATGAATAATGAAGCAGCAGGGAAAGGATTTGGTCTTTAAAATCAGTAAATGTATTGATGGGAAGGACAGGAAGGCATTAAACACTTGTAACTCTTCGTAAACCTTCTTAATTCTAACAAAGAAACAGGTTTTTAAAAATATTTGAAGGCAGATTTTTGAGTACCCGTTGGAAAAAAGTGTAGGGATTGTAAATTAAGCATTGCTTCAATTTGCAGGAGTTAACTAACAGAGAAAAACTTGCGTACATCTAGTTTTCTTTTCATGGCTCTCCTACACATCCCAAATCTACTCTGGGAGAGCTGTTTCTGCTGCTGGCCTCAGAAGTTCTTGTGCCCCAAAGCTCTGTACTTTTACGTGTACAGTCCCTTCCCGTTGATGACTAGCTTAAATACTTTGCCCTAACTAGATGGATTTCTCCCTGCCCACAAGCAAGCAGCTTTATTCGTCATCTCACCAGCCCTAATTTGTATCCTTCCTCAACTGGTTGTGGACCAAATACCCTTGAACTTTTCTATCACAAAACAGCCTCCTGACCTGAAGCCCTTGTGTTCTCTTATTCTCAGTAGTCTACCTTTCACTGGTGTTGTTTATACTAGTGCTGTTAGGTTTAGTGAAGTTACCCTTTATGGACCCAAATAACCTTAAGGTTTACCTTCACAACCTGTACTATCTTATCTTCCCTGTGAGATTTCCAGTAGGAGTGACAGGTATTCTGTTGTAAGGGTGACTTAGGTGATACAGGCATTTGCTAAGTAGGATCTGAACTAGGGCTGTCAGTATTCCCCATGATTACTCACCACCAGGGTAGTGAGAACCATGTTTTCTTAACAGTGGGTGTGTTTGATGGTTTTGAGTGGAATTCTGTCCCCCTGCCAAACATCTGTCAGCTGTAAACTTGAGTTGGACATACTGTGAAAGAAACCTAGCAGAGTAAGGAACTTAATGTGAGATCCCACTCCTCTGTATAAAAGTACTAGTCTAAATAGTTTTTCTCTTCCAGGTAAAGAAAAGTACAGCCCTGGCAATTAGAGGGATAGTGCTGGGGGTGGAGGATGGAAAAGGAGTATCTGTTCTATGCTCATGCTAAAAGCAGAGATAGGAACTTCATGAAAGCTGGTTATCAAGGTGGCGTTAACCCTGCCTGATAGCCTGCCTGGCAGTTTGCAAAATTCATGTTCTGTTTCTGATAGACCTGGAGAACAGTCTGTCAACCACGTTGGGGTATGTGCTGCTGCAAAAATTCTCATGAGATTTTGTTCATATTCAACAGCAGCTGAAATCACATGAATGTCACTGACATCTTGTGAGGTTAAAGTTAGGTCAGAATTTAACCTTATAAACTAAATAGTATTAATGCTTGCTGCACATTAGATCATTACAACATATGTATTTGATGGACATACAAGATGGACTTGAACGAGGTGGATGGGATTAGGAACGATTTCTCTTCTGATCCCATTAAGCACCCCTGTCACCCTGAGAATGCCCAACTGAGACATTTTTTCCTTTTGGTGAATTGCGAGAAATAGTATCTCATCATGTGATTTCTAAGACTGGCAATTACTGCTTGGGAAAGGTGATACACTGGATTTTTTAAAGTTTGACCTTCCTGTGCCATGTGGCTGGATCACAGTGCAGTGCTGGAGCTCTGGAGACGGTACAGATGCGTGGCAGAAGTCTTCTATTAAAGATTTAGAGATGCATACAGCACAAAAGTAGGAAATATTCAGGGATTTTATTATCACAGGATACTTTAATTTTTAATAACAATTTTCCAAAGAATAACATACATCTGTGGAGTTCTGTGTGCCATAGCAATCCATCCTGTTTTTAAATAATGTAAATTTCATTAAATAATGTGATCTTCCTGTCCTCTGAGAAGTATTTATTGACGTGAACTAGAAAAGCTTTCTAAACATGGAGGTTTAAAGTTCTTCTGCAGAGTCAAAAGTCTTAAGAAACTTCTAACTGATTCTCACACAATGGTGTAAAAAAGGCAATAAAGACTTCTTGTATCAAAAATGAGATTACAGTGATTTCAAGTCCTGAACAAAATGCAAAGCAGTTGAAAAGTGCATGATAATTCTGAGCCGGTTACTTCCCACTGCCACAGGTTTTATTTATATTTTCATACTGGTATTTATGTAATTTTTATTAAATTTAATTCAATTAATCTGAGAGTTATCCATTTAGTCTTAGTCTAATACTGAATATTGAGTTTGATATCACACGCATGAAAGCATTCTGTCATCTTTGTTGTCCTTTGGGAAGTTGCCCAAGTGAGTCAGCTGTTGATATAAAAATAAAAGTGCCAGAGTAAAGAAGGGATTGAAGAACATCTTAGTTCCATGTGTAAAAAAAAAAAAAAAAACAAAACAAAAACAAAAACAAAAAAACCCACCCAAACCCAGGATGTCTTCATTCCTGAGGTGAATTAGCACTATAGTAAAGAAAGATTAGGTAAGTAACTGGTGCACACAGTGCTGCTAACAGACACATGGGTATGGTGTGCACTCCTTTTGTACTTTAGATTGGGTTCAGTGATACATTTTTAGGGGTTTACGTGGCCTCACATGAGTTTTAGCAGAGTAGGAATCGGTGGGCATCGTTGAAATAGCCAGGATTGTAGGAGTTAAGATGCAGTTTTAAAAGCTTTTTGTCCTTCTCTAGGCAGATCTTCAGTGAAATGGAAATTGACTTGAAAAATGTTACTGCTACATAATAAGCCAGAGAATGTTTTATTGGAACAGCAAAACTTAGAAATATTGCAGTGGCTGTAAAGCATCAAATATATATAAATACGTCAGTTGCTGTGGATAAAAGAAAGTACAGATATTTGCATTTGTCATGATTGATTTACCCCATGAAATGTTGAGAGAGTGCAGAAAAGAGTACAGAGCAGCAGACAATATCATAGAAGTGTTAGCCAGTTTTAATTAGGGAGCATTCTTTATCTGTTCCAGCCTTGCTTGTGGAGCTGCTCAGGCTTTCAAAAAGATTTTCCAGGCTTTTTTGTGGGGGTTCTAATTTTGGTTTTTTGTTCAAGTTTCCTACATTACTATTTCTTACTGTTGGTAGGGTGGGTTGGCCCCATACAGTGCCTAGGAGGCGAGGAGTTAAGTCTTGTCCCCAACTGCCAGACACCCCACAGCTGCTGCCAGCAATCCAACAATACGGCTTAATAGAGCAGCGGGAGCTTCTTGGGGGGGTGTTAACAAGGCTAATTGGCAACATGCACTTCATTCCCGGTGGCTGGAGGACATAAACCATGAGCAGGCAGAGGCTTGGTGTGGAGTTGGTGGTGGGGAGTAGAGGCAGAGAGGGTTATATGAGCTAGGTTGAAGTAGTTAGAGTCCAGTGTGCGGCACTGTCTCTATGCAGTGTGGCAATGACCTTTATTGGCTGAAGAAAGGTTTTTAAAGGAAGAAGCATTGACTGTGTGGTGCAGGTCCCTGCCTGCCGGCTGCCTTGCCTGCCTGAAGGGCATGCTGTCCCAAAGTGAACGCTTGTGGGAGCTGACATAGGCTCTTGGGCACTTGATGGGATCCATTGATGGTCTTTCTCCCATACAGCCCTTGATCTAGTCCCTTGTAGTAGGCTTAGGCTGTGGAACTCTGCGTCTGCCCCTTTCAGCGGCGAGCTTCCAGCCTCCCGCAAAGCACCAGCTGCGGTTGCACTGAGCTGCTGCCGGGACTCCTGCTTGGTAGGTGAGGGATGGGGTGGTGGGGAAGGAGAGGTGCCTGTGCTCCCCCCGCCAGGCGGGGCTCAGACCTCAGTGGCAAGTGCCGAATGTCACAGTGCTCCCACGCCTCAGCTGAGTTTCTGTGGTAAGGCAGTGCAGCTACCCAAAGCCACCCGCTGCTGCTGAAGCCGGAGGCCGTTACCAGCATCGCTTGCCTTGCAAAATTGTAAAGTAGAACCTGCAGATGCTGTGGAAAGTCAAAGCCTTGAGACCTGGGGCACAACGTAAGTCCCAAAGAGCTTCCTCTCCTGAGGCAGAAGGTGAGAAAGCAAAGCTGTTGGGCAATATCGCGCAGAGGAAGAGCGTTCACGGATGAGTTTAACCTCTTCTCCTCTGTCTTTTGTGTCTGTCTGAAGTTTTCTGTCCTTTATCAGCCTACTAAAAAACACAGCACAGTGCAGCAGTTAGGTATGCTGGGCGTTTCAAGGATAAAAACGAAATGTTTGTCGTTTTCTAGTGGCACATAAAAGTAGTCGTGTATTCAGACCAGTGGTTTTGGAGCTTTCTGTTTTGTGCATTTTGTTCTTAAATCTGATTTCTGCTGTAGATGTTCGTAATGGGAAGGATTAAACAAAATCATGGAAGAAAATTAAGGCTTTTAAAATAAAACTCATTTTGTTAAAGAAGTTAAGTAGTTAGTAATCCATTTATAAATTTTATACGATTTTGTGCTTGTAGATTAGAGTTGTTCATATAAGCCTTTAATTTTTGTTGTCATTTTTCTATTTGCTTTGTGTGGGACGAAGCGTATGAGATTAAAACTGAGGCTGTTTTCCATTGGTATCTTGTTTCTGAGAAGGGTAGGTCTTCTTGGGCCTGTTAGTCTCATGTTGACCTTTGACAGGACCAGCAGGTTTTTGGGTGGGAGCTGTAGTTTAAGTTGTTCTGTTTAGACTACTAGCACAAATGTTTAATAAATTGTTTCTAAGCTGCTGTGGTAACATACTTGAATTTCTTTTCAAACATACATCTACTTTAAATTCTAACTTTTAAATCAGATATTGCGTCATGTTGAGTAATTGAAAAGCTATCAGTTTATAAGCTTTTAGAAAATGAGAGGCATGCAACTAAAAACTTAACCAGAAATGTTATAAATGATTAATTTTTGTAGCAAGTGGCAGTGGATAGCAATTTGAACTATCATAGTTACCAAGGTGATTTAGAAGCACAACTTACTGGTGATCGAGTCCCAATAAGCTGCTAACATTTTTTTCAAACTATCTGCTGATTTCTGTTCCTTTTCGTCTTTCTGTAACTTCGCTTGTTTGTCGGGGAAGAAAGGAAATTAAATTCTCACTCTTTCTCAGTGAATATGAATATAGTTGCAAAACAATCTGACTTCTGCTTGGAGAAAACAACCTTGTGTGTATGGAGGGACTGTGCATTGCAAATGAGATAATTTTTGACAACAAAATTACAAATATCTTTAAAGTGACTGAATTGCTTTCTTTTCCCTTAGCTTTGTTTATATTTATCTATTTTATTTATTGGAAATTTGAGGAGAGAATTTTCTTCTTTATCCTCAGAACTGTTTCATTAAGGATTTTTAAGGAAACGATATATACAGACATGTGAATCATAAAGAGTTTTCCTTCTGTTTCAAGAGTACTGGTGTTAATGGAATAGAAAGTGCTTGCACGAAAGGCAAGACAATTATCAGTGGCCATCAATAACCCTCCCAGAAAATGCACTACCCAAGAAAGAGGGCAGTTAGAATAGAGGTAACACTCATGGCACCTGTCCGAAGAGCTGTGATTTTTGTTTGATGCTTGTACTCCTTTATCCAAAGAAATCATATTGTATTAATGACTGCTTTTTTCTGTCAGGGTCTTTTGGTAGGTTTTTGGTGTTTTTTTGTTTTGTTTTAAATCTTGTGTGGTTTAACAAACTAAGTAAATAATTGTGAGTCTGTCTATATTCCTGACCTTAACAATGCAGAAAGCTTTTCACTAAGTTTAACAGCAGGGAAAGCCCACGCCTTTCCAGTTTGGACCTGAAAATCCTTTCCTTCTCTCTTAATTGCCTTAAAAAATGGCCTACTCCCGCAAACCCACTTCCTTGCCCTGTAGGATGAGTGGCCATACAAATTCTGCCAAGAAGAGAAGTACAGTCAGTCACATTTGGAAAAAAACTTTGGGTGGAAACTTCAGAAACACCAGGTTGACTTAAAAACAGGTTTCTCTGAGCAGCAATGGGATGTGAGCGCCCGTGTGGCCTTGGGAGGGTGTTTGGAGCGCACCAGCCTTGCGGGTTGTGCTTGCTTTTGGAGGGGGTCGTGCTTCCAAATCCACTGGGTGTTTCTGAATGTCTCATTGTATAAATTAAGAAAATAGATGGGGAAAGCAGGTGGAAATCTCTCTGGGGGATTTTGTTTTTAACTTGCTATAATGGTTTAATAGTTAGCAGTTAGAGCTAAGCAGGTGTTTTAAGAGCTCTTATTTAACAATTATCACTCATTTCCGGGCTTCCTGTTTGTTCAGACTGCTGGAGAACATCATGAAATCAGCCAACTGCTCTCAAAACCTCTTTTAACACTTTGTTGTCCAGAGAAGCTGAGAAAAACCCCTATCAAATATCCACGTGTCTGAAAGGATGAAGGATGTAGCAGAAAGCCGTTGTGGTGCAAAGATGGTCTGGCAATCATGAAAATTACTTTGGGCATAGGAGCATTGCATCATTGGGAAAAGATTGTGTCATTGTTTTGTCTCTTTGATTAGTATTTTGGATCAATTGTAGGGAAGGAACTCAGGGAAGCTCATGGAGCTCATACAAGTTGGAGGGGTTTTTTTGTTTGGGTTTTTTTGTTTGGTTGGGTTTTTTCTTTTTTTCTTTTTATCCCTTAACACTTTCCATTAATTATTGGCCTGGGACATGAGACACGTGAAGATTTAGAAATATGATGAAGTTCTAATTCAGTGTAATTTAACCATCCTTCAAAAGCTCGTATATGGTCCGAATAGTCTTTGTCCTGAATCATCATGACAGATTAGGATTTATAAAAAAAATTAGAGAACCTTGAAAGATTTCCTTTTGTCCTTAGCAAGTGCTGTTGATAATACGCAAATGAGTTTTTGATCTACTCATAACTGATGTTCTGTAGATTAGTACGAAGCTATTGTGAAAGCATAATTTTAGTCAAGATTTTAAAATTAAACCACTGACAACACTCCGGAGATTGCTATTTGGACACAGAGCAAACTATAAGACTGAGGGCTTTTTTTGTTAGTACTAGAACAAGGCTTATTGTCAAATGGTTCACGTTAATATTTAATCATTAAAATTAATGTAGGCAGTTATTTTCTGGGGCGCATGTATAGTTTGCATAGTGCATATGTCTATTTTTTTCAAGCAGGGAGTCTTTAAGAAACTGTCTCAGTAGGTTCAGAAATACTGCTGTATTTCCTTGAGACATAAAAATGAAAGAAATTATTTTTAATTCTGCTACAAATTGGAGTGCCTCTGGAGGCTGTAGAGATGGATAAGAAAGGACAGCCTGCTTACTAGTAAAGGCCCTTGAGCAATGAGTCCTGGCGAGAGTAGGAAGTCTAGGATATATGTCTGTTCCTACATTCGCGTGCTGCTAATGGTTTCATGCCAACTTCAGCTCAGTTCATACTGGTTTAAATGTGTACTGTTTCCAGTTTGCCTGAAATTACACCTCAGTGCGCCCAGTGTAACAGAGACTAGAATCAGGCTAGACGTAGCTCTGCTCTGGCAGAGAGGCTCTTGGTGAAGAAACTGTTCCTACGGTCGGAAGAGCAATTGCTCTGAGTGGGAGGGTGGGGAGGAGAGACCCTTGGCGTGCTCTGTGTGTGTGCACATGTGTATGTGCATGCACACAGCACGGATGGTATGCAGGGCCTGTGATGTTACAGGGAAATGCCGCCTTTATGTACCCTCCCATGCATATATGTCTATTCTCCGTGTTTCTGCTGTCACCTGTGCAGGTACCAGGTATCATTCAGTTCAGGAACTTCTGAGAGCGAGTTTAGAAGTGTTACTGAATATAACATTATAAGCTTTCTTCAGCTGAAATGACAGAGCATTCTAGTTCTACAGTTTTAACAGGCTCGGGCTAGTTTGCATGATGATGAAGCAGTATCAATGGATAAAACCAATTTACATTAAGCATGTAAGTAGTAAACTCGATTTGCAGTTTAATATGCTACAAATTCAGCCTTCAAAAGAGAACAGGGGAAAAAAACCCTGTATTTTGTATGCTGGTTCAGGTACCTTTCAGTTTCCTGGTTAACAGTGTATCATAATTTCTCCTGTTTCCTTTTAAGATAAAGTACATATTCTACAGATTTTCTCCCTCCCAGATTTCCTGTTTGTTTTCTCATACTGTGTCTAAATTCAAATTTCATTTACGCATTAGTGAGAATTAGTAAATCCTTATACTGAAAACCTAAGGAGACAAAGCAGCAGAAATCTGTGAATGGTATCCAAGGAAAGGAATAAAAGTGTTTACTTGAAATGCCAAACCGGATTGTTATTCCTTGAAGTTCCCTAGAATAGGAGGTGGATGTTTTATCCTGGAGCCACTGCACAAGCTAAAAGTTCTCACAGGCACCCTTCAACATTACCACTGCAGAAATAATAATTCATTACTCTTGTTGAGAGCCTACGTTGTCTTGTAATGTTTTGCTGGAGCCAACCTACTGGGCTGAAGTTGCTGTTGGCGGAAGAGTTGGACTTGATACTGCAAGAATGAGATTCAGCTTAGGACGAGGTCAATATTCCTGGCCCGGTACTTGGTGCTATTTTAGGTAGTTTGTTTTGTTTTTTTTAATTCAAAGGTGTGTTGAGGGTTTGGAGACACAGTGCAGGAGATTTTGAGCACCTGAATCCCTGAGGTATGTTTTGAAAACCTAGCCTCAGTTAATTTCAAGTGAAAGTTGTCCAAATGTAGATAAATCAGCTGGTAGGTAGATGCTTATGAATGACAACATTTTTGTTTTTCTTTGTCCAAGCATGCTAGTAGTTGAAGGCTTGTGTGAGTAGCATGTGAGATGTTGTCTTCTGGTATTGTGGTCTTAAATGGTTTGGGTCTTTGCTGGTGGGCAATACATCATGTGTGTCTTGCAGCTTTTGTCACTTGGAACAATCTTCCTCAAATGTTCTGCCTCACTGACTCTTTTGCTAGTGTCAAATCTCACATGTGGATCTGTGTTTAGGGGGAGAGGTGGTAGGAGGAGGGAAGGTTTTTTTGCTTGCTTGAACTGTGCAATGTGTCTTTTTACTCCTACTATGCTTTTCTTTTTACTGTGAACAACAATTGGGGATTTTTTTAGGATTACTATATTGTATAGGTAGTAAAGACACATAATTTACAGTTGTGTACTATGGACAAAAAGAAAAAATCACAGTTCACTCACATGTTTACTTTTTAAATAACATTGAGAGGGTTTAGTCAGTGAGTCTGTGATAAAGGAGCATGTCAAATGTTTAAAAAAACTTGGTTGCCTAGATAACTCGAGTTGATTTCTTTATAAAGAAATCTTTTCTTTATAAAGTCTACTTCTTGTGCCTTTTTTTTCTTTTTTTATAAATTATTGCTTGACCTGGGACCATAACATTGAAACACAGAATTGCTCTGTTGGTGTGGAAGTAGCAGGAACTAATTCAGCAGTTGAATTTGCAATCAAGTTCAGATTAATTAATATGTGATGTAAGACCCTATGAGATCACTGTATGCCAAAATTAGTGCTGTTTCTCTTTCGTGTATGTATCGCTTTCAGATTATTTTCATTCCTCATGATTCAGAAGTAATTTTGTTCTTTCTCTCTGTAGACAGCTTATAACAATATCAAAGACAAAGCACGATTATAAAATTTGGAAGATTTCCTTTTCTTTTTTCTTCTGAACACATGCTCTGAACAGAGAAGAAGTTTCAAAACTTTTCATGTACGTGGCAACTAGAAATGGATGTGTGTGTGATTCTGAGAGATGGAACAATAACAGATGTTCTCCGAAGCAATAGGTAATTCCTTCGCAATTCATCAAGAAAGAACATGCAACCTAGGGGAAACCAGGCTTCTTGTAAAGGGAGCATTCTCAGCTCCAGGTGTATAAATCAAAGACTTTGTGTATACTAGGGCCTATTTTGGTGGGCCAGAGAATGTAACCAGGTTTGTCGAGAAAGGATCAAATCATGTAGTTCCTATAAAAGTCTGCAGACTGTTCTTTTCAAGTAACAGGAGACTCCTCGACAGCTTTCTCCCGAGGGAAGGCAAGCATTTCTTCATATTATTTATTTCATTTCTTGTTCAGGTGCCTTAATCTTATCTTTTCAATAATAACATCAAAAAAATTCTTGAAATCTTCCTTGTATCTTCTGGCTTGTAACACAGCAGTGTGAAATTCTTCGCTTATCTGAAACTTGAGAAACGAAGGAATGCAGTGGGCACAGAGGCTGCAGTGCCAACTTATTAGTCCTACTTCTGCCAAATGAGGATCAAGCAGATTTGCATCTTAATTCTTTTCTAATATGTTTTTAGTAGGTACATAAAGGCTGAAGTCTTTTAAGACAGGCTTAATGGATGTAATGTTTTCATTTGCTTAGACTCCAAAATTTAGAATGACTTTTGCAATAGTACTTAGAGATTGCAACAGCTTATAAATATCAAGTAGGTTGCATAGAAATTATATGACTGTAAAACAGCAAAAATGTGGCACAGCCAAAGTTGCAAAGAAGAAAATAAGAAAATCTCTGTAGGCCTCTCAGATTCAGCAGTATTGCGTGTGGGGAATGAGAGCTCGGCTTGTGCTTGGTGTTCCATATTCCTCTGTCCTTTGAAGTTGTAGGGATTAGTATTGTTTTCCATCTGTATTACCTATTTTCATTCGCTTATCCTCTGTCCTCCATGAATTTGCACTTGTGTTATGAGAATAACGCAACTTCATGAGAAGTTCTGTCCTGCACGCAAGCTGCGAAGGCATCAGATAACACAATGTCCATTTATTTGGTAGGAACTACAGTGTCGGATGCTCCCAGTAGTCTCTGAATGTCTTGGGGCGCACTCAGGGTCCAATACTCATTTAGTAACAGTCTGCTACAGTTTATGTGATTCAGTGTGCAAAGCTGTTTCTTGTGCGTATAAAAGTTAATGATTAATTTTTTACTCTGTGCACAAGTATTGCCAAGAAGAACAAAGGGAGCAAACCTAAAAATAACAGGGAAGGGGAATAATACCGCTCACATACTTTTGAATGGTTGCTTTCTCCTTTTTCAATCCTTAGCCTCCCATAGAGTATAGCGTTTTCCACATTGGAAGTGATTTCTGAAGATTATTCTATGTGGGAGTTTTATTTGTATTTGTCTAACTCCTCAGAGTTTTTTTAAAAAAAAAATCATGTTTGTGTACACTGTTTTTAAAGTATGAAATATAAGATAAATCTGGATTAATCTCCATAAGCTAAAACTGGATTAATTTTTCAGATAGAGATTTGTGGACCGGAGGGGTGGGTTTTTATAGAGTTTGTAGAAACCACAGCTTATGTCTCTGCTCAGTATCTTGCTTTCTTCAAGTAGCAAGTATGAATCCCCACTTTTGATCTGATCTACAAAATTTGTCTTGGTATGTCATTTCATTTTTAGTTTCAAGGTGTTTTATTGTTAGTATTTTTATGATGCATACAACTACAGAATTAGTAAGAGAATTAATTAAACCTTAGGTTTGGAATGCCACACTCAAATACAGGTCCGCTGAGACATTCCTTTTTGAGTTTGATAAAATTAATAAAATTTAAAAGGAAAAGGCGCTTTTTTTCTTTCTTTTTTTATTTTCCTCCTTAGAGCCCTGAGCCTAGCAGCACTGGAACGGTATTAAAGATTCTGTTGTAGAGCTTGAAGTAGGACTTCATTCAGCATTCTTGTTGAAGTTCCTCTCTTTTGAAACCTACTCTGTATTCTTCTGATGCTGCTTTCCAGAGATGGCTACATGTGGTTTGTAATATGCTTGAGGGATAGAAGTATCCCTGACTATCATTGCATGGGTATCTTTATTTTTGTGTCATCCATTTAGTGACGCGTTGTAAAATCAATGCACCACAAATACTGGAATGAGACAGAAGAAAAGCGTGGACATGCTCATAACCCTTACTGCAGTACTAGATATTTTCAAGGAGAGTAACTTTGAGATAGTTAACTAGATGGTTTTGCTGTTATGTCTGTCTGATTTCTCAGAGACCGAATGTCCTTTTCTGGAGTATGTCAGTCTTTTATTCTGTTTTCACTGGCTGTATCTGTTTTTGTGGAGCTGTCCTCTAGGAGTAGAGGTGGTCATGAGAGGGAAGTGATTTAGGGGAGAGAAACAAAACATTGTGCCGGTGACTTCTTTCTGTCTCTCCCCAAATATGTTTCCAGTAAACATGGAGCATTGAGGTCTAGCAGTTTGGGATTTTTTTTCCTGTTTAAAACCTTTGGATGACCAAGCCCAAACATTGTTGGGATGCTCTTTGAACATCGGTTTGCTACAGCCATCTGCACAAAAGACCCAGAGTCACTGACACCAGTCTAGTATGAGCTACAGTCAGTAGGAGGTTTGGCAGTTAGGTGGGATTTGGGCAGCTCATTATCTTTGGGATGTCTTTGGAGTTCAGCTGTTTCTACTTCTAAAGACTGATTCAGTCTTCACTTCCAGACTGCAGCTGAGTAAGCCCACTGCTGCTGCCATGTTCTCCAAAGACTTCTTTCAATTTTACCCTCAAATAGTGTCTCAAAGCTCTTGGAAGGACGTGCTGTCTGCAGAGGGAATGTTTCAGTAGCTTGCAGCTTCTCTTCGTTGATAGTGGTTCACAGTCATCTAAGTTTGGTGTGGAGGGCAAAGTTGCCGTGAGCTAGAGGTGTTTCAATGCATGTTCCTTCACAACAGCTCTTACACTGCCATTAAACTCGATTCTGTATAGAAATTTTTGCAGTGTGAACTCAGTAATTATCCTGATTTATGTAAAAAGCAAGGGGAGGTAAAAGGAGGATAACTAGTTGAGAGTAAAGCCTACAGTTTGCTTTGACATGTGCTCTGCTTGCTTAGTCATATGAGAAGGAAGCCATATTTTTATATATATTGTATTATCATTTTTAATGACTTCATAAACAAACCACTACTAAATATTGACAGGGTGCAGAAATAAGTGATTTACAGCTCTCAGAAAGCTTGATATTCAGTAATTTTATGGAAAATGACAAATACTTAGTAATAATTAAATCCAAGTAATAGATTTTATCCTTAGCTACTGAAATCTTTTGGTATAAAAATATCTTTTCAAATAACTGCTTAAATTCCTAGAAAAAGCTACAATAAAATAGGAATTCAAGAGTCAGAGTAGGAGGTATTTGAAGTAGTTGTTGCTCTAACAGAAATTAATTGGACTGTGGTTCCCAAAACGAGCTGCTGTTTCTTGAACACTGAGAATTAACTACAATTTCTAGCATGTAACAGGTATCTGTTCATGTTTTTAAAATGTGCCTTGATTCATGGTTATAGAATCAAAACCATGTGTTATGAAAATAATTCTGAATGAAGTATTGATTCATCAATTGTTAGTTAATTTTGTACCTAAAAAAAAGTCCTTGAGAAGCATTGGCTGTGCAGATAAAATGTCAGGTCTCAAAATGATGCTAACTTTGCTTTTGTGTGTATGGTCTTTTATTCCAGTACTGCTTTTTCTTGCCAAAATGTCTGTTAGAGTCTGTGAGATCTCTGCAACGTGCCGATGCAGCAGGAGAGCTAGTCTCTCTCCGTTGTTTTTAATGTTAGTATGTTTGTTGCTTGTATTTTTCACATGCATTTTTTTATAACACGAGTTGAAGGGGGATGGGAATCTCGTCTCATTTAAATGATAGTAAACTAAATTCAAGTAAACTAGTCAGGTCTTATATTCATACTTTGCTAAGTCAGAGAGGTCCAGTTCCTTCCTTTGATACTGTTCAAGGGGTGACAGCAAAGTGAACTAAAAAGTTCCCTTACTTTGTGGTAAATCTATGGTAGCGGTCGGAAAAGCTGTCGGTCTCTGCATTAAATAAAAGGCTTCCATTTGTAGAGGAGTGAAGGAAGCAGGGGGTGAGGAGTCGCAGGAGAGCCCAGTGTGGCTACCAGGTTGTGCCTTCAACTCGCTTGTAGGATGTTTCAGGGTGTACCTGTTTTATAGATGTTACTTGGATGCCTGAAGGATCCTGACTGTCCCAGGGGTAACAGCTCTCCTTGTTGCCAGATTAGGCGGAGAGCATTCAGCTTTGTCATGAAGTGGACGAAACTTCATTAAAGTACTTCTAAAATACCTAATAATGTTTCAGGTTTATTGTTGGGACTGTTTGTGATGTTAAAACCAGTTGATCGTCTTTTAAAATGATCCGAGATGAAAACAAAACCAAATTGCAGATCAGGGTTGAGACTTAACCTGGTTTTTATTAGGTTGGGGCGGGGAAATTAAAAAATATATTAGGTTAACCAATGATTTTAAAGAAATTGCATGTTTTTTCCAGCATTTCCTCAGGTATATGGAAAGTGCTGCTAAATTGCATTACTTCAATTCTGAATACACAATTCCAAAGTTGCACAATATTTTTTTTTTTTTGAGGACAGAAAAAGAAAAATGACCAAATTACCTAGAATTAGTCGCATCTCCATGACTGAACACCAACTACTATTTGAGGCAGATCCTGAGAATGCTAACATTTTTATACTTTTATCTTTACTGGATCCCACTGCATCTTTATCTTCAATAGTTAGCAACTTTAGTAGCATGCACACATGTATGTCTGTTGAATTTTTAGGGAGGGAACCTTTTTCCTTAATTGGGGGGGGGAAGATTTTGTGATGGGATAAATTGAAAGCATTTTTTAAAGGCATCTGCTTTGCAGAGGATGAAATCTGAAACAATCTGAAAGAGAAGCAGTGTAGACTTCTGGGAAAAGCTAAAATGCAACATATTTGACTGAGCCACAAGCAACAGATCTGATACGTTCAGAGAATCAGAAATGGAAACAGTCCAAAACTGTTACGCTGTAGTACTCCATAGACATCATGGAGATCTATGGGATTCCCCAGAGAGCCTTGCTTGAAGGGGGGTTGTCTGGACAGTTAACAAGGTCGTACTTGTGCATGAATAATTTTCATCTTTATTACTACTAAAGAAAAAACACTGCTTTTTTTTAAAAAAAAAGAAAAAAAAAAAGAAAAAAAAATTCTAAAAAAAAGGCAAGCAAAAAAAAAAAAATCCCAAACAAACAAAATGACCCCCAAACCCTCAGACTCAAACCCTTTCTTTCCCAATACAAAGGTAACTCTCCTTCTACTTCTGTCCTTGAAGTCTCTGGAGTAAAAGGACTATTGCTGTTACTCTGGTCAGGCAGATCTCTGGGAACTGTTTCTACAATTCTAGCGAAAAATTTAAATATGTAGTTCCCATTTCAGATCACCTTTTAAGATAAGTTTTTTCAGGTAAGACCAAAGAGAGAGTTTTCAAACAAACTTTGATAGGACTAAATTTTGATTATAGGGCTGTCTGAGGCAGAGATTTCTGCAAGCTGTGTGAGATAGCACTTATGGAAATTGTAGGCCAACCAGAGATGGAGGAATGAGGAACAAGGGTATCCAAAACTTAGATGAATTCGTGAGGAAGCCGATCCTGCCTGCCTCCATGCTTCTTACAGATGACAGATTTTTCATGACACTTCCCCCAGGTGTGAAATTATTCCTCCTTCTTCTGTAGGCTGCACATAGGAGGATTATGGGTGGTCAACATCTTAAAAAAAACTGTTTGGAAATTGAGACAAAAAGTTTACTGAAGGCCAGATAGACTTGCTGCAAGATGTATTGCTGCCTTCTCCATGTGGAATTAGAATCGCAAGGCCTCATCCTGTAAACCCCAAATGGAGATTTTTCTGTAAATCAGTTGGTAAGGTTCCTTGCTTTTGGGAAGTGATAGGCGCACCACAGTGGAAGTATGTGCAGGTTTATCAATAGGCTACAATAATGACTGGCTACTCATAGTCAATTCAGCAGTTCAAATAAAAGTATTAATGTGGCAGCATGCCTCGAACCCACAAACTCCAATGTAGATAGCAGTAAAGAGATTGGGGTCTAATTGCATAAATGTGTTAAGGAGGGCCTGAACTTTTTAGAAGTTGAACTCTAAACAGGTTTAGTTATAGGAGGCGAAATAGGCACATGGAGGGTGATTTAAGTTTATTGCCCAGGGTAACCCAGCAGGTCAATAGCGGAGCTCACAGTAGGATTTCTGAAAGCATTCAAATTTTGGAGAAAATTCTTTATAGGGAGAAACGCTGAGCTCACTGGTTTGCTTTAAAGAAAAGGAACAATGGGAGGTTACTTAATTTGGGTATGTAAAGTACCATTTAAAAAAATAGACTACTGTTTAAAAAATAAAGGGCTTTTTAATCTGAGAAGGGTAAAACAAGAACTGACGGCTAGCCAGATTGATTAAAATGAACAGCAAAGCACGTACTTCTTTTCACATTAAAAGTGATGAACTAATGAAACTGGTTAGCAAGGGACGTAGCAGATCTTCATCCCTAGACATTTTCAGAAAAGACTGAAAGCATTTCATGGAAGACAGGCATTAGCTTTGCTTTACTTACTTGGCTTGATAGCAGAGTAAGCAGGCGGCATGCTACGGCCAGAACAGGATGGTTCTTATATGTTCAAAAATAAATTTTAAGATCTAAATGAACAAAAATTCTTCAGTTATCCTGAGTCCAGTTCCAGGAGCCCTGACTATTTGGCTGTATAAAATCTAACCTAAGCTCTTACAAAGAAATTATCCAAACCTGAATACTGTTGTATTAAACAAACAAACAAAAAGTTTGCATTATAAACAGTTTTTCCAAAGAACAAAATCTAAATATACATGTACATGAGGCTGCACTTTCTGTTTCATCATGGGCTAAACGAGGAACAACCAAGAAGCTACAATACAAAGCAGGCTAAGTGTCGGGGGGGAGTCTTTGTTGAATTTTTTTTTCTTAAATTCAGGAAATACCGGAAAGCTTGCAAGGATGTCTGAAAGAGTGAGATTTTAAAAAGGTTTACCTAACATCTTTCATGTCAAACTCATATCTAACGTGAGAACTCCACAGGTGATTCAATGTAAAACACTGCAGTAAATGAAAATAAATGCTAAAGAAAAATGTCAGTTAATGCAGCATACACTAGAACGTGTTTGTTCATAGGGAGTTTTGAAGATGTCTCTGTTCCTGGTGTGCCACTTTGGGCTGGTGGACTCGACTCTGCCGTCTAACTTTTCAGGAACAGTAATAATAGTAGTGGCTATTTTTGCCACTTCCTTTTCTGTAATTGCTGTATTCAAGATGTTGCATTCTGGTCTATCTGTTTATGGAATATAGGTTGCCTGGCAGCATGTGCCAAGCTACTAAATTTTATTTTACTTGGGTTTCCTTTTCACATTTAAACACGCGTAGCATGGACTATAGCAGTTTTCTGTTTTGTTTTTCTTTTAGTGTACTATTTTGTAGCATCAGAGGAGTCTTGGAGTTGCTCTGGGTTTGTTATGGCTAAAGCTGCAGAGGAAGTCCAAGTGAATCACAGATAATTGTAGTCCTCAGGATAGCCATTTTGTTAAAAGAATTAGCTTCATTAATCTTTCTAATCTGATAATTAAACAGAGGATAAAACATCATCAGAGCAAGAGAAAAACTATGTTAAAAAAAACCCCCGACACTAGTGAATGGTATCTAAAGATCTTATTGTAGTACTTTCTAAAGGAAAAAAAATAGAACCAAAGAGAGAATGTTCCAATGATATTTTCTTCTGGAAATAAAAATGCTTGTTCCTCTGGCAATTTTTTTTTAGAAGGGCATGTAAGATAGCATTGGGGGCTACATTTTCTGTCAAATTTTTGAGGTTATGTGATTGAAACTGCCACATTTACCAGCAAAATGTTTATCTAATACAAGATTTTAGAAATGACCTTTTCCTTTAGGAGACAATAATGATCTTGCTGTTCAACTATCAGAGTGAGACTTGAAAGGGGCATCCAGTTCCCAGTCTGTTATAGACAGCATTATTTAAAAGGGTGATGGACAGGGAAGTCAGGGGGCTCAGAGGAGTCGATGCAGATGTGGCATCAGTCTTCATGTGTTCTGTGTGTGTGCTCGGTATAGAGAAGGACTAACGTATCTGCACGGCAGCCACTTTCAGTAAATACTGCTTGCAGTTGTGTGTGTCACGTAGTGTGAAGGCGGAATGAAGTCTTTCATTCTTAAATAAACATTTTAAAAGATTAAAAAAAAAAAAAGCAAAGACACTGTTGCAAGTAACTTTTATTTTCTTAGTTCTGTTTCCCTCTTTCTTCTTTCAAATTTCTTGAAAACTTAACTTTTAGTTTAACTTGAACAAAGTCTTTGAATTCATGCAATTCTTGGCAGGCTGTAAGTAGGAGAGCTGTTTCCAGGAAGGATAC
Organism: Burhinus oedicnemus; assembly: GCA_008921705.1. Taxonomy (NCBI): domain Eukaryota; kingdom Metazoa; phylum Chordata; class Aves; order Charadriiformes; family Burhinidae; genus Burhinus; species Burhinus oedicnemus. Next base: position 1,536,637 of record VFFE01007199.1, on the reverse strand, counting down.
TTTTGTTTAAATACTTGATGCCAATTCTGTTTCACTATTGTGATTTGTATATCATGCAATGTTTGTTTATTGTAATGTCAGTGTTTGTTGTAAAGCAGCTCAGGTTACAGATACATATGTGAAAGGACATAGAGAATATTTGTGCAGAACATACTTTTTCCTTCCATCTTCATAACCCAGGAGAAGAATGTTTATTTGTAATTCTTGAAGCCTGTGTATTCACGCTTTCATCTTGGTGCTTGCTGAAGAATTTTTTTTTTTTTGAACTGGGAAATAAAGATTTTTGTGTTATTTTTGCAATCTCCCCCCCTTTCTGTAACCAAATTTAGATAATTCTATAAGGTGACTATTCCTTTTTTGCTTGTACTTCCAGTTTCTTTCCTCAAAAATAGAGGGGTATCTGTGGTAAACCTGAATGGGAAAGTAGGAGGCACATTTTTAAAAATTGGATTAAAGTTACTAAAAATGATTAATTACAAGGATATTTAAACAGAGACATCTTATTTTAAAAAATGACAAGCTGCAATTCCCAAGATGAATAATAAAGCCTCTTAAGTTAGCATGGTTTTGGTGTCTTGATTTAAAAACTGTTGTAAACTTCTTTATTACTTTTAAAAAGCGTAGCCCTTATGTTAGGGGTGGGGGGTGGGGGACGACGACACACGACCCTGTCTTTTGACATAGCAGGACAGCTGAAATAGTAATGAGAAACATTCTAAGATTTAAGAATGAGGTTAAAAGATGTAGAGTATGACTCTGTTTCCAAAATAAAATCTAGCATTTCTAGAGTAATTTTAGCATAGTTTTGTTCTTGAAGTATTATTTTACTTCCTTTTGTTTGATTGTGACAACATCATGCCACTTCTCAGCCATATATATATAATTTTTGTCTCTGTATGTTCCCATGATTGTCTCTCTTCCCTAAGTCCTTTTGTTCTTCTCGTTCACCAGTGTTTTTTAATTGAAGAGACTTCAGTCCCTGTGTTACATTATTTTATCAGCTTTCTTAAGTTCTGCCTACCCGAAGTAGTAGTGTTCTTTGTTTCTTGCCTGCTGGTAGTCCATAGAGCTGCTCCTCTTTGGCACTACCTCAGAGCAGCTTGGCCATCTGGGTAGTTCCAGTTCAGCCCTGTGACATTCTTCTTTGGCCTTGGGTGCCAAGGTGAGACTTGAAACAAAACCTCAAGTCAGTCACTCTATGTGGTGACTCAGTGGTGTTCTGCAGTGCTGACAGGCTGATTATCAGCCAAAATTTCATGAAGGGTACACTAAGGTAAACTGCAAAATAAAACAGGGTTTTTGCCATGTTTAAAAGACCAGTTTTGTGCAGAAGGAGGAGCAGCTTGGATGCTGGAGAATTTTCAGGCAAGTCTTGATAGCTTCTAGAGATGTTTCCTAAAATAAGATTTTGTTTGTTTTCTGGAAATTTGGGGGAAAGAGGTTAGTAATTCATAGCCAGTTGCTGAGATCAAAGACGCTTCTGGGCACACCTCCAGGGCTATCTTAATTGCATATTCTGTAGTTTCAGCCACTTCAGTTGGGGGGGCGGGAGGAGGGAATCTCATTCATATCTAAATCAAATTGGCAAAATAGAAGAGTACGAATTTACCAATTGGAGTTTTTCTTCCTTCTGCTGATGAACTCTGGCTTGCAGCTGATGTTGGTGTCAAACGTCATCAAACTACTTAAAAGTTCCAGCGAGTGTCATCGAAGTACAGTTTGTCCATTTGCAACATATTGAATCAAGCTGTTTCCCTCATAATGGGAGATTAATTTCTGTCGTGAATACAAACGGAGAGAGTATTTAATGTGGTTGCCTTTCAGATAAGAAAAGCCTTTCGCCTTTCTTCCCAGGGAGCTGAACTGAACTCAAACTCATAAACAGTAGATGTTGTTTTAATTTTATTTCTTTTTCAATTGGAACAAAACCTAGGCTAGATGTGAGTTTTGTTGCTAACTGGAACAAAGCCAGCACAGCTTTACTTACAACTGAACCAAAGTGGATTCAGTTCCCTGCTGCATTCTTCGAACTGGCTAATTAATGATTGTAGTAGGACCTCTTTTGAAAGTTACTGAAAGGTGTTGTACAGTAGTGTTTGAAAGATTGAATATGTGAACCTTGGGTCTGAGATCAACACTGAAGTGTCTGCCCAGTTTGTGCTGAGGTTTTGTGTGAGGTATATTTATTTTCTAATAGTTGGTCTGGGAAGATCTTCCGTCTGAGGCAGTTGAGTGCTTTACTCAAACTAGGATGTCATTGATGTTTCTAACTTTTGTTTTAAAATACAGCTGGTTAATAGGCAAGTTCCAGAATCTTTCTTTTTTACAGAGGACTAGAATAGGATTAACAGATGAGAAACTGAAGGGCAACTTCACATCATCTAAATATCACCATTTCCTAGCACTTATTTATATCCTGCCTTTGGAGATTATTTTACCTCATTTATGAAGGATTTGAGTTTATGGCACCTCAGTCTTAAATCTTCCAGCTGTTAATCTCCCTGATTTTTGAGGTTTAAAAATCAGCACAGCCATTTCCTTTATTCTTGATACAGTAATGCTATGTGGCTATTTCCTACTATACATTGATTTGAGTTTCCCAGAGTATACCTGGCAGGAGGAGAGTGCAAGAAAGTGTTTTGAACATAAAGAGAAGAAAAATACTATATGCTTTACAGGAAACAGGTAGTGTTGCTTTAATATCTTAATCACAGAGTAAGTCTTACTTAAGCGAAGTAAGCAAATACGGTAATTACTTAAGGAAGTAAGGAAAAATGTATGCAGCGCATCAAAACTGTTGTATATGACCAGGAAAAGTACCAGTCAATCCTAAGGTCCTCTACTTATCCATGTACTTACTGTTATGCAGATACCTGTTTCATGATTATTGTCCAAAGTGTTGCAAAGGTGTCTACTCAGAGGAAATACTGTTGAGATTTAGAAGAAACGCCAAATATCTGTGCAGTTAAATCATCACATTTGGGTGATTCCTGAGACTGAACAAATGCGCCAGCTGTGATTTTGGTTTATGCGAATCAGCAAGTGGGTATCTGAAATTGTACTGCAGTAAAATACTTTGACAGCATTAATCATTTTTTAATGTGTGTTAACTGGCTAACCACGATGTGCTTGCAGTCCTGATTCTCTGTTCAACACTTTATTCCTAGATGCGTAGGTAACCCCCTCCCTTCTGGTTGCAGTTCTGTAGCATGACATTAAAAAATTGTTGATAAGCCAAGATGATAAATATGTTTTAAATATTTAGTTACAGCTAATTTTTTCCCTATGGTTTGGAGAGTGCCACTGCACTAGTGCATTAAACAATAGATTTTGAAAAGCTTTGTGATGAAATTACAGGTCAGTTCTTACCACATGATGCAATTCCTTTATTCTTAAATCCAATAACCATCTGCTTGGGAAAGTGATTGCGCTCTGAAGAGTTTCTTTTCTTTCTTGAAAAACATTTAGCAGATGTTTCAAGTGAATGACTTTATGCAGACTTCTGTTTTGTAGGTGTTTTTACTGTCCTTTCACTCAAAAAGTTGTTGAGGGTTGGTCAGCCAAACCCAGCTCTTACACCTTGTACTTCATGTTATCTCTGGGCTTGTGTACGTTCTTTGGACTTTATCTTCATTACTATTACTAAAACAATGCAACCTCCATTTCTACTGTGGATACAGTTATAGTACAGTGAAAATGTACTTTGTAACTTTGGCTTATTCCCCTGCCTTCATAAGACTTAGTAATAGAAGACAGTTACATCATCAGAATAACTGTACTGGGTTAAATAAACTAACAAAATAGCGCACACACGCACCTGAGACACTCATACTGGTACGAGTCTCCATTGACCTGTTCAAGCTCAGAACGTCCTGAATGGTTAGTCTAGGCAGCCTCATCTCTCAAAGTTATTGGCTTCTTTTTCCACTCATGAAAAAATTCCTCTCTCATGGATTTATTTCCCTCTCTCATGAATTCTGATTGTAGGTATTTAGAAACCATAACCAGTTTGGACATACAACTGTTAAACACCTTAATAATAGTTAATACCTTGAGCCGTATATACTCTCACCACCTGAAGCGTTCAAGAAAGTGAAGATAATATCTTCCTCCCTTCAGATCAGTCACAAACTTGGTTTCGTGCAGTGACTCTTCTGTGGTCATGCTGCTTGATGCCATTGCGGCTGTTTGTACTGCTCTGCTGTCTTGTTGCATGTAAATATAGCCATCTGTCCAAGTTCACTTTCTGGACTCTACCAGAAAATGAACTATGAACATCCTAGTCCCAGTACAGTGGTCCGTAAAAGTGTTCTTCCTTATAAAACAAAAAATGATTACGTGACTTCTGAGTGTGTAGACATGCGTGCATGTGCACAAAGACACGTGCATTTGAGTGTCACCATGCATTCAAAAATGTTCCTCCATTGGTGCCTGGGACACCTTAGGTACAGTAGATCGTGGAATATCAAAGTCGTATCACATGTGACCCAGGACACTGCAATTGAATATCGGTATATGCTATATTAAGTAATGGAAGGATTCTTGTTTTAGAATTGATTTCTGAATACTGTGGTTATTTCAGCTGAATCTTGTTTTTCCCTGCTGCTGCTGTTCTGTATTATGTCTGTGCATGTGTCTGGCAGTGGAAAGTGTTTGATCTTTTCTGTAGGTCATGCAAGACGTTTGATGTCTTTTTGTTGACTTTTGAGTATGAGTAAATAAACGATAGAATTCCCTGTGGCCAAAATTTCTTAACTTTTATGTATATCATTGTGGTCAATTACAATGTGGCAAGCTGTGTTATGTTTCTCTGTAATTCTAATAATCAAATATGTAACATTCATAATGAAAGGCAGATTTGTGAACTTTGTGGCAGTGCACTGGCTCTGAAAGGGACCTGCTTTCTTTGGCCAGAAGAGCAAGAGGCTGTGGGGGATGGAAAAATCGTGGAGGCAAAAAGAGACGCTAGGGAAGTTTTCTCAACGTGTTTTCTGGGTAATTACTTTAAAAGTCAAGTTTACCTCATGTAATTAATGATGTAACGTGTGAAATCTGTTAATTTTCAGGTAATATTATTAAATAAAATTTTCTCAGCTATTTTGCTGACCTTTTGCCAGCCAATTGCAAAGCTGTCCATTTTAGGTGAGCTTGCTAGGGATTCAGGTGTGAATGCTGGGGGTAGTTTGCAAATTTAATCTTACCTCTAGTTGTTGTTTTGGTCAAGTCTTTGCTTCTGTTCCAATAATGTTGGTGGCTTTGAAAGTTTTTAGATTACTTGGGCTGCAATCAATTTGCCTATATGGAAGAGTGTCACTATTAACGTTTTATTTTCTATTTAATACGTTAAAATAGGTACTCTGTTAGCTATTTAAATGGAAGCAGAAAAATCTTTTGGTTGAAGAACAAAAGACCAGCACAGACTCTGTCTCCAGTCATTCCCTATTAGATTACAACTGTTCTGATTTTCTTATGCTTTTTCACGGAAATAATATTTTATCAAAATTGGAGAAGTAAATGCCCCTCAAAACAGCAGACGTAACCCTCCCCAGCCTTTGCAGATACCAGTTCTTTAAACACACAATCCCTTCCCTCCTCCTTTCAGAGAAGTTGTATGTTCAAAAAGAAACTTTCTGTTGTGCTATGCTCCATAAGGGTTAATACATACTGACTTCTCAAGTCCTACAGGACTCAAATAACCATCTGCAGTGACAGATCATGTGCTTGGAGGTTTATGCTTTAAGCTATCCAAATATCAGATAATCCTAGAACATCACAACAAGAGGTGCAAAGCAGGTTTTATGGTTTAATTCTTTCTGTTTCTGTAGCTTTTACAGTCCATTTAGGTTTATACTGTTGCCAAAATCCTGAAGAGCTTTGTGGTCGAAGGGGTTTTGCTGTATTTCACATACTGTCTCGCTAAGGAACATCAGCGTAAAACTTCCTGAACCTTTGTGCGGCTAAGAAGTTCAGTTATGGAAAATGCATTTGTCTAGTTGTTATTTCAGATGTGAGATTTATGTCAATGACTATCCTTAAATTTCTCTCAGGAGACAAGTTGGCGTGTAAATGAGTACAGTGCACCTAATCTTAGGTGACATTCTTGTGTTGGAACATAGTTGACTGATGGACTCTGTTATGATCAAATGAAAACCTATGGGAGTGGGGCACTGAGCCACTGAAGATAGTTTATCGCTTGTTTACAACAGGTCTCAGTTTGCTCCATAGGGCATGCAAAATCTCTGTGCTGGTGCTATCAGCTAGAATGAAAACACCCCCAAATGTTGATGGAATGATTCAGGCTGTACAGTGATCAAGAATGTAAAATCTTCTTTGCATTCAAATATGAAGCATTGGTGCAACTCAAATAATTGCATAGCATAGTTGAATCTTCCTTATGCCTGTAGGATTAGACAGAGTGTGTGGTTTCCTTAGGAAAATCATAGTCCAAGAGAATTCTGTCTGAGCTTCATATTTTTGAGCTTGGGAATTACATCTTGCACCTGAGAGGAGGAAAATGGTGACCTTCTATATAAGCTTAGGACTCAGTTTTTCGGAAGAACGCTTAAGAGTTAAAAGCTTACAAAAAGCAAACCTTGAGGAAAAGCTGAACTATTTTCACAATCCTCTGCATAGTTTGATTAAACTTTGCGTTACTCTGGAGTTGCCCAAGAATTGTGATGCTTTGGAAATGCTGCATAGAAGTGTTTAAGCAATTTTTTGTTTGCTACTGTTTTTACTGATAAGTATTAACTGAATGGAAGAGAAATTGCTTCCTAGGTATGCACCCATTAAAGTTGGGGTTTTTTTTTGTTTGTTTGTTTTAAAAACAAAAATCCCAAAACTTGGATGTCTCTGATATTGCAGGAGGACAGGATGTGTATAGCTTGACAAAGTGAAGCTTAACTGAAGAACAGGAGAAATGGTCCAGTGGGCAGTCTGGACCTCCAGAGACCAGAGTTCAGTTCTTGTTTAACTGTACTTCTTATATGACTTTCTGGCAAGTCATTTAGTCTAGCTTGTGCCTTTGGGAGTATCTCATTTTACAGATGGGGAACTGTCTCAGAAGGGTGTTGAAAATAAAATCCATTAATGACTGTGAAACTATATAAATGCCTTCAATATGCTGAAACTTGGCCATGGTTTCAACATGGGTTTTTTCCTCTGAAAGTATGCCTGGTTTTATGGATGGTTGCCTTTTGTTCCCTGAAACGGGCTACTAATATGCTTTATTCATGCCTGGAGTTTTTCAAGATCTGTGCTGCTTTCCAGCAATCATTGTACTCGTCTCAGTATGCTGCCACATAAGGATTATTTTAGCAATATAGAAGTTGTTTAAAGTGCCTTTACAATTAATCTTACTTGCACCTACTAAAACTGTATTTTAACAAAAGTCACAGCAATAGCATGGGCCAGTAACAGGATAAAATGCTTTAGCGATCAAACATTTTGCTGAATGATAGTTGTTACATCTTTTGTTGCATGTGGAGAATGTGGTGTGTATGCGTGAGGTATATATTTTGCAATGTGTCTTGCTTACAGCAAAGCTGCTCTTGTATCAACTCCTCTGTCTCATCCCTGGTTTGCATCTTGCCTTGTTTCCTGTTGTCCTTTTGAACAGTCATGTCTTTTTAGATATCTTCTCATAGTGTCTTTCTGCATGTATAAGTGCTTGGCTGCGTTCAGAGAGAAGTATTTTTAGTCAAAGAGAAGGGTCAGGATCAGAATTGCCATGATCAGACTACTTCCGTTGCATTCAAGGATGTCTGTTATATTGGCCAGTCATTCTGTTTCTGGTGACATATGTCTGAGGGCATTTCACGTGTGATAACTTTCAGGGCATTTGGTGAAAAAATGTGCCTTTTGCATCTTTTGTTACCTGCTTATAAAATGACATTGCATAGTTTCCACCTTCTTCTAAGTGTAGTTTAACGTGCAGATTGAAAGAAAAGGCATGTAGCTTACATTCTAGTAATCTGGCTGTTTTGGTGGTATTTATACCAGTATATATCTAGGCATTAAATTAGAAATTATTTCTGCAAAATTAGAATTGAATCAGTCCTTTTCATTCCATACTTACTTTGATACATGAAAGACCTGAGATCAAAAGAAGGATTCCTATCAGTTGAGAGGATTCTGCTTTTTTAGGGGGTGTTGTTTTTATATGTAAGGTCATCTGAGGCAGCTGAACTGCTGGCTTCTGGCAAGAGTACTAATTCATGTCACTGAGACTGTCAGCATAGGTACTCGCTGTAATCAAATGTGGGTATTTTATAAATCTAAAAATATGTCCATTTTGCTCTCATTGGTATTAGAGCATTCTAATACTGAAACATACTTTCTTTGTAAAAGAGACTCCTTTTTATAAATACTTCATTCTGCTCAGCAAAAATTCTGAATCAAAATCAGTAAGCAGCATGTCTAATAAATTGTATGTGAAAACAGTCCACTTGATGGGTAATAGAAACTTGGGTTCAGTGCTCCAGTCTTTTTCCTGAGTTGCTTCCAATGCTGTTTGTACTTTGTCCTGGTTCCGGCGGAAATAGGGTTAATTTTCTGGCCCGGGACACAGGTATTCCATACCACGTGACGCCATGCCCAGTCCATAAAAGGGAGCTAGCCGGGAGGGGGAGGAAGGCGCGGTTCGGGAGCGGGCTGGGGCTGCGCGGTCCGGTCGGTGAGCGTCGGTACAGTAACCCTGTGTGTGCATCCCTCCGTCACTGTTGTTGTTCTCCTCTTTCGTTTGCTGTTATGTTAAACTGCCTTTTATCTCAACCCACGAGTTTTGCCTTTTTCTTCCAATTTTCCCCACCGCCCTCGGGGGTTGAGCAGGCAACTGCGTGGTTCTCTGTTGCCGGCTGAGGCCAAACCACGACATACTTAAATGGACAGAACAGAGATTTTGTGATGGTGGTCACCAACTCCTGCAGATGCCTGATTCTTCTGTAGGGATGGTGTTGGGGTTTTGTATTTGTGTGTGTACGTTGGGATTTGAACTGCGTAAAGTATTTTACTGAAAGCTTAACCAAACAGAATATAGTGCTGATACAAACGGAGCATTAGACATGCCTGTCTTTAATACAGCCATCTGTTGAGTGCTATAGCAGTTTTTCAAAAGCCTCCCTCAGCATAGACATCAAAGTCTATTCATGCACCTGTGCCTCTGATCTTCTAATGTTTTTTTTATTTAAAAACTGCAAAGGGAGAGGAGCAATATTTCAAGATCAGTAGCTTTATTTAAAAACAACAAAAAAAACCAACAAAATTCCCCCACAAAACTCATGCTGCCAGTTCAGAAATTGTTTAAAATGTCTTTACTTAATATTCAACACTTTATTTATGGAAAAACACTCAACCACGCTTTCATTTTCCTCTCCTCTGAGTAACCCCTGGCCTTGCTAACACCTATTTCCTGCCTCGTCTATTTACAATACAGCTGCTGAGATCATTTTCTTGATCTGCTGGTCCGATGACATCAGCTGGACCTGTGCACTCCTCTACCAGCTCGCTCTGTGTGAGAAGCTGGTTCGTGGAGGGAGGAGCTTGTGTCACCCTGATGCATTCAGCGGCTGTGGCCCAAAAGAGGGAAAGAGCAGAGGTGCCCCTCTTGTAAAGGTCCTCTCAGGTGATGAGAGAAACCTGGAGACAGAAAAGGTGGCCCTGTGGAGCTGCCCACTGAATGCAAACAGGGAAAGCCTGGCACAGCCCAGATGTTTTGGTGTCTCCTTCCTTTCCTCATTTACTTGCTAATTTGCCAAGACTCTGGTTTGGTACACGCAGGCCTGATCTCATCAAGTCCCCTGTGGGTGTTAGGGCCCAGGGGCACCAACAAGCCCCAGTGTCCCTGCCTGGCCCCTGGGGCTCCCCCACCCTGCCCACGGCCCAGGACCCAATGTCAGCCCTCAGGGCCATCAGACCCTGCCCCAGTGAGGCTGCAGCAGGGACGGTCTCCAGCTCCCTGCGTCTCTGCCCTGGGCCCTGCCAGGTCTACTTGCAGGCCCACAGCCTGGCCTGGGCCTGGCCGTGGCCCACCCCTATCCCCGGGAAAGTGCCTAATGCCCAGGGCTGGGCCTGCCCCGGCACCTCCCCAGCTGCCCACTACTGGCTGGGGCGGTGGGACACAGGACAGGCCATGGCACACAAGGCCGCTTGAGGCACCCTGGCAGTGGACAAACAATTTTATGTGTGTGCTTTACTTACTAAAATGGAATGAAAATATACTATTAATGTACACCATGTCGCTTCACTCAGTCTCTGAAATCATGTGACAAGTAAGAGCTATTGATTACATAGCGTTCTAGTGACAATTTAATTTTTGAGAGATGGGTGGCTGCAAAAATTGTCTGTAATGTGCAGGGCGCCATTAAGATACTCAAATCCAGCAGTATTTAAAAATACTGTTGAAACGTGTAGTAAAATACAGGAGGATTTGTAATGAGCTCTTCGTTGTGGTGCCTAAACATACAGGAGCTTATTCCCACAGCCCGTGAAATCTTGAAGTACAGCAGCTTGATACTGAGCACCTGTATTTCATGCTGAGTGAAAGTGATCTCCAGAAGAGCAAAGACTCCTTAAAATCTACTGGAATGGTACAGAAATAAACAAATTTTGTATTTCGGAAAGAGAGGATAAAGCATGTATTTCTTTCTCCCAGTGGGGATACAAAGGGCGTATTGTAAACACGTGTTAACCGGCCGTACGAGCTCTGTGTGTTCATTTCCCCTGTTCAGTGACCGGAGCTGATCTGTCTCGCTGGATCTGAATAGGTCATAGTGTTGTTTTTCACATTTGCATAGCTGGGCTCAGTATAAATTACAGTAAAAATTATTTGATGCTACCACTTAACTTTTTTCCTTGTCTCCTTGGAAATAGTGGTGTAAATGTATGGCAGAACAGTGCTTTAAATATTTGATTTGTAAAATTCACTGGGTTCAAGCTTTCCAAGTGCTAAGGGCATACACTTCTTTTTTTACTTCAGTGAAGGTTCAAAGTCCTCAACACCTCTTTGCAAAAGGAGGCTCTGCTGGCAGTGAACTGTAGACCTGCCGACATGTCCTGCCTACACCTTGGTTTCACAAGTTTTGGAAACTTCTTGTTTCCTGCGTGTGCAGTCACTTGCTTTGGGAGCTATTGTAAGTTTTCTTCTAATTCTCTTCTTGATTGCAGATTGACTTGGAGCCAGAAGGCAGAGTGTATGTCGTCATAGACCTTTCAGGATCATCAGGTGAAGGTAGGGGCTTTTTTTATCTTATTCTTTCATTAATGGAATCTTCCAGGGGCCTCTGGAATAGAAATAATAGAGGAGGTGCTGAGCCAGTATCCCCTTAAATCTGTATGAGCTCAAGTTAAAGTGAACACATTTTGATGTCTCTGCCTGTGAGTCAATGAGCAGTTGCAGTTCATCTTACTCTGTTAATCACTGATGGTAACTGTATCAGCTAAAAGGACAGTAATGAAATGAGAATAGTTCAGTAGTATTAAGTTTCAGGAGAAAGTTCCAAATTCTTATTTTTGGAAGAAGGCTAACCATTATGTAGGTAGAAATCACAAGCTGCCAAAGGTGGGGGGGAGGAGTTTATTTTCTTTTTAAATTACTCTAGTATTTGGTATTTTTCCCCTAATGTTTTCAAGTAAAGTAATGACCAAAACATTGTAATGGTAAGAGGTGTTTTCATTTTTATGACACAGCAGCTACATGTTGGTGGGGGGGGAGAAAGATGGAGGAGAAATATTTATTAAATTCTTAAGATATTTTCTGGTGTTACGTGGCAACAGAGTCAGGTGGTATATGGTGGGAATAAGAGAATTTATGAAGAAGCAAATCCGTATCTTAGTCATGCTCTCGATGACAGCCTGACCTGCTGAAATGGCCTAGATGGCTGGTTTGGGTTTGATTATTTTAAATGATGTCCACTGATCAGCTTTCCCCAGTAGCTCACAGAGCTCAGCTAAACGAGGTTATCGTTAGTTCACAGTACATAAAGAAGATTCACATAAACCTTGACAGGAGCTGAAACAGAAAATGCTATGAAATTAAATTATTTTGCCTGGCACAGTTGAGAAACAGCGGAAGAATGCGTTTATATCTCTGTTCTTCATAATGAATTGCTGTGCTCTGACCAATTACTAACAGTAGCTTGCAAAAACACATATTGTTCTAAATCCTGAATTTTAAAAACAAAGCAAAGGATTATTTAAACTTCATCTTATAGCCACATTTTGTACCCACATAAGATATGCTTTTCCTTTTTTTTTTTTTCTTCCTGCATATTAAAGAAAATATTAGTTCAATAGTAGTTTCCACATATCTTGCTAATTGGCATGCCAGTTCCAGTGGTGGAACTAAAATGTGGTTAAAGGCATTGGTGTGGTTCTGTCACAGGGCAGGTAGATGTTCTTCCAACCTTCCACTGATAGTTAATTAATACCCAGATGAGTATACTGTTCCTGTTCCATCACAAGGTGCATTTAGGTGTGTCAGACTGTCAAAGAGCAGGAAGAATGGTGTTATGTGGTTCTTCAAAAGTTCTTTAAAACTCTATAACCTTTTATACAGGAAAAGAAAAAAAGGCTATGGTTAATGTCTCTTTATTGTGTGGTGCATTATCCTGTGACACTTGAAAGGTGCTTGGAAAGAAATTTGTGGAACTAGAATTTGTGTCACTGCATCAGCGTTGAAGGGGAGCACTCAAATGGAAACAGGGCACTTGAGGGAAAGCAGTTTATGAAATGCTGTCTTATGGGAAGCCCTTGGGAAGACCAAGAGGCTTTAGTTAGGGTGAATTTGGTAGAACCCTGGAGAAGTTGGTGTGCTTACAAAATACAGTTGAACTTGTATAGTTTTAGAGCTTCCCTATACAATTAAATAACTGTGGAGAAGCGTTGTGTAGAAGTATTGCAAAATTCTCTAGGGAAGTTGCAGTTTTCCTCACAAGGGAAATTGGACCAGGTTTGTACAACAGTTCATAAACAGTTTTTGTGGTGTTTTGTTAGCGATCTTATGAAATCCTATTTTAGACTGCTTTATTGGGGCTGAGGCCTAGCTAATTTTGGATGAGTCTCCTCTCACTTCAGCTTAGTGAAGCACCTAGTTTAACATAACAACTGTATGCATCCTTCTGTAGTGAACAGAAACACTTAACCCACATAGAAACTTACTTTAGGACTTTTGAAACGTGTATACTATTTCATTTGATCGATGTATATACACATATATAAATATATATCTGATATGTATTTTATGCATTTCAATGGGGCAGTTCACTGTAGTTCATCTGTATTCATTGACTATGAAAGGAACATAAGATTAAGGTTAGACTAAATGCATGACTTTTGAGTGGCTAGGGTTGGTTGAGGTGATTGCTACTCTTGACCTAATTTATTAATCAGGATCTTATTTTTGAACTCTGGTCTTCATTGAGAGTAGCAACAGAGTACATAGCATTCTTTCTATGCTGCACAAATGGGTATCACTACTTCACCTCAGATTCTGGAGGGAAAAAAATAGGCAATTTATGAAAATAAAAATACCTGTAGCAACAATTGTAACTGGAGGAACCAATCGTGTTGCATGTGTCTCAGTTAGCAGTATTTAAAAAAAGATAGGCAATAAAAAAAAATTTCAGCCATTGAGATGTAGTATATACTTGCCGAGCGGTATTGGCTTGTAATTCTGTGTACTGAAAATTGGACTCGTTTATTCTATGTGATATGTGCAGGTTTCTATTTATCAGCAATCAATAATGTAACTTCAGTTATTTGGCACTTCTAGAAGATTTTTTTTTTTTAAGGTAGATACTCAAATTTTATTTTTGTATAATTGACTTAAGATTAGTTGAATCCATTGTTATGGGCAGAGAGCTTTGTCCACTATTAAATTGCCTCTAAGATGCAAAAGTCCTAATTTTGCAAGTGAGCCCTTATGTGAATAAATTGCTACATAAATTAAAAGTTTACATAAAAAACCCTAAATGGTGGATAAAGAAGAAACATTCTCATTAGTCATATATTCTCAATACTTTTAGTAAGCTTTTACATAATATTGACTTAAGGTGGTGTTACCATATACTATACCTCTTAAAATTCAATTGTCCTTTAGTCCCAGCTGCCAAATTGCTTATCCCTCTGCACTATTTGCACTTGCATGGCAAAACAATGAAGACAATTCATTGTTATAAGCTGACTTCCTCAACAAAAGTACACAATTTCTCTTCCTCCTTCCCTCTCCTCTAAACTGAATAATTCATGGACTTTCATCGCTTGTGTAGCTTAGGTGTACAGAACAGATGGAAATATGGCAGATAACAAAGGGAGGTAAAGAGTACTTCAGCCTCTTCCTGTCCTATTGAGACCGACTTGTTGAGAGCCACCCTTAGACAGCAGTATCGGCATCTAACAGGTATTTTTATGTGTAACTGTAGAAAGAAGGGTTGAGTTGCTGGTTTTGGTACTTGCCATTTTTTTCCCATTCTGAAGACAAGCTACAAATCCACAGGAGGTTATCAAGCTGTGCCAGCTTCTCTGCCACTTCCTATGTTGTGACATTTCCTTCAGAAGCTGCCTGAAGGAGAAGCTGTGCTCTAGCAGTAACCGTGCACTTGTGAGGGGGTAGCCTGGAAAGCCCAAGGATTTAGACTGCTCTCCACTGGGTATCTTGTGGCACTGCCAACTCTCACAGTGCATTGTTCAAATCTCGAGATGTTTGGATTTGTTCTGAAAACATAATTTTCTAGAACTTGCTCCCATTCAATACTAGCCCTTGAAGCAGAAAATGGTTGGAAGACACAAATGCTAAAGTCTGAGAAGTAGAGAGCAAGCTACATAGAAAGCCCTTACGAGAACAACAACAGACCTAACAGGAACATTTTTATCATCACCTTTTTTTTACACTAATCCTGTTTTGGAGCCTGGTTATAGCTTCCGAATGTTCGTTCTGCACTGAGAAGGAGGGTGAGTAACTATTTACTCTAGCAATCTTGTGTAAATTCTGTAGTAGAAACTGTCTGGCTCAAATACTGAGAAGAAAATGCTAAATGAACTGTTTATCATGCAGAAGGTGATGCCCTCAAAAGCTAGGATTTAAATTTTTTCTGCTAAAATTTGAACATTCCCATATTTTGCTTTCAAAACCAGCTCTATGAAATACTTTAGCGTGCTTTGCTGATGTGGACATAGAAGAGGGAGAGAAAAGAACTCTTGAAGTATATTTTTAAAATTGTCCATTTTAAACTGTGTAAACAGTATTTCCGTAGCACCTGTGATTCGGGTCTTTACACTCTATGTTGAAATTGATCTGCAAGGTTATTTACCTTCTGTAGATTTGCTTTATTTAAAATGGCTCTGTGCGTTCAGTGTAAATACGTATTTGTGTTTCCCATGAATGGAAACAGCTGTGTCAGCGGAAACTTCCCAAATGTAGATACATGCTAAGGTATCCATTGACGGGCTAAAATAACTGCAACAGTTAATCAGTAAAGTTTGATTTATAAAAATACTTGTTGATAATTTTAATACTTTTTGGATTTTAAGTGTTCACAAATAATAACTGCCCACTCAGAACTCTAAGGGATATTTTAAAAACAAATCCCTTTCATCAAACAAACAAATGGAGCTTCTGTGGACCTGACACAGCATCTGGTAGTATTAGTTGGAATTTTTTTGCTTGACTTTGTTGAGCCATGTACTGTGCCATATGCAAGCACATAGGATCTTTAAGAATAAGCATTTCTGATAACTTGCTTTTGGGAGATGAGATCAAAATATGGGTGGTTGTTGCTGTTGTTACTCTGCCAGAATTTGTCAGACTTGCAAAGCATGTAATCAGTCATTTCTTGTATTAACCAAACATCTGGTGACTCCTCTTTATATATGCAGTTATAAGAAAAACAAAGTTTATAGGAGACCCATGTTTGTAAGAAGTTATTAGCCTGGGAAAGATCTGTCATGTTTATTCTCTGTTACTTTGCAAACTGGCTCTAATGATTGCACAGGTTTTTAGTCTTGCACCTTCAGCTTCTGCCAGGGCTATGGAGAAGGGTGTGTCTGTTTATCAGTCTTTTAATGAACTGGGGACTCTATTAAGACATGCTGTCTTACTCATTTCTTCAGTGCTGCTTGTTGTCCGAGGTCACATTGATTTTTCTATATTAATTCAGTGTTGCTGTAGTGTATGCATTATTTCTAGGCTGGAGTGCAGTCATTGATTGTTTTATTGACAAGCTGTGGCCAAGTTTTTTCATCTATTTTAGTGCTTATGGAGTTTTGTGAGTGAAGTTTTTTTGAATTATTTCAGAAATACTTAAGAGCTCTGGTGTAGCTGATCATGATCCAAATGCAGGTTGAAAGTTTAAAACATAACGAATACGATGACACAGTGATTCAATTTATGAACTGGAGTAACAGATGGCCATCAAGTGGGTAAGAGAGGTAAATTGCCTGAGGAATGATTTAAAAACACTTTCAACAAAGTCAGTTTTATAGAGACTGAAAGACAGATGCTGCTATATTTAAAAGCTTGTGACCTCCCTGCTGCATTTGTCATTGTAGATTTCTTGTTTCTTAGGAATTATTGGTTTATGTGTGACACAAATGTATACGGTTACTCATGGTAGCTTTCTACCAACTTACAAATTAAGTTACCATTTGCAATAGGTCAGTATTGAATCAACTGTAGAATGACTTCAGCATGACCTTGACACGTTAGGTTTTTTCTTAACTGTATCTGTTATAGCTAGCATATAATAAAAATTTAGGAGCTACTCAAAACTTTTCCTATGTACTATGTCTAATGAACTGTAATGATTACTTATCACTGTTAGATGTCCCAATTTGCATTATGCAATTTTCTTTCTATACAATTACAGATTCCCCATTTTAGAGTGGGCAGTTGAATTGCAGTAAAACACCACAGCTCATGCTGCAGAAAGCAGTCTGTTGGAAGTCCTTGGTTATGCCTATAAGTTATGTAGTTACAAAAGATTACATCTTCTAATACATTCATCTTCAGAGTCATCTTCGTAAGATACTTAAGTTTCACAGGATGAAGAACCTAATTTGATATTTAACAATAAAGGCTGTTAGCTGAAGTCATGGTAGTAATTTGTGAATGCAAAACATTTTATTTAGGTTGATTATTTGACTTTTTGCATTGAAATACCCAACAAAGAAGTCCTTAGACTTCTGACTATATCAGGTTTTCTATTTAACATTTAAGTCAAAGTATATGAGTTTCAAAGAGGTTTCCCAGTTCTTCCTAGCTCATTTACTTGAAGGCTCTCAGTTTCGCAGATACGATTATTGCTGATTGGTATATGTTGTGGCAGAAGTTCTGCAGGAAAAAGGATATTAATATCAGTAGAAGCAGGGTATGCTTCTTAATGCTATTTTTATGTCTCATACTTGATAAATCTGTAACATAAGTACATATTTTTAATCAGAATATCCACAGGATTTGTTCCAGGCATCCAACTTCGGTAGAATCAATACAGAAAGAAAAATTGTATTTCTGTTTCATGTCATAGCATCCTTTTGTAAATATCTGTTACTAGAAAATACCCCATGGGTTGAAAACTGTCTCTACAATTCCTAATGTATCTGTTTGTCAGAGCTTTTGTTCCTTAGACTATTTTGTAGTCGTTGTTGCCATCATCATTAATTATGCTTCTTATGCTGTAAGGGCCCAGAAAATGAGTGCCTGGTTGTGCTAGGCACTGTCTGAACAGCAAACAGCAGAAGGTGCTTACACAGAAATCTCAAAGTCTAAATGACATGCAGCCAGGACCTAGTCGTCTTGCTTGGTTGTTTCAGGAATTTGTGTTAGTGAAGAGTGGTATTTTCTTTCACTGGTGTCTTCTATTCCAAGTACAACTTTGACGGGTTGGGGTTTGGGTTTTTTTGTTTTTTTGTTTTTTTTTTTTTAATCTCTGATTGTTACCATTTTGGGACGTTTGTGGTGCTGTTGAAAGATTCATCAGGCAGGCCATGAAATAGTTCATGGTAGCCATCAGCTGCTGATCCTGGGGTGTTGAACAGGCTGTGAAAGAATGCTTGTGTTTGTTCAGAATTTCTGGTATATGACTAGGTAGATAGACCTCAGTTGAATATTCTTCCAGTAGGTGGAGAGCAGCTCACCTCTTTCTAGAAACATTTCTCAGTTTTTTAGAAGGTACAAATAGTTCTTTATTCCCACTGATGCAGCTCTTCCATCAGGATGTATCTCTAGCCCACCTTATGCTACTGCCAGGAGGAACAGCACACTCTGAAAGAAAGTTTCAAGTTGATCACCAGCATTTCATTGTGAATAACTGCATTTTAAGATTTTAACACAGAAGTCAACCTTTATTGTATTAGTTTTGTCTGTGGTGGTTTAACCACTTGTTTACAAAGGTTACTTTTTCTAGATTGTTTGGTTTTGTTTGTTTTTTAAATGAGTGGATGGAGGACCTACTGTATAATAACCCATGCACTTAAGGTAAACAGATGGAAAAGAAGAATCACAGAGTCCCTTATTAGCTTCGCTGCAGAGACCTTCTTATCTCTTGTTTTGCAACCCAGAATTTGATTGGGCGTTCAACACACACACATCCTTACCTTCCTCTGTATTTTAATGTCTGAGAGGAAGCTGATGTGTTGGAAGTGGCTTAGGAAGAGCCATATAGAGTCTGGGGAGAGACAAAGGTGGAGTCAGAGCGTTCTGCCCTTAGGGGGACCCCAACAAGACTCTGCAGCTTCTCCAGAGCGTAGGTGGAGCAGAAAGTATCTGCACAGATGGATCTGTTGTGGCATTGGGGCAGGAAGTCTCCCAGGGATAAAATGTAACGTATCTGTGAATTAAGAGTGCCGCTTGATGCCTGGGAAGCTCTTTACCAAGGCTCAGCAAGCCACATGAACATTATATTTTTAGACTCAAGGCTGGGGCTTTTTCTGAGAGTTAAAAATAATCTGAAACTATCTGAACAGGACAGTGCTGAGCTGGCAGTGCTAACTGGATGGTTTCTGTCTTCAGTTACTTGACTCAGGTAGGTTAATAAGTTGGAGCTCTTTCACAGCTCCCCCTGAAAGTTCTCAAGAACATTGTGTGCTCAGGGAGATAGGGTTTGAAGTGTCCATATTGTATAGATTTTCTCCCTTCCCAATGTAAAGCAAAATATCCAGTCAGAGAAACCAGGCAAACATTTGTTGCTCTGCTCTATTCAGTCTCAGTAGGGAGAACTCTACTGCTTCTAAGGGCCTAATTTCACCTTTTTACTCATAGCTTTGGTAAAGGTAGGATACTACACTAGCTTTTCGGTTTTTGTTCTGTAGGCTTCCTTGCTTTCACAGAACAACAGCAAGCGGTAGTGTGTGAGCCAACTTCAGATGTAATCAGAACCTTTGTTTTTGAAATTCATTATGCAGGATATCAACCAAGAACTTATTTCCTTTGAAGCTTTGGTTTTATGTAGGTAGGGTTTAGGGGATTATTTTTTCCCTGCTCAGCTTTTCACTTCTTCAGTACCAAAAGAACAGCAGTCATTCAAACCACAAGTGAGGAAAAAAGGGTAAAATCAAGGAAATAAAAGAAGCTGAAACTGATTTGCAAAGTTTTCTCCTTCTGCTGTGCCTTCACTTTCTCCTCTCAGGAGGGATAATTCAAAACTACTACTAATATGTCTTTTCTTTTGGGTCTTATTTCGTTTAATCTTAAAATACCTCTGCTAAAGTGTGGATGCTTATTACAAAACTGAAAATTTTTTTCTAGGTTTCTTTCTTTCTCTTCTTAGAACTATTAATTTATTTTATGACTCTGTTTATAACTGGAAGAAATCTTTGCCCGTCCAGATCTCGAGTTTCTAGTTTGTTTATTAAAAAACCACAACAACAAAACAAAACAAAAACCCCCAAGCATTGCATTTATACTAACATGGAAATTTGAAGATTATGATGCTCAGCTAGACAACTTTTTCATATTTCAAGTGAACAACTTCAAGTAAATCACTTGTTGTCCTAAATCTGTTAGAATAAGTTAATGTCAGTAGATATCTGTAGTTTGTCTGAGTCTGGTGCGTATTTACTTGTTGGCCTGGTAGGTGATGTGTTTCGTCTGAGACAAAACTTCACCCGTTGGTAGCATGGCATCTGAAAGCAGATTTCTCTGTGTTGTTACCTGAATGGTAATAACTGGAAAGCCTGAGAGGAGGAGCTCTGAAATAATAGTGTGACAGTCCACATTAAATTCTTTGCTCTTGCAAATTAATATTGACTTCGGTAATGGCACAGGATTTGGTTGGGGAAAATGAACCTCGCAGGCTAACTGTTCAAACCCCAAATTCTTTTTAAAGTTATCAGTGCAAACACAAATCAGCATGTGATGACAATTCAGTCTGTTGGTCTGTCACTGCTCAGCGAAGAGTTTCTCCAAAGGGTGCTTATGTAATTTTGACTTTGTGTGGCAAATGCCTTCGTAACGAAGATCCCTCCGTGGATTTATAGCCATCCCTTGGATTGTATCCAGTTAGCTGATGGAACATCTGGTAAGCATTGTGTGTTTGTAATAAGCTCTTACTGTATAAAGCTGGCTCAAGCTTTTCAGGCAAAGATCGATGACCTTTTCTTGGCAGGCTTCTAACTGTTTGCCAAAACAAGTGCTTCGCAGGGAGCAGGACGCTGGTAGAAGATTTGGTTTAAAGGCGCCTTTGTATTGTACTGTAAGAGTTTGTAGTTGTTTAAGGAAAATTGCATTAGACAGAAATAGAAAAGTAATGAAACTCATATACATACCATGTTCGAGACTGCTGTCCCTCTCCTCTCAATTTATGTAGTAAAAGCTCTGATTTCCATATGCTGGGGTTTCTTCCCCTAACAAAATTGTGCAGTGCCTTTGGAATAGGCATTTAATTTTACCACTGCATATACCTAGTGTGCTTTTTGAAGAAAACTGGAGAAAACTCTGAAATTAAAAGCTATAGTGCTGTTTTCATACATAGGTGAAACTAGTAATAAGATTTGAAATAGAAATACATTTTTGGAATTCTGTATATGGCTAGCTATTCCATAATACAAGACAGAACATAGATTCATTCAATGCTCATTGTATAGCATGATATGATGTGAAAAATACATATAATATTATTGTTTATATATATTTTGTTGTACTTCATAAAATACATAACCTATACTGTGTTGTGATTTGTTAGTGTTTTGCTCTACACTTTTGTTGTTGTAGTAGTGTGCTCAGAATTTCTCTGTTCCCTCTTCACTCTTATGCTCCCCAACAACAGTCAAGTCTGTTTATTGTTAGTATCACTGAGGAAAAAAAGTCTTGGTATAGTCTATTTTAATTAATTGGTTAGGAGATGAATAGATGAGGTAATACATACCTTAAAGACAGGTCTAACTGTGTTCTTGGCTACTCCATGTACTAGCGAGGTTGTGAAAACTTTGGGAGCGTTAACGTCTTTTCTAAATATTGTTAACCAAATGTTTACTGCCTTCAGCATACCCTAAAAAAATCTACTTCTATTTACAAAATATGAGTTCTACATTAGTGTAAACACCTGGGGTCTCAAAAACTATGTATTTTTTGACTGTAGCCTTGGTAGGTTAAAATAAATATTTGAGTACAGCTGGAAACAGAAGTCAATTTAGCAAAGTTTGTTCTTAGTAGAGGCTCAAAATCTGCATACAGTTGCATATTTATTCCATGAATCCACTGAAAATAAGCATAAAAGTGTTGTAATATATTAAGTAGAAGTAAATAATTTTTCATGTTTTAAAAGCTATTTAAACAAATCAATCATTTAACTGAAAAGTACCATTGTTATTTCTTGGGTAAAACCCTGAATTTCAAACTCTTAGACTTTTTAAAAATAGTAAGCAGATGTTCTAAAAAGACAGTCCCATTACCTGTGCTCATTTGCCTCAGGATCCTAAATCATTTCAGTCTTTTGCACTTCCCATTTAGAAAGAGTGAACAATATTAAAAACCTGTGGTGCATAATACGGAGTTTCAGTAAAGATAAAAGAAAACATTTGAGAAAAGTTAATATATTCTATATTCTGCAAATCAGCAAAAATTATACTTGCTGTTACTTTTGTTTCGAGGTAATGCTTATGCAGTACAGTGAGCGTCCTAAAAATTAGAGATTAAAGTTAGAGTAATAAAGAACACTACTCATGGGAAGCCCTTGTCTATAGTGAGCGTCGCCATCATTAAGAGGGACTTTTGGACTCTGTTCTACTATTGGACATTTGGTACTGTTAAATATGTGTGTTTCTTTATGCCTCTCAGTGATAAGCCATTCTTTATACTGTTGGAGAATAAAGCAAACTATAATCTCAGTATTTCATAAGTAAGTATTACTAGCTGAAGTAAATACATAGCTAAAAATATTTTACCACAGAAGTAGGTAAAAAGAGCTGCATACAAAAGGGCAGTACTGTCAGTCAGAAGCTTTGTCGGCAGGTTTTACAGGTTACACTTGCATAGTCAGAAACCTTTTTCTTATTTTTATAACAGCAGCTGCGCTCATGATTTGGTAGACCTTCAGTCCGTGATAGATCTTTAAGGCATATTGTTAACTAAATCTGTGGATTTTTCATTGCCAAAGTAGAATGAATTGGAACTTCATAATGATCCCAGACTATAATAATATAGCCTTGTGTTGTTTTGGTTTTTTTTCTTTAAAGATTTTGCTAATCATAACATGTTCTTGGAAATACCTCTGCAAAAGCATCTGTAGTGTCAATACTGTGTTAATTCTTGTGGTACTCTCAGAATACAGTACGGTTTGTGAGACTAATGTTGTTTCTCCTTCCACCAGCCCTCACCTTCATTCAGATAAAATTTGGCTGAAAGAATAGAAGTACTCTGGTAAACTGTTACTGTGCGTAGTAGGAGTTACCCCTAAAATAACAAGGTAGAGCAGTTCATTTTCCATAGGTACCTTTATCTGTCACTCAGAATTTACTGTCTCCTTTTCTCTGCTAGAGCCTTTTCATGGACGCTTTGTATCCGTGGTGGGAGCAGGGGGGCGAAATTGTTTTGCCACTATAAAAGGCAGTCTCTGGACATAAAAATGACTGAGTAGAGCATGTGTATATTACTTGCAAGTTAAAGTTTTTAAAAGAAAACTTCAAAGAAAGCAAGATGCAAGTCCGAAAAGGAAGATCAAGCCCTTTCATCATTTTTCTGGGTCCTATACTAAGGAAAGTATCGCAAGCTGAAATAGATACTCTGATTTAAACACTGCCTTTTTTTCATGCTATGACTTTTAGTTTGCTTTCATTATTCCTGCCATATTTCTTTAATGTGTTCTTCAGAAAAAGTGAATTATATGTGATATCAGGAGTAATGTAAAATATAGTTTTTAATCTGCACTAGCAGCTTTAACAAACAAACTGTCTGGTGTGTTGGACTTTCAGTTATTGCATGCAGTATATATCCTTGATTTCTCTTATACTAAGGCTGGGATATGTTTCTCAGAAATTGTATTTCTGTAACACACACTAAATTAGGCATTAATAAACAGTGAAGCAATATCAGAAGCTAGGGCAAAATACTCAACCTGAATATATCAGAGGAGTTTTAATAAGTCAAGCTTGCACCAGCGGGGCTCCTTCCTCCAAGACAGAACAGATAGAAAATCTCATTTATATTATAGTGTTGTAAAGGAACACTGAGAAATATGCCATTACTACTTACTTCTCTGTTTATAATTCCCAGATCAGTACCAGGAAACTGGATCTTTACAGTTAATTCCTAGCCATGTGCTTTTCTTCTTTATTAGACTCCATGTTTTCAAAAAATCTTTAATACAGCATTTTTAAACTTCATCCCATCATCTTGGAAGTCTGCTGTGCTGTGAATGGTGCTATTTAAAGGAAACATCTTCCACTGTAATTCATGAATTTTCTGTAGTAGATAAAAGTGACCCAGGGTATCAGTTCACCTCTGTCTGAAGTACTGGAAGCAGCTGTACTTCTCTCTTTTCAGAGCAATGTAATTGTTTACATTTGCACAGCAATATCATAAGGCAAGAAAGAACTAGAAAGGAAGAACAAACTTCTTTTCCCATTTAGACTTCAGAAAATTGAAACTCTATGAATATATAATCACTTTCAGATTTTGGTCAGGGTGCTTGAAAATCTAGTCCGGCCTTTATTGAAAATGCGATGCAGTATTTAACTATTGTATGACAAAGAACTGAAGCCATCCTGTTTTATTTTTTGAGAGTGCCCATTTAACAGTACAGTTCTCCTGGTAATCCTGTGCAAGGACTTTATTTGGGGCTTGGTAAAAGTCGGATGACTACTGTGGGATTGTCTTTGCATCTGAAGAAAGTTTCAGATGGAGAGGTCAGAATATTAAGATCAGGTTTGAGGCTTTTCCTCAGTAGGCGAGTTCTTAGTTTTACAGAAATAGTCCTGTGCATTTCAGTTGATGAAGTAAACAAGCAACACACACCCACGTATTCAATTGACATTATATTTAATACTATATTCAGAAGCAGAGTTCACAAATATTTCAGTGTTTTGTAAATGTCAGTATGAGAATCACACAGAATACATGCTGAACACAGGAAAAAAAGAAAAAGGTCTCATTAGCTGCAAACACAGTAAGTAAAATTTAAATAGTCGGGGGTTTTGTTTCCGTTTTAAACTACAGCAATTTGAATTACAGTGTCTGATTTACTTTGGTGTTAGAACAGCTTGTGGACTAAATAAGTTTTTATTTACTTTCAAATGTTTTAAAGTGTTTCTGAAGAAAAATAAAGTTAGAATTTATAAAGAATTCTAAGTTTTTTTTTTTTATAATTCATCTGTATGCATTCCATAAGTACAGCAGATTTTGCTAATATCCGTAATGGCAGATGTTTGGTTTAGAGCATGCAGTTTTCATGTGTTCTTAGTTTTGGAGTGAATAGAAATATATAGTTAATATACTGAATACACTTCAAGACCAGTGCAAATTTAGTACTTCAGGCAATATGATATTATAGTTCTCAATGTATGCAATGGAATCACTGATGAATCCATTTTAGAATAATATTTTTGAGGATAGGATTGTCTGGTTAAACTCCATAACTGGAGCATTGGCCATCTTGACTTTGGGTAAGATTCTTCTGTGTGTCAACAGACTTCTCTGGAAAATAGGAGTACATCTGCCTATTGTGCTGCAAGGCTAATACTAATAAGTGGAAGTTTTTCTTGAGAGAAAGCGCTTGATAAAGACTGGAAAAGGACTTGAGATTTAGATTTATATCTTGTTTTCAGTTAACTATATACTCTTCATTGAAAGAATAGAAAGTATACTCAGTGTGATGTAATGAACTTGCAGTTATTAAAATACAATTTATCCCTGTTTCAGAATCTTAATGAACTTTTAGTTTTGGGGGTTTTTTGCTGTTTTTCAAGGATTCATTATTATTAAACTCTTTTTGCTGGCTATAGTTAATAAATAGTAATCAGTGGTCCCTTTTCAAAATCCTTTCCTGGGACATTTTTACTTCATAATGTACCTTTGTGTACAAATGCAGGAGTTATTAGTTCTTAGTTATGCTATTAAATTTGAGACTGGCAAATTGACCATAATGAATAGATTTTTCTCCCAAGGTGCGGTGATGTAGTAGATTTCAGAACTGATCTTAAACCAACAAAACCAAACCAAAACAAAAGCTGAAGACTCTACTAATGACTTTCAGGATTTTAAAATTAAAAATCTTTAATTATAGTTTGTTTGTTTGTTTTTCAAAAATAAAAGGATGTCAACCCTGGTCTTTATTATTGGAGAGCATAAATTATGCATGCTCAGGGAAGGTCAGACATCTAACATGTATAAGACGTATTTTACTCCTTCATTTAGTGTTTGTGGGTTACAATTGGTACGAGAAATGACATTTCTTGTTTTGTTAAGATACTGCTTTGGAGGGTTTGATTTCAGAAGAACATACACATCACTAAAAGTTATTTAGCTTCTCTTTGGTAGATTAAGCATTTCCCTTATCTGTGTTTCAGTGTTTGACTAAGTTATGTAAGGAAATCATACCTTTTTCTTCACGTATTTTTCCTAATTTTTTGAGTGGGGGAAGGGGTGGAGACTTCACATACTCAGTAGTATCTTGTTTGATGTCTTCTCTGAAGGACTGTGTGCTCACAGACTTTCCACCTAGGATAGCTAAGCTGTTTGGCACATTAGGATTTGATCCAGCTTTTCATGTTTCTGTTTCTTTCCAGCACCATAGTCCTCGTTATTTACAGATTTCATGGAATCACGGAATTTTCAGAGTTGGAAGGGACCTCTAGAGATCACCTAGTCCAACTCCCCTGCTGATGCAGGAATGCCCAGAGCACATTACTCAGGACTGCATCCAGGCAGGTCTTGAAAATCTCCAGAGAAGGGGACTCCACAACCTCCCTGGGCAGCCTGTTCCAGTGCTCTGCCACCCTCACCATAAAGAAGTTTTTTCTTGTGTTTGAATGGAACTTCCTATGTTCCAAATTGTGCCCACTGCCCCTCGTCCTGTCACTGGGAACCACTGAAAAGAGTCTGCCTCCATCCTCCTTCAACCCACCCTTTAGATACTTATAACTCTATATTGCTCCAGAAAGGTTTACTTGGGATCTGAGCTGTCGAATAGCATGAGCCTATGTTCGTGTATTCTTTTCAGGCTTATCACCCGTTTCCTGGGCATCAGCAAGAGTCAGCAGAACTCTTGCCACCAACTGGATGAATCACTCAGGTTGTTAGGCACACTGTTTCCTTACAGAGAATGGTGTTTCGGTGAAAGATTTGGAGTAGGAAATACAAACATCTTTCTTCTATGCCAGTTTAGCTCCACATAACAAACTATGGAAAGTATTGGAAAGTATTTAATTTCATTGCTACTGCCTTTGGAGAAGAAAGCCTTTAAGAATACTGAAGTCATTTGCAAATAAACTTGTGAAAAGCTGAAGGAACTAATACTGTCCAATACATACTACACCAGTTTCTCTGCAGTGTTAATATTTTTTTCTAGGGAACAAGACTCCTGATTCTTAATTTAATATGTAGTAAGAGTAGTGGAAGCAGTTTCCCTTTACTGTGTATATGGCAGATTTACAGGCTATAAAAAGTTGTATTTGAGAACTTGCATCTTTTTCATTTCTTCGTCCAAACTCTTAACCGTATAAAATATCAAAATGGAATTATTTTGTTACAAAATCTTTTTTTTGAGTTACAAATACCATATGCTGCTGAAGTCACAGCTATCATCTCTCAGGGTTTTATTTACATCATAGTTTAAGAGTGATTGCTTCTAGCAATACTGCTAACATTACCAGCATTGAAGGACTGCACGAAAAGACTTTAAAAGTGGATTGGGTTTGCTATAGCACAGGTGACTGGTCTGAGAAACTTTGGATAACATGAGGCATGCAGTATTTCTTCTGTGATTGTAATGAGGTCAACCCAGTTCCACTGGAACAGTTTTACATCAGTAAGAGATTTGGAAGACAACATGGAAAGAATCCAACCTTCCAGTTTCATACCTACACTAGAAAGACTAAGAAAAGAATCTGCCTTTAAGCATCTGGAATCTATTTCTTCAGTTTGCTGGTATTGATGTTGTGTTTTCTCTTTATTCATTCTTCTCCTCTCTGTTCCTGGGAGACATACGGTTGGGGTTTTTAATTACTTAGAAAATGGGAGTTTCTGTTAAGGATTACTCAGAATAAAGTTAAATAATGGCATAGTTAAATTCACTAGGATCTAAATTTTATTACTAGTTTCCTATTTTTATAGCACCCAACTAAATCTTTTCTTCTTTTCCCTTCTAGTCCTTCCTCAAATAACAGTTGACGACTGACTTCGTAGGTTGGTATGCATTAATCACAGATGAGCTGAATGAGAAGTGTACAGTTAAAGATTAGGTAATTCCAGTTTGAAATGATTGTCTTAGTGTTCTTAATACTGATATCCTTTTTGGAAATTTATTGCTACTTTTCTGTAGCTATGTAATCAATAGCATTTCAGAAGGTTGTTTTCTAAGAAAAAGACTCAAAACCTCAGCAACTGTGAAGAAAGAGATTTTTAATGATTTTTTTTTTTTAGACATCATCTTTCTTTTTTCACTTGATTAGTGCCTATTCTTGGTAGCTCCTTTTTGAGAACCCAATAGAAAAGCTGCAGCAATTAGGCAAACAGTCTCGAGGCAAATATCTCTCTGCAGAAAGCACTGTGGAACCAAGGCTTTTTCTCCATTTGTTCGTTAACTTCACTGGGACGTGCCCACCTATCCCATTTAGGTTCTTGTGAAAATTCCACTTGGTGTCTGTCTCTGTAGGCACTAAAGACTGAATCTGTCCTGTGGTTCTTTGTAGAGGGTTTGGTTATGCACAGCTCTCAGCACCAGTGCATACGAGTAGTGTCTTCTCTTGCTCTGAATGCTAAACTAAACAAAACTTGTTTTATGCCTTGTTACAATGGGAGGAAGAGAGCAGATGACCATTAATCGCACTGTTTGAATTTGGAGCTAAAAATCAAAGTCAAACTTCTTTTTCTCCTCGTTACTGTGAGGCTGGATTGAATTCATTATCTTGCTGACTGGCCTGGAACTGCCTTCCCTCGCTTCCTGCTGAGCTGCTTATCCCAGCCCGGAGTGCGTTGCTTCCCCTTCCACTTCCTGCCAGCTTCGTCTCCAGAAGCACAGGCAGGCCAAAGTCTGAAGTCCCTGCCCCGGCAAAACTGATTCTTACTTGGATATCTGTGTTTGGAGCTGTAATTTCCTGTAAATCCTTCCTTGCCGAGATCTTTAAAGCTTGCTATAGTTAGGATAAGTAAAAGCAGTTACATAGATGGCAGAATCAGTTGAACAGCAGAGTGGATTTTCCTCTTTGATTTGTCTTGGAAAGGCTACTGAAATATGTAATTGCTGTGGGGCAAAGTCACTATTTTGGTGTGGCAGAGAAACTGTGTCTGTCATTTATTTAGAGTTCATTCTTACGAAAAAATCATTGCGAATTGTAGTATTTGTGTATTATTCAAAGTTTTAGGGATAAATTAGCCTGCCTTTGTATGGCAATAATGAGACATGAAGCTGCCAATCCAAAACACCACTTCTTGTACATTTTGCATTTGAGAAGATAAACAGAAGCTGTAGAAAAAAAGATGTAATAAATAGGACATGCTCTTCTATTGTTAAAAGACCATTCAGATTGCCAAAACAAAATTTATCTTACCATCAAAAAGATAGAAAAAAAAAATGAAAAAAATTTAGACTAAACTGGTTCCATTAGTCAAAAGGACACATGTGTGTGTATACACTTTTTTTTTTTTTTGTAGTTTAAAGAAATAATTTATCACTGAAAGACATTTTGTGAGTGCCTGGAAAATGTTAGTGTGTTTGATATGTTGCAGCACAAAAACGAGTAGTTCCATTATGGTTTTATCAAACACATTCATAATCAATAATGGTTGTAATAGTATTGGTATATTTATTTATATTGATTTAGCATGTATCCCTTTTATGTCGTTGTGCCTGTCTGGAGTCTTCCTATAAATTGTATCGCTGAACTGGGAGATGCTAGAGTACACAAAATGGCCTTTTACTCATTTGGTTGATTTTAAATTGTCTTGTCTCGTCAGTGCTACCTGTTGCTGTTGCACTGTCTTGTGGTCTCACCTAAACAGTACTGCACATCTCATTAATTTTGTGTCTAATTGCCCCCACCACATTCATATTCAATTAAATGAAGAAAATGTAAACAGCTTATGTCTCTCATGTTTCCATCGCAGTTGGTGACAAGCCTCCAAAATGAGCGCTTTCTTTATCTGATGTTGTTAAGTTTGAGGTGGCTACATCTCAATATTTAAATCCCTTGAAGATCACTGCTGTTTTGTAAGACTGGGTTATTTGCTTTTACTTCCTGTTTCTGCTTATAGCCTAGAGGTAATTTTTATATTGCTTGTGGCAAAAGCACAGAAATAGCTATTTGAAAACTAAATAAAAAGCCAAAAGGGAAAAAAGAAGATGGCTAAGAGTTTCTGCAAGTAAGGAGTATAAAAAGCTCACTAAAATTTAAGCAGCAACTGAGTATGCAGCAAAACGTAATGTAAGGCATTTTCAGTGTTTTATCAACAACTGCTATCTGAAGTATCAAAAAAGTGGTTTACAAACAAGTTGCAGGACAGTAGGTAATGTAGTTCAGAATTAAAATATTATATAAACCATAATCTTGACACCATGGTCTTACGCCTTCTGCTGGTATCGTTGATGTCCTTTATATGGAAAAGAGCCAAGACTTCCCATGTATGGCAATAATTGCATTTTTATGGTATTTCTTATCATCATAGAAGACTATATGTTACGTAAGCTTTACAAAATCTTTAGATGATGTGTTTTTACGTGGAGAAACTGAGGCAGAGATGCTGCCATTCCTCCATACTGGGAGGATTATAGGCTTGTGGCTTGGTCAGTGAATACAGGATTCAGGAAGCAGCCTCAGCAAAAACGTATTTGTGACTTTGGACGAGTCATCAATTTACCCCACATCTCAATTCTCTTTGTGTGTGAACACTGTTATTAAATAGGACTGCCAGGGATAAAATATGCAGAAAACTGAATGAAACAGGTAGGGCTGCAAAGAGACTGGAGCGTGTTGGAGCTGAGATCAAATCTCATGATTCCCATGCTAGCTGAACTCAGGCAGTCAGGCATTGTGAAGAAAAAGGCTCCATAAAGCTAATGGATACTTCTGTATCGGATGGTATGTGACGGTAGCCTTTTAAATCCCTTCTGTTAATAAGGAAGCACTCTTCTGATTCTGGAGGAAAATATCATTAGAAATGTTGATATTTCTGGTTTTATTTCTTTTTTTTTTTTTTTTTTTTTTTCTCCAATGCAGTGCTATAGAGCCTTCCAGCTAGTAGCAAGTGCTTTATCTTTTGCCTTAGGCCATCTAACTATGGCAGATTTATGAGGCAGAGTTGCTTTCTGGGAGCTGGGCACTTGAGCTTGGGTTCAGCTCTCTAAAGGAGGGCTGTCAGCTACATGCTTCCTATTATATTCTCAAATCAAAACTTCTGAATAACCTGTAAGTGAAGTGCAATAACTTTTAAATATGAATTTCTGAATGCATACATAGATGAAGTAAATACATCAAATTGTTTAGAGGAAAAGCAATTGGTGCAGATTCTGGTTTGTTCTACTTCCTTTTCCTGTCAGCTGCTGACAAAGGCTGAGACAAAGATCTGGCACGCAGATTTTTTTCCCATAGGATCAGTGCTAGTCAGTCTTTTCAGTATTTGCATTAACACTTTGTCACTTCAGACATGCATTAGAATCCACAGCATGCTTCACCTGTGACCTGCTTGAGAAGAGAATCAAGTTTGGGATATAAAGTCATGCAATGATATTGATGTGAAAGTAATTAATTTTAAAGCTATTGAATTATGACTGAATCTCTTTTCAGGATCCAGCACTGTGATCCTTATTCACGCAGGGCAAGGGGGGATTGCTGATGTACAGGTTGCCTATCAGGTCCTTTGTGTCACACAGGTGAGACATAGGATAAATAGGGAAAAAACAGCAGCTTAATGAAAAGGTGCTAATTAGTTATTTGTAATAAAATGTTCCAGATTACAGATTTAGTGTAGAGTGTCAAACCAGCCCACTCTTCCCGAGTCTTTTATCCTTACGCAAGTCACTGTAACGTAAGATACGGACAGTGCAATTTCCACACAGCATTACTCGAAAACTCTTGGAAGAAGAGAGCAGTTGATTATGAAAATAGCTGAAACATCCTTTCAAGCTGCAGAAGGTCATATTTGAAATAGGCAGCATGTATGCTTTTAAGGAGGTAAAAAGGTGATTCTGCAGGTCCTTATTTTACTACTGCTTAGCTCCTTCTGTGGGAGAACTTCAAACAATTAGTGTTCATCCATGACCCATTATTAGAACATGTTTATAAAATAAAACAACAAGAAGTTGCTTTAGATGATGGAAGAATTACTTTCAAAAGGGAAAAACCCTTGGAGGAGTTTGTTTTGCTCTTCTTATTCAGAATTCATACACCGTTAATGTTTAGTTCAAAGTATTTCAACACAATGCTTTTACCTAAACAACTTGCATTCATTAATAGTACAGAGAATGGACTTTGATTTGTAATTGATTAACTGTCTTAATGTGTTTGCATCAATTGAAAAATGCGCTCGCACAAGCAAAAGTGCAATATTGCTCCAAGTAATTTTCCAGCCCTCTGTTTCAGTGGCTGGATGGCATTTAAGGTAACTATGCAATGTAACGGATGCTGATTTCATCCTATATTGCTGTCATGATAATGAGTAATAGTGCTGATAAAGGGCAGTTGAGCATTTGCCTAGGGCATGGAAAACTGACTCTCCAGGGTGAACTGTACCATGATGTCAACATTGTTTGTGATGCATGGATTCCATCATGGTTCTGCCTTTGTCCCATCTTTAAGTAGTCCTTGCTTTTGTGCAGAACTACTCTGTTCTGATTTACAGTAAAAATCTTGTATCTGTGGTGGTGTTTTGCTGTGTACTATAGACAATTGGTACTATAAACAAAAGTAAAGTCTTAAAATTTTGAAAAGTAACCTCTTTCTGCTTTTGATATTGAGGGGGTACTTGGGTGGCCGATGTGAAATCAGTTGGTGGTCTAGCTATGATTCCTCATGGATACAGCAAAAACAAACAAACAAACAAAACCCCTTCGTTATAAATGGCACCCTTGCTGATACATTCAGCATGAAACAAGAACTGAGCTGTGGAGGAATGGAATCTTCTGTGACCTTTAGCTACAACTTCTCCTGGAATGCTGTCGGTATTGGTAGAGAAAATTGCATACTGCTCACTGTGTTATTTTGTTACTGGTTTTTAGTTTCCTTAAATCAGCCTGGAGATACAGTTTAAGAAGGGAGTTCCATCCACTGTTTGCTCATTTCTGAGCAAGTAGAGGAAGTTTGCCACAGAAAGTTGTATTTGGATACTTACTAAGCTAACAACTGGTAAACCATATATGACTTGTGATTCTGCGTATGAGGTTGTACTTTTGCAGTTCAGAGTGCTCTTCACTGTCAGTCAAAAGAAGAAAAAGGAGCAAGTGTGGCCCTGAACTCCTCTCGCTAACGCTGTCTCCTGTTGGCTGTGGCTGAGAAGATCCGTA
Organism: Burhinus oedicnemus; assembly: GCA_008921705.1. Lineage (NCBI taxonomy): Eukaryota > Metazoa > Chordata > Aves > Charadriiformes > Burhinidae > Burhinus > Burhinus oedicnemus. The sequence goes on along the minus strand of VFFE01007199.1, from coordinate 1,503,500 downwards.
TACTGGTTGATGGCAGCCAAAGAAATAAATTAGCTTCTTGGTGCGATACTTGAAAACTGTCATACACAGCACCATTAGATTTTAGCCAACTACATATAACTATAAATGAAGACGGTAGATTATTTGTCATTGTTTATTACTGATATCTGGAGATAAGCCTGTTGCTTTCTTCCAGTATGAAATATATTCTTTAAGGAAGAGCAATGATGTCATATGCAAGAGTGATCATTTTTATTCTGTTTATATCCGCCTATAATAACTTTTTAATAAATTATATAAGAAAAGTACATCCTATATTAAAAAATAGACTTTTATTATTACTGTTAACTTATAGCTTAAATTAACTTGGATGTGAACAAAAATAGGACAGCATAGGATTTATAAACCTTGAGCCCCTAGGTGCTATGTGAAACTTACTAATTTGCCAGATACTCAGAAGGGGTATGTTAGGCTTGCAGCAATGTTGTTGTAGCAAGCTATTTCATGATTTGTTAAATAAATCTAATATGCATAGGAAGGTGTTAACAAAGTCTACAAATGGCTGTTTTATACCAATGTTTCTTAGAAGGATTCCTTAGGGATGAGGGTCTTTAGAAGTTATAACTCATTTTTCTAATTCCAAATGGTAATATTGATAATTTTAACTGCCTGTGGAATTTTGAAGTAGTTTCTGTTACTTGGTTTACATGTGGATCTCTGCCTAGGTATGCTTATATTTAGCTTTTTTTCAGTATGATTCTGTTTAGTGAGAAATAATATTGCATAAGTAAACAGTATACTGAATAAGTATGCTTAGATGTTGTTGTACTTTTCCAGAAAAAGCAGAAATAATAGATAGCAGAATTAGTAAATTGTATAAAATAGACTGAAGACAGAAAGGTAACAAAGAAAATATGACTCTTCTGATATGAAATAGGCTGGTTCTTGTATGTATGAAGTTTCAGACACTGCAGAAAAACATGATAAGGCTGTTTTGCACCTACATCCAGAGGCTCTGTTTATCTGTGGTCGCCATCTAAACCTGTTGAGGTGACTAGGAATGCAGCAGATGGTCTGACTTCAGTGTCTACAGCATTTCAGGTTATTGGTGCTGCTGCTTTTAGAGGCGCCTCTCTGGACAGCTGTACACAAACAGCTGTGCAGTTAGAGGAGAACACAAAGTACTCACCCAAACCTTTGTATCTGTCATCATTATACGAATGTTTCACAGTTTGTGTTTGTGGAAGATTAGGGTTCTCTGTACTGCAGTACTTTCCTGGTGCTGTATGCCCCCCTTGTGTTTGAGAGCCTTTCTGTCTCATCCTTTCATATGCAATAACGAAGTAGTGCTCAGCTGCTTGCTGAGCCTTATAACCCAGTGGAGTTTCTTGTTGGAGGATGTTTTACTTTAAACAAACCATTCATGTTTCTGCTTCTGTTGTTTCCCAGTATTCTGCAAACCAGGAATCGGGAATGGGAGGTGCCCTAGCTGAGCGGTCATGCAGCCGAAAGGCTGCACGCTTCCTCTTCGCTCTCTCCAAAACCACTTTTATAAGCCCAGTGCAAGAAGTTCTAGTATAGTGTGACTGATACCTTCCCCCATGCATCTTCAGCAAGGATCACTGTGATGAAACTTAATAAAATTAATTATCAGCATGTTGCAATGTTTCCTGTGTTAGCCAAAGACATTTTTAGTGTTGGCTGAAGAAATGCTCAATGACAGTGAAATTTAACAGTAGTAAAAGTGGAAATATAAGTGTATTTCTGTTGCCCAGTAACAGCAAATGCAGATCCTTTTAAATGTTTAGTCTAAGTTGGCTTTCTCATTTGCATCTGTGTTTTCATTTCAGTTTCAGAAATGCATAATTTTGTTAGGCTTACCTTAAATTTCATACACAAGCTGTGGATAAAAAAATACTTTCTTGTCTTCCATTCAGAATGCTCTTCCTAGTGGAGTAACGTATAGAAGGGAATAGAAATGCTGAGAAAATCAGATCCAGTTGATGGTACTAAGTGGTACTCTTTCAAATTACCATCCTCCAAAGACGAGATTCAGGAGAGAGAGTACTCTTTCTTATATGAGGCAAAGGGACATCTGCAGGTGCATCTGGAGGAAACACTTGGATCCTGTGTGTTGCGCTCTGTTTTTACTGGGCTATTATTATTGGTCACTGAAAGGCACGATGCCAGAACTGGACAGGAAATATTTTTTTCTTTCTGTGGGAGTTTTTTGACAAGAACGTATCTTGCATAGAAGCTTCTGAAAATAATGCAGAGTTTTTTCAAAAATCTTATTTCCTATCCTCTCCCAGCCATTTTTCCAAGAGGGTCTTTGTCAATTGAAATAAAATAAATAATCAGTCGTCTTAACTAAACCTCCTTAAATAGCGTGGGGCTTTTTAAACTGAATTTTTTGTAAATAGTGTTTCCACTCAGCTTTGCATTTTGAAAAGATAACTTTAGGACAGAAACTTCCTGATTTTTTTAGGAGGTGCTGCTCTACATATAGGAGCTCATAAATGAGATCTGAAACACTTCATGCTCACGTACACACTACTCAAAAACACTATGATGACAGTTTGTTAAAACTTGAAGAATGGATTGAAAAAGAAATACTCTATGGAAAGTTCATGTTGTTTGGGCCTGTTCCCTCTCATGATTTTTAGCGTGTTTTTCCTCCCGACCCTATCATACACTCCCCCTGGAAAGAGCTTCAAAGCTATTCCATCTTTCTGTGTCCCTTCCTTCCTAATGAGGAAGATATTGTTCCTTCTGGGAACCTATTGGCTTATTTCAAATGTGACGGAGCAGGAGAAGTGTCAAAGATGATAATGCTCCTACAAGCTTAGTGAAAAACAAATGGCTTGGTGGAGAAGGTAAGAGCTTCGTGGAGGGTTCAGAAGTGCTTAGAGAGAGTTCATCTCAAACTAGTAGGAAAGCAGACTTTGGTAATTCCAGGCTTTATGGAGGCACTCTTCTCTGTCATGGGCATCTCCATTTATTTCACTTGCTGGTTTTCTAGGTTTTTGTTTTTTGTTTTTTGGGGTTTTTTTGTTTGTTTTGGTTTTTTGGTTTTTTTTTCTTTTTTTCCTTAGAGGAGCTGTTGAAAAAAGGCTCATTACTTTGACCACAAGTTTGTCAAAACAAATGTAATTTAAATGGGCAGGCTATTTATAACAGTCCCCTTCTGTGCACCGGGTAGCTGTTGATTCATCAGTATGCTGTCAGGCGTGGATCCAGTGGTTAGACAGTTTGCCCTCTTGCCTGTGGCCTGAAGCTAAGCTTGTGTCCCTGTTGAGCACTCTTGTGATCTGAGGGGCTTAATAGTCTGAGAGTTTGCCATACTTCACTGAACTGAGAACACATATTTCAGCCTAATAGTCCAGTCTTTGGCACTGGATGATCCACCACCCCCATCTTCAAGAGCTCACATAAACTCTGTAAATTGCCCTATCTGATAAGATACAAATACCAGATCTGGACTTGTGATTTCTAGCAGACGATGATTGAGAGCTTTAGGAAGTGGATCTGTTGCTAGGGCTTTGACCTGTCCATCTCATGGAAAAAAAACATCTGCAAGGAGCAAAACCAGTCTGTTCTTCTGTGTTCTTCTATATATCCATCCAGCAAGACTACCAAATCAGTTCTTTAAACCTTCAGCCTTGAGGGGTTTTTGAATCATTCCCTATTGAAGTTTAGCTGATTTCTGGTTCTTTTTTTTTTTTGTAACAGTATTTGTTAGTTTGGTACATGCATATTGTGATAACATGAAAAATAATCTTTGAAATAGGATGAAGTTTCTATGCTACCCTTACAGATTAGTATTAATAGGATTATCACAGTATAAATTTAATCAATGGGTTGAATGTCTACTGAAAAGCATCCATGCAAAATTCATTTCTTTCAATCAGTTTCATTGTGCTGGTGTCACAACTGTGCTGATTGCACAGTCCAACCTCATCTGAATTTACATGACTCATATTAATATTTTGATTAGATTTTACTTTTACTTATGAACGACTCCTTTATTGAAAGGACCAAATGATCCTGACATCTAGAAGCTGTTATACTGAAGATAACAGGATAAATTTATATTATGTCACACAGATATAAGTTCTATTTTTTTTTATTGTTATAATCAGACTGTAGATGATACTTGGCAATAACAGTATCTGGTTTTAGGTGGATGAAACATATTGACCACATAGGTAACTTTGAAAAGTTCGTTGTTGCCATTGGAAAAGTTTCCATTGATCCTGTTTGGTTTTATGCTGCCTCTTAGAGCTTGGTTTTGACCTTGGCTGCTTATTGTTGTGGTGCTTTTGTCGGCAGAGTTTTAGAACTGAAATTCTGTAACTTGATCTTAGAGGTGTTCAGCACCTTTACAAGGGACTAAATGCAGAACTAATGTTGCAGGCTGTTCAGCTTTTGTGAAACAGGGCTTCAATTTGTCATCAGTTGCCTTTGTAACTTATGTCTGACACATGGCTTCCAGAGGGGGGAAAAGAAAGTAAGAGTTACAGGTTAATCAGTGATTGCCTAATTGTTAAACAGAGCTACCACAACAGCGGTCGTCATAGACAGGAGCAAAATGGAGTAACAGTTCTGACTAACTTGAAGTATACTGTAATTTCTCTTGATTCCTATTAGTACCACTTGTAGAGCGTATATATGTTTTGCTTTTATTCTGCTGGTATTCATGGAGCACCTGAAAGAGATGTCAGGGAGGCTGATAGCCTTCTAGCAGGTGCAAAATCAAGTCAGGCAACTTCATTCATACAGGTACTGTTTTTTGCAGCATTTAACATTGCAGCTTCCCAAACATTTGGAGCCTTTCTGCCAAAGGGTATGGTAGTGTCAGAAGCAGATACAGGGTAGGTTTATATTTAGAATGAAACATGGCAGCTATTTACATTTTTGGCACACATTTATGATGTAAATGAAGTGCCTTGAATTCAAATGTTAGAAAGTACTGGTAGGAAGGATAATCAATAAATAGGCCTGCCTAACAACTTGAGGGAAAAATGGCTAATAATTAGGACTTAGAAAAAATAAAGTAAGGAAATTAATTTTAAAATAAATGAATAAACTGTACTTGCCTTTTGGTGTGCGGTGAAGCTTAATTTTTGAGGGCAAGATCTGAGTCCTTTAAGAGTGAGTAGCACCTTACCCTTGGCTGACCACAGTCTTCCAAGGCTGCCCTATTTAGGAGGCAGCACATAGCTGTGCTAAGTAGTCATGGTCTGCTGTTTCCTACCTTGGACTGGCTTCAAGACCAAGGTCCCACCCTCTCCCTGTCTATAGCTGCTAAATTCTTCAGTCCCCTGTGATCCCTTCTCGAGCATGTGCTGAAGGTTTACCTACGAACCTTCTGCTTGCTCTCAGCAGATTCTTTATAACTGTTTGTGATATCAGGGACTAAGCGATGATAAGTATATTGGAATTCAGTCATTTATATACGTTAGTGTTCTCGTATATAAATACGAATAGTGAATATAATGTGATAAATAGCAAATACATCTGTATTAGTTACATTTGGGAAATGAGTTTTTGCAGTTCTGTAAATCAAAAGTGCCAGTTCATATGCATAAGTGCTCTCACTTCAAACATGCATTTAAAATGTAACTGAAGGCTTAGAGTTTTGAAGTCATATCATTTGGGTTCATTAGGCTTGCTTCCTAATTAGTTCTACCTTTGAAATTTTTGCAATGTTAAGTTTTTGCTAACAGAGTTGCTAATTGGCAGATATTTCAGCTGTGAAACAGAGTTGAGAGTATGTGCTTTGAATTTTTAATTTTGGTTCCCTGTCTGGAGAAAAATTTTGTCCTTTTAGATCATATTGCTCTAAAAATAGGAATTTGTGAATGAAGATAAAATTTGGGCTTTTACACCATGCCCAAATGTGAGTGGTGTACCTATGAATTACTCTAATTAGGCAATCACTTTTTTGGAGCCATGTTTTAAGGTTATCCTGCAGCATAATGTAGATTTACTTTCGATATGAGGAATGAAAATAATACAGACTTTATGGCAAACTATATTTTGGTTTGTATCATTTTTAGGTGCATTTCAGCTAATTCAGAAGCAATTAGCTATAGTACTGCATAAAATAGGCCAAATATGGTTCTAATCTTGCTCCATCCTTACTTAGGAAGAGTCTCAGATGTAGTAAAAGTCAAGCCGAATAAAAGATGCCTACGTTCTGCTGTATTTTCCTTCTAAAGATGAGAATGCTACATGAGTCATGTTTTAAACCAAGGAGATTAGCTATAGATGCGCTTGTGCTCTATTGCTTCTACTTTCTGCTAAGGCTGACACTTTTTCTTCATTTGAATTTATTTCAGATTGATAAAATGTTACACCTTTTCAAGATACTCAAATTTCTAGTTACACATTTGTGTAGGGGAAATGTATCTCTAAATTATTTGAAATACATGAAGCTTATATTTGGGTTAGATTAATTTTCAGTAAAGAAGATTATAGCAATGTAATCAAAAGCTTTTCTGCTTTAACGCGCTTGTAATGGACAAGTCCAAAACCGGTAGGCAGTTATTTTCTAAAAAATCTTTAACCATATGTTGACATTAAAGAACTGAATAATGTGCTAATCTTGTGTGCAAATATATGTATGTATGTAATATTTATAATATATTTAGGTTATTTTGGGAGTCTTCAAATTCTATTTCAACATTAAATCCAAATTCAGATGAAAACTTTACTTTTTGACAGAGAAACATTATTCCAGAGTGCAGAAGAGAACCAGCCTGACAATCATTGTAACTTTAACACAGATAATAATTGATCCACAAAAAATTATTTGAAAGGGGGGTGACAGACATGACCCTGAAAAAGTGTGTGTACTAATTTTTTTCCATGTTGATTTAATCAGATGTAGTTAGCAGAAAACATCCCAATAATAATTTCATAGTTAACTATAATCGAACAGCTGCAGTCGTACCGATAATATTTTACTAAATTATTCTTGAATCCAGATGATAGTTTCTGAGTTAGACATTTTTTTTTTTTAAGAATCCAAATGATGATGTACTCACCTTCTTTCTAGGTCATTCATTCTTGTGGGTTATTTCTTTAGTTTAACACTAATTTCTACTCTAGAATTTGTCAAAGTTTTGTTTTCACTCTTTTGATTTCTTAACTTATGAAAAGGAGAGTTGTTGTTTTGTGTTGTGTTTGTTTTTAAAGTGAGTTATTGAATAGTCTTCCAGAAGAAGTTAGATTTTTGAGAATAGAAGATTAATTCACACTGTAGTTTTACTGCTTTGTTCTTATCTTTCCAAGGAAGAATGCTTGTTAGTATTAATGTTGGACATACGAAGTAGTAAAAGATTTGCCATTAGAAACTGTTTGCAAAATGCGTTTATTTTGTACCTTGATGCTGATAAATGGAATAGATTTTGTTTGCAGAATCACCGTGACATTGAAAGATGTTACATAACCGCCATAATTTTGGTTAGCAGGAACTCAATATTATGTAAATATCAGAATAACCTAGCTGACTGCAGCAGCAGGTTGTAGCACAATCAGATTGATTTTCCGTAATGAATGTTAATAATGATCAGTTAATATTAACTACCTCTTTCTGCTGTGTGATAACAAGGGCTCCTGTTAAGTTGAGGATAATGTGACAGAGCTTTTAGTGTTGTGTGACATCGCATACAGGCGTGGAAAAAGTCCATCCTATCAGAGTATCGTCAGTTGAAGATGCTGAGGTGGGTTTTGTCCTGCTCTTCTTGCTCCTGCAGGTACCAATGTCTCAAAACATTTTGAGCAAGCGTCTAGATAAGTCACAAAAGTAGAATTGCTTCAGAGGTCACGATGACTTTGCATAATGAGTCCATTAGATGCGGTAATCAATATCAAGCTCTTGGATCTTATGAATATTGATGAAGCAATTGTAGCGGGGAGGTAGATGGGGAATTGAGATGCATTTTGATATAATCAGAGAAACAGTTAATGGCCTAGGTAGAATATGGGTCCAGTAACCGCCTTACATTTTGGAACATTCTAATTTATCATTAATAATGGAAAAGTCATTCTGGCATTTGCAGGGGAAAAAAATTGTACAAGGCTTGTGTTGCATTCTGCCCACATAAAGACATGGGTGTCACTGCACCATTTGAAATATTGTAAAATCAGTGGATCACAAGGTGAGGAATTATGTCACCTTTTCAACAGAAAGTAATAGCAAACATCAAACAAGAAAATGAGAAGTGAGATCACTTCTCACCTGCTGCCGCAGCCCTCCAAACCTGAGTGGGACAGCTAGGATAGCTGTCTGGCATTCTGCATACTCAGTGATTTTAACTGCTGATCTCTGAATGGTTTTTCTGGGGTTTTTGTCCTTACGATTCCCACTTTTCTGTAGAGGAAAAGGGTTGGGAAGGTTTTGTGAGGAGTCCTGAGCACTGAGCTGATTTTGTGCATGTGCACATAGTTGTGTGCCTCTTCAGGCCCATGTTCAGTGCTGTGGCTGCATCCCCCTGAGCCCTGTAAGAAGCATAGAAACTTCTGAAAATCTCTGCTGATCGCTGGAATGTAAGAGCTGGCTGAAATACCTTACACTGGTATTACGGAGTTTACAAGCACAAGCGCTTGTAGTTGTATTATATAATCATCTCATCTCTGGCTCGGTTATCAGTCTGCAGAATGGGGTAAACAAAAATTCCTTACCTTGCAGAGGTTGACCTGAACATATGTCAATAAATAACTGGCAAACATATGGAGACTGAGGTCAGTTCAGGCCTTGTCCTGGGTGTGGGACAAATGAGTCAGACAAAAGAGGGCAAGGGGAAAGATGCAGAAAATGTACAGAGAAAAAGTTACTGCTTTGTAAAGTAAGAGAGAGACTCTGTGACAGAAGCATGAAATTTTAAAATGTGAATTCAGTAGAAAAGCTCTGGCCTGTGGAAAGAGAGTGCACAATTTTAATTTTATGCTTTTTTGCCTGTGTAAGCAACAAACATGGTGTTGAAGCCACAGCCTTTCTCGTTCAGCAGTGGAAATGAACGGCTCTGAATCGAAAGTCTAGGTCAAGATTACCTTACAGAGGGTTTGTAAGAAACTTGGTTCTACTGCAACAACCAGCTCACTCAAGTAATAGTACAGAATCCTGAGACTCGGTTCTTATTCTGGCATTTACTTAAGAAAACCAGTATGCAGAGCAATTAGGGTTTTTTTACATAAAACCCGAGGAGGGACTTCAGGATTGCATCTTTTGCTTAGGAAAATCACACAGCTTCCAGATACAGTGGAAATGTATGTGATTAACATGCACAGCATGTGTATAAAGGGCAAAATACAGTTAGAGCAACAAAAAATTTACATTGACAGGGGATATTTCAAAAAATAAATTTCCAGATAGTAATAAGTACATTTAGCTGCAATTGTTCTCCAGTGACTAAAATAAATACCTAAAAATAAGTGTTGTGTATAAATAAGTATTTGGCTTAATGCCAAATTTCTCTGTTGTTTATGGAAAAGCAGAGGGAAAGAAAAAAAGCAGTAGCTGTGAGTAGTATTCCAGTATATGACCTATTTTGACCCTTACTCTAGCATCGCTGAAATGAGACCAGTGCAGCTGAAAATTGCTGTCTGCAAGTCCCATGCCAGCAGAGGACTGTGCTAGGGGCATTCAGAGGAAATTAGGCATATCAGTTTTGAGATACAAGTTTGAAATTACAAATGAATAATGTAAATAACATAACTATTATTTTTTAAATGTTATTGCTAGAGTGTGTGACCTTGACTAGATTTGGTTAAGTCTTTAGTAAATAGTCTTTTGTTTTGTATTTATTTTAGAGATATTAGACATCATCATCATTATTATTATTATTATTAGGGGTGTATTATGGTTCTCTTCTATTCTAGAAAAATTTTGGAGAGCCCTTCTGCTTCTTCGAAATAGTGCTGAGATGCTACAGTTGTCACCAAATATGCAAGCTTACAGCACTGATAACTTTCTCCATCTTGTAGTGTGCTCCTACTGAAGTTGGTATCCAGCTGGACACTGACAGTTTCTCACACTTGGCATAAAGTTATGGTCTGATAGTGGTTCAGCATTATTACCTGCTGTTACACTACCTGTCTTCCTTGGTATATTTATTGCTTCTGCTCGCTCCCAATCCAAATCCCTACACTAAATTTCAATACCACTTACAACAGTTTCATTAATGACACCAAAACTTGAAGACATGGGACATTTAGCATTGTATTTACTTTTAAAAAATAATATACACCTTTTTCTATCTGGAATTACTCTGCTTCTCTCTAACACCTGGTAACACCATTGGGCTATTTTGCTGTCTGGCATTGCCTTTATAATTTTGGTTTATAAACATATTTGTGTAGTTCAAGGCTAACCTTGCAAGTTCATTCATGACTTGAATTTTCCTGTTTTGATTGCCAGGATTAAGGGGATATAAATATACAGATACTGGAATATTTTTTCACCCCTTCTTGCACACTCTGCAGATGACACACCACTAAATTGAGATCACTACACTGTCACACTTAGTATCCCTGAGTTCTTACATGAATGTATATTTTCAGCTTCTGCTTAATAATCAGGTAGAAATTGCTTTTATAGCTTGCATGTAGTTTAATAAAGTATGTATTTTATTTTGCTATATTTCTATGAATTCCTGCATATAAATTTTAGAAAATCACTTCTCGATTTTACAAACTGCTTCCATTCTGCTTTTGTTTTCATAAAGTACTTTCTCATACAGAGCTGGGAATGCAAACTGAGTTAAAAACGCCTTTAGGAGCAAGTCATTGTGCATTCTCACAATCTTACTATGGTTTTATTAACAATGTTTTAAATTGTACAGGATTCATTTTAATGTTGAATTATAGCCTTCATTAGTCCCAAAGAGTTAACCATCAACATATGGCTCTAAAGATATTAATTCTTCAGCTATTTTTTTCTATTAGTACTAACTTGCTCCAGAATGTTACACCTTTTGTGCTCTCCAACGAGCTGCATGGTCACTGTTGGGCAAATAATTTTCATGCTGCATCTCTGATGGCTGTGCCTACGTGTGAAATAGAAGTGAGAGACAGGACAGTAGTAAAGGTGCTACTGTAGGCTCAACCCTCTTAATCTCAGTTGTTGTTTGAATTGTTTCAGTTGGAAGTGCTCCAGAGATTCTCTACCCCTCCTCCCGCAGCACCCTACCTGGAGTTCAAGGAGTGCAGCTTTGTCACGCAAAGTCTTTGAAAAATGCCGTCTTTCCTATCACGTGTTGTGAATGGATTGGTTTATCTCAGTTCATGACATTCAGGCCTTTCACGTGGATTTCAATCTTTACAGTCACCAAACCAGCTCCCTTCAGTTCATGAACTGGAATACAATTAATTGTGTCTGCTTTACTGCTGTTTCTGAGTGTGCATGTGTGATTTCACTGCTTTGCTCTGATTTGTACTGGTTTTGGCTTTTACTTTTTTCTTTTTTACCTTGTTCCATGGAAAGGCACAGTTCCTTCTGCAGATGGGAATACTGGTTCTCAGAAGATAAATTTTAGACCCTTGTTAGTCTCTCTGAAATTTTCCTTTGCACTGTTGGAGTGTTGGTTGTGTTGTGGTGGTTTTTTTCCAAACTACTTTTAAAAATAATTTTTAGGCATTCCCTAGAGAGACAGTGTGTCAGGTGACACAGTCAGTAATTAGGCTTTTCATTTCACTGAAATGCCTACAGGTTGCACACACTTAGCTTCTTACCTGTTTTGTTTAGTGCCACACGTATGAACATGAGCATTAAAGCAGCCTTCAAAATCTGGGGTTTTTTAGCTTTTCTCAAATAACCTTTGCCGCTACCAAGTATCTTATTAAGATCATTGTACTGGTCTGTTATTTTCCATCTTTCAATTTTGCTTTTTAAACTTTTAAGGCAAAATTTATAATCTTAATTTTTTGTTAATCTCAACGGGTTTTTTTTTTAACCTGAATGGAAAAAATATGGGAGCCCTCTGGTGGCTGCTGCAACATCTGCAGATGTCCCTGTAAAAAACAGTATAAAAGATGAAGTTGGTTACCAATCTGCTGCCAAAGCGAGGAAAACCCAAAGTGCGTGCTTGTTCTCACAGTCAGTTTAAATGCTACTAGTTGCAATTCTAGTAATAATTGCCATTACTTCTTGAATTACTACCAGTTTTCTAAAAGAAATGCAATTTAAATAAAAATTCTGAAACCCTTCCACCTATATGCATCACTTGTTTGCAACGTTCTTTGCATGACTCACTGGTTTGTATGTGCATATGGCAAGGTTTTGGGGAAGAGGTACCCATTCATGTGAATTACGCACCCCTTCCACCTGAGGTCATTCCAGCTTATTAGGGGGACATACCCACAGCTGCAGCCCAAGCCCTGACCTTTGCTGGCAGGGAGCAGTACATAATACAGCCTTCCATACTTTCATTTATTATTTTGTTTTCCTGTAAGGCCTCAACCCATGCTCTGAAGGCTCTTCTGTTTGAGGATTTCAGAAAAATCAAGGCAAAGAAAGAACACTTGTATGTAACAAAAATAAAGGCATTCAGCATGATTGTTGTTTCAGATGCTTGGAAAGGCTAACAATTTTGAGAAATTAGAAAGTTATTTAAGATATAGACAGGAATATTATGCTCTCTTTCTCCCTTGGGTAGTCTTGGATTCAAAATGTACATAGATGGCTTCACTAGCTGGAGAGAAAAAGAAATCAAATGCCTCTGGAACTGATTATATAAAAGCAAAGGACCTCTTCCCGTCTTTAAGTGTAAGGGGTGGTTTTGGGGGGAAAAGGGACGGGTTTTTTTTGTTGTTTTTTTTTTACAAAGGTTTCAAAGAAATTAAATTCTTTCCTCTTTACCCTCTTTTTTTCCTTCTACTTTAAAATAGAAATCTTTTTGGCCTTCCTACGCGGTACCTTAAAACCTCACCGCTTCGCCTCATTAGATAGATTTCCTATATAGATGGTGAACTACATCACTACAGCAACGTTGTATGGCCCATCTGAAATCATGCTGGAAAAGTCTCCTGGATCAGAAGGCTGAATCCTCTTCTGGTCAAGTCCTGGTGCCCTCTCTTGTCTACAACGTTGTTTAACCTGATCAAACGCTGTAAATCGCTTAGGAGTTGTCTGCTGGCTGAAAGGAAGGGGAGGAGAGATTGAAACCCTATGAAATACTCTAGTGTACATACTGAAAAACAGTAACTCTTTCACATTGACTCTTTATGATGGTTGTATTACTCCACATAGCCAAAGCCTCAGGGTGCCTTGGCTTCTACTCTTTCTTAATGTGTAGAAAAAGCACTTTTCCCGAAATAAGAGCATCTGCTGTAGGAGCTGCTGTGGAACAGCTATTCCAGCTTGCTTCCCCATGTAGACAAGCACTTATATTGTACTTGCCATCCTTTTTGGACCACTACAAAGCTCTCTTTCTTATAAACTTGGCAACTAAACATTTGGAAAAAGTTAGACTAATTTTGCCAATTCAAAATATTTCTGATGACTGTACTATTCATAACAGTAGCATGAAGGGATGAGACTTTTCTTTCAGTGCTGTGGTAAGGTAGAGCACCTCACAAAATATAGGAATTTGATTGTATAGCAATACAATAGAAATAGGCTATTCTGTTCCTCCTTAGTGTTTGATGCTGCTGTCCCAGCTCCAACTAAATATAACAATAGCGTATTTAGACAAAGATATTTGCAATTGAATAATATGACTATTATTCAAATTGCAAATGCAATGAGCAGACAAATCCAATCATACCGCTTATGACTTATGCATGGAGGCTGGCAGTGTTATTACATTAGTCTAATAGAGCTGACTGCTGAAAAATGTCATGACTTTCTGGGACTGTAAAATGTGGACTTCCTATGCATGATTTAAATTGGCATAGTAATGATATATAATTTCATGCAAAAAATCCCAAATGATTCTTCAGATCATTTAAACGATACTTGATTGTACTGCTGGAAATTAGGTTCTTCGCTCCTCTGCTCCTCCTGAGTGTGCTGTGGTGGCGCATAATGTGTTGGGAAAGACCAGAAAGCGAGGAGCATGGGTCCGAAGTTGACTAGAAAGCCTCATGGTAAAACTAGAAACGTGAAGTGAAATCCAGTTCTGTGGTTACCAATAATAGAAGTTAGAGAAACCGAAAGGGGGAAAGCAGTCAGAGAAACTGCGGGGGGGGGGAAAAAGTAGGGATGGAAAAATTAGTGTAGTTGCGTTGGTTTTGTTTTGTCTTTTGATTTACGCAGGAGAAATATAGGAGGCATTTTTCTTTTGAAGGGTCAGGAATTTGAGGTTCTTGAGTGAAAAATAGCATTATGCGAGGTTTGCAGAAATACAGTCTTTATTTGTATAATAATCAAGTTTTCAGAGGTCAAATATGCAGAATACTTGAATGAGTAGATAGAACACAATTCATGTTGACACTTGTAGCGTAGGTTTTTGAGGCCTTTCAAATAGTTGCAAAGAAAACATTCCAAACATGAAAAGAGCTTCAGAAGTGTTGAAATTATTTCCTGAGTTTACAAGAGAGCCTGAAACAATAGCTATGAGGTGTGAATGGCTTCCTTCATTTCAGTTAAATGTAATTTGAATTAACTTGTTTGTATGTACCTACTTTACTAAATCATAGTTCAGGTAGCTAGGATTTAGGAAAGATGACATATGGACCATGTCAGCTTACTCACATTTGTAAATCCACAGGACTTTCATTTCCTCCTTTAAATTTCTATCTGACCTTGAATTCCTAAAACTTCATCATCCAATTTTACTGTGAAAGTGAAAGTTTCTTCATGGAAGGTGTGAGGTTTGGATTTTCTCTAGCTTTAGGAAGACTTTATGTATTTTAAGCATGATGAATGTTTTTACTAATCTTTCTACAGAAGATGAAGTGATTGGGGAAAGATCTTCCTCTACGTTTTCCTTAGTCATCTGCCATGTATCTGGGCAGTGAAAGTAGCAAACTAGCCTGCTGGTATTTGATAGCCAGAATGGGGCTGTCGACGTGGATCAGCACACCAGACTTTCACCCACACGAGGTGGTTATCTGGTACTCCCAAGACCAACTCCATTGCAGTGTGTAATGAGCAAATACGAAGTGATGTTAAAAACTGATGGAGCAACAATGCTAGAAATATTAAAAATATTATTGAACAAGTAAGTTTATAATATGTTTTCTTTCTGTTGTTATTTTTATTACTCTAACTGGCTGTGGCATGTTCAGAATAGTCCTGAAAAAGAACAGCAAAGTTTTTGATGGACTTCTATACATTAGGAGATTATTCCTAGTTATCGTTGTAAAATAATGGTTGAGCAGCATAGTAGGGGCATACGTAATGGCTGTTGGGGAACGTATTTCTGTAAGCATTTCCTGAGAAAAGTTTGAGAGAGCTCCAGTGAAACCAAAGCAACCACTTTTAAAACTGGTCACAGGAAATCATAGCCAACGTGGCTGATACTTAGCAGAATATTTGGTCACAGGGAAAATATTGTCACACCCAGAAATTGCATACAAATGTGCAAATTTTAATGTATAAAATGCATTGCAAGTTATTTCCAAGTTAATTATACTATGTCCATAACCTGCTGCAGTAGTTTTTGCCTGGACTACTTTGCAGACTGGATGAGTATGTCCATTACGGGAGCAGGTGTATGTGCAATTCCTTGTATTTCCTGTAAAACGTTATCCAAAGACGAATGAAAGAGTAAGACTGCTCTCATTGCTTCCAAAAGGCATCAGATTAGGCTCTCAAGATACAGTTTGGTTTTCAGAAGATGATTTTCAGATGTGCTGAAATGCCAAGTGCTCTGGCTTTCAAGAGCACTTAATAACCTCAGCCATTTTTGAAAGTCCAAGCCTCAAAAGTAATATAAAATGCATATGAGGCTTGCCCTCTTAATGTGTTAATGCACCAGGAAAACAGAAAGTAGATGCAAAAAGGGTAAGGGAGTTTTCTTCTTCCATGCCCGTAGGAATTATTGTGTTCCTGCTGATTAGAAGTCCTCTAGGCACTGGATTTCCTTTCTTGAAGGTATCATTAAAGCTATGATGGATCTGAAGAGCTAGTAATTTCTGTTGTTCAGCTGCAAATGTGTTTTGAGGAGACAGTCCCAGAATGAGTGAATTACTTATATTAGTAAACAATGCTACTTGCATTAAATTACATATTCAGCATTTATATTCACAGCTAATAGAGTTTTTCAGATCCGTTTTACTACAGGCAACTTTTGGAGAAAACTTCTTCCATGCTCTGTTATTTGATCATTTATCATTTAAAAATGAGTACTGGGAGGAATGAGAATTGATTTGAGCTTCACTTGAACCCGTGATTGAAATTTTTATTGAAGATGAATGAGGTTCTTTTTATTGTTTGTTACAGTTCTCAAAATCAGTCTAACTGTTTTTTGTATGGTTGTACATAAAAATGTCTTATTTTTAACTTCATGGGGTTTTAATTCCAGATTCATTAAAAATATAAGAAACTATGTCTATGCATACCAACTTGAATCCATATATTTTATCTTAAATTCTCCAAAAGCATATTTTTTGCTTTTGTTGTAACCTCACCAAACCAGCATCAATTTGTGCACTGCTGTTAAGGAACCCATAAGGGAGAAGACTTGGCTTCAGAATCACTGAAGGGTATGAATTTATTTTTTTCTGTGCTCTCAGACTTAGAGTAATAAATCTCTTCTGAGAATCAAACAACTGTGTACTGGACCAGAAAATCTGTTTGTTTAAACAAAGGTCCTATACTTTTTACTTTCTACAAATTGGAGAAAACAGATTAAAAAAAAAAAAAGTGTATTAAAATTAACCAGTGCTTTTTCAGACAGAAGGTTATGCTATCCTTATTCTTGCTCTTCCTACTGGTAAAATTTATGGTGTTGCAGCTAACTTCATCAACATTCTCACTGGATTTGAATTAATTTTAACTATTGATATTTGGATTGCTGTTAAAAGTCTTACAAGTAATTCATTGCCTGTTAATGTTCTCCTGCGTAGGGTTTAATTTCTTGCTGTAAAATTTATTATCTAGTAGTACCTTTTCTATTGGCATTTAATATTTTCTAGCTTGCTGATGTGTAACTTTCAAGATGAATGCAGTATTAATATTACCTTTTCTACAGCTTCCTTGGTAGACTTAATCATCTTTAGTGTAGCAGCACAGGAAACTACTAGAAAGGTGATTCTTAGCAAATGACATTAATACTGATGGCACATAATTAAGTCCCAAAATGTGTAAAGGTGGTAGCAGCACTGGGTGTTTTTACTGCACTTATGAAAAGGCAGGTTAAGTTTAAGTATTAATACTTTCTATATTCAATAAAACTTTAAAATAAAACATCCATCTTTCCCATCAGGATTTTTCTGGGTCATACGAAAGGAGAGAGGTAGAGAAAGTCAGTGCCACTCATAGTACAACACACAGTTTGTTAATAAAGTTTATTTTTCTTTTCAGTGTAATTATGGATGCTTCAGGCAAGCAGAAATTGTGGAATCTTTTCTGAGATGAAAGTTATTAGGAACAGAAAGTCAAGTTATTAACCTCTAGAGATTTAGTTTTAGTTGCACAGTGTAAGAGCACCAATGGTAATTTTTTGGGGGGACACACACACAGACTTAAAAACTTCATGTGCTTTGGCCTTCTTATTCTTTTATTTTGTGGGTTGTTGTTTTTTTTTTAATTTAGTTTAGGTACTGCTTTTTTTCAAAGGTTCCAAAGACTAAAGTGACCTTAATTGAGTAGTGATGCTGTTTCTTTTTATGTTTGAAAACTCCATACAAAAATCAAAACTTCAGCTTAATTATCTGTAATTGTTTTAAGATCTTGAAAACTTAGCAAGCTATTCGCAACTTTTTGTTCAATAAGCAAGCGACTTATTTTTTTAAATCCTGCAGGAGGAATGGTAACTGCTGATATTTACAGATCTTGACTTCGCCCAAGTTGCCAGCATTTTATCCAAGAACATGCTTGGTGATTTTATCTCTTACAGTGATCTGTAAATTAGAAGGTATTTGAAATCATTGTGAAGTTGTCACTACTGGCCTTGAAACTTTAAGCAGTAAGAAAGGCAAGGGGGAGGAGATACGGTGTCGGGGGTTTTTGTTGTGGTTTTTTGTTTGTTTGTTTTTCAACAATCTGTTGTTTTTTCTGTCTGTCTGAAGAGAGCTTTGGGCCTCATATCTAATCAGTTGGAGAGGGTTATCTGTTTTAAAAGGAGTAGAAGTTTGGTTTTGCAGTGGAAGTTTATATTATTGAAGAATCAATGAGGAAATCACATGCATATATTTTTCTCTACTGAGTAACAGCTACTCTTTCTCCTGTCTTATTCACTAGACTGAAGGAATAATTTGTTGTAAAATTAATAAGATGATATCAAGTAGTATCACTTAAGTGCTTTTTGTCTGTATTTTGTCCTTAGAAATATCTAATCTTTTTTGTTTTGAAGTTGTTTTCTTCACCATTAACTACTGTGATGGTTTAAAGGAGATATAAAAGGTTCTTCAGATGTAACGGGGTTAGGAACTGATTATTTTATCAGTTTTTTTCTGCTGCAGAGTTACGCGTTATGTCTGATGATTGCTGTATGCATGCTCTTGACCTGAAGCAAACATGAAGTTCTTAATCCTGTTTCATTTTGGATTATCGATGAATTGTTAATTTAAAGTCATATTTTCCTTCATAGCAATTTGTTGGTGTCTACAATCTCTTAGTTGACTGAGTGAAACCATGCCGATCTGGCCTTGTAAATGGGACAGGAGTTCTCTGCGTTGCTCCTGCCCTACCCAGCTTGACTGGTCCACGTGCCAAATTGACAGGAGTACACCAGTGGCAATGACTTGCTCGGTTCTAGGCAGAAAGCTGTTTTGACCACCGGCACTCATAGTTTTCTGATGTTCTGCTGATGAATATTTTTCCTTCTATGTCTGTTTTGTCAGCCAGAGGATACCTTGCTGCCTTTTTTCCAAAAGGCTGAAATCTGCATTTGTGTTATTGAAGTTAGTAGTTAACCCTGCTCAGTATTTAGTACTTAAATGAAGATTCATTTTTTGGAAAGTACTCATAATCCACACTTGCATCCAGATATGGGTGACTGGCAATATTTCTGAATAATATCAAAAGCGATTCAAATTCAAGTGCAGGAAGTCCACTGTCCTTCACGTGTGCTGACTGGGTGTCCTGGATTCATGATGGAGTTGAGTTATCCCTGAGGATGCTTTCAGTCTAAAAGAAAACCATTTTTGTTATGCTCTGTACCTACATGTAAGCTGTTCTACTGAAACCTTTTCGGTATGGGCAAACTGGTAAAAGGTATTTTAGTGTTGAATACATACTGTATACTTTTACTTTATATTGTGATTGGTATTCCTGCAAGGACTGGGGAAAAAATTATACCTTTGGTCGTCATCACAACAGGCTCAGAGCAGGGATTGTTTCTACATACTGGTTCTGACAAATTATCATATCCTTCACTGAAGGAACTATATTTCAATTTATATGCTCACAATTACGTTTTGTCAACCAGGCCTCCATTTTTATGAATGTTACCAGGGCGGTAGGATTATTCCAAATTCGCACAAATATTTGATTAATGAGTCCTTTTGAAGTTCAGGAGCAACACACAATAAGATGATGGAAACTACAATGGAATTTAGTTCTTGCAAGAAAACTGTAACATAGCAGATTTTTAAGAAGTAAAGTACATATTTGAAGTCTAGCTTATGTTCCTAAATTGATGGATCATCATGCTTTGAAGAACCGTTTTTCAGCAGGGTGTAGATGAAGACTTTATTGCTACGACAATTCAATCTCCCACAAAGAAAGATGTCTGGCATATGTTGTCGTAAGCTTGTGCAGCTCTACATTGTCTGGTTCGAAGTGGGAATAATGTTGGGACAGAAGCATGAACTGTCTGCCCTTTTTGCCTTCTTGTTCATTCAAATCAGAGAAAAAAGCAGGTGCTGAAATGGTTTGTCTCTGCATAGTAATGAGGAGGTTTAATCTGCTTTGATATGTAACCTGACCAGCACAAGAGACTCTGCCTGGCACAGAAAAGGGCTTGCGTAATACAAACCAAAACATGGCTACTGCAGCTAATTTTAGACTTTTTGGCCTTGACAGTGTCCTTTATTTCAGTTATTTTTATTTATATATTTATTTCTTTATGCTTTTGTTAGGTCCCCCGGCCATGTGAGTTATGGCAGAATGCCTGGATTTCAGTCCTTTAATTTGGTTAGTTATGTGTCCCCTGCAGACAAATATTCTGAGTCCTGGTCTCTCCCCAGGATATCTATTTACTCCTCTACTGCATTCTGACTATTTATTACGGCTATATAAAAGAGCACTATGAATGACAGATAAAAGTCTTTTAGAAAAAGTTTGCCCACAAAACTCTTACTATCTAGCTTAAGCTTCAGATAGTTTTCTCTCTAGGTAACCAGCTTACATCCTTCAGATGTTGAAAATTAGATGTCTAGGTGTCTGAAACAAGCACTTCATTGCGCTAAGACAGAGTCAAGCTTTGCATTTTTCCTTTTTTTGCCATCCTCACATACTAGTGGCCTGTAGATAGGTATGTAATGCAGAATGTTGCTTGCTGTATGAAAAGTTTTATGTGCTTTGTACCCGAAGCAAGTCACCAGTTCTGAAGAATGATGCTTTTTATTGAGATTTAGGCACCTCCGTCATTTTTTTCTCCATTCCTTTGAGTCAAAGGAATGCTGTACAGCTGCTTGCTGTTGGAAGCTGAAGGATGGGGGAGAAGAGAGAGAGAGAAAGAAGTAGCATGATCTAGAGTCATTACTGTCTTATGAGTTTGTAGCAATATTTTATTAAATTCCATTAAAATTCTTAAGTATGCTTTTGTCTGTCATCATTGAACAGATACAGAAATGGGCTCTAGTGAGAAAAGAAGGCTCTTTTCCTAACTTCTAGTTTGGAACAGACTTTACACTTGGCTGTATTGTGTGTGTGGCAATGGTGTTACAGGTCACTGCAAGGTTAAAATTATTTAAATTAGAGCATCAATAGAGCTTAGCACTGGAGTTCAGTAGGTGCTATGCTAAGACCAAGCTCCTTTGAGAGGAGGTCAGTCATGGGCTCATTTCACTTCTTTTGTTTTACAAAATCAAAGCAGTGTGCAAGAGAAATGAATTATATATAGTCTTCAGCTATAGAGAATTACAGAAGTTTAAAGACTTCAGTTGTGTGCATTATCTGGAACAGAAAGGGAGGACTGTGGGAGTCATTAAGAGTTAGGAAGAATTTTTCCAACTGACAAGCTATTGGCTGACAATCTAGCCCATGGAGCGGTTACTCTTTTTTCTGAAGCATCTGCTATTTGGGCAACTCTCAGATAAAACACTGAGTTAAATACATCCATTCCTATAGCGGTTCCAATGCCTCTGTGTCAAAGAGCTATTTTTCTTACCTAGTGGATGTAGACTAAGGCAGTTTTTGCTTGATTCCCTTCATGAGATATTAACCTCTTGTACCACTATTATTAGGTACCCACATTGCCAGCTTTGCAGATTTAGTTTCTCATTCACTGTATGAATCTCTAAGAGACACATTAGCAGGCTGTAACTTAATTTTCTCAGAATCTTATTGGGATCTAATTTCATGTACTGCTATTTGTTGTTATGGAAACAGTATAATGAGTTCAGTTGTATAAGGGTGGAAATATCACATACAGTTTCTGTTCAGGGGAAAAATGACAAAATGGCATTTCTATAAATGGTGTTCCAGAATAAACTGCTTCAGTGGGACTCATGAACTTTTCCTTCCAGCTAATTCTTCATCATTCTACAGTTTTTAGAATAAGTGGCAGAAGAAGCATTTTAAAAATAAAAAACATAGAAGACTTTTTATAAAAATAGCAAGAAGCTTACTCTTCCCATTTAAGTGTAAGAAATAATCAGAAAAGCCAAGATATTGTGGCAAAAAGTGTCCTCTATAATACCTGTATTATATTAAGGAGCATGAATCAAATATATCTTTCTTTGCAACATGATTTTAACTGCCGACTATTTTAACTAAACAATGCATAGCATTGAGAGAATTTAGCATTTAGCATAGAGAACAATGCTTTTACAGTGTCACATAATTATTTGTCTCATAAAAATAAAATTATGTCCCAGTAAATTTGATATAATGGATGCTGTCATGCTTGAGGTCTTGGCTGCATTCTGGGATTCTACATAGAAATTTGACAAACGTATTATAGGTGCCATTTATGTAGGTAAGAGCTCTATCTGTGTGGATAAGATAGATGCAGTACTTGCATTATTTATTATTTTATTATAATATCTAAAATATAGCATAAATCTTATTTCCTTCTTTCTGGAAAGTTGACAGATAAACTCACGGGAAGTCCTGTGTCCATGTCATCTAATACTCAAGCAGATTTACCATTGACTTGTACTCCTTTATCAGTATAGAGATGGAGAAATGTTTGAATATTTTGAGATCATCTCGCACTTGGTACAGCACTAAATTTACACCAGTTGTTACTCTGGCTTATTCCATAAATGGGGAAACATTTCTAAGAAGCGTGAACTTAATTGCATCAGAATAACGAAAAGAGAAAAACAGAAAGCCAAAAAGATTTTGCACTAAAAAGGTTATAAAACAGAGAAATACTATTACTTCTTGAGCAGGAAAAATCTATTTCAGCATTAACATCCTTAAATAACACTTGCAAAGGTCTTGGATCAGAGAATTGCTTAGCTGCTTAATTAAGGGATGTGAGATGCAGAACAGAACTTTATGTCCCTAGGGTTGGGGTTAAACAGTAGGTCTGCAGCTGTGGTTGGAGCTTAACTTTTGCAGAAGAGCTGGTAAAGTTTTTCTGTATTCCACGGGATATTTGCTTTGGCATTATCTGCCATTTCCAGTCTGTCCACGTGGCAAAATTCCCTATCTTTCCACTCATCTGAAACATTCAAGGTTTTACTAACATCAGTTTAAAAATCAAGTGAAATATTTCCAGCAATAATACTAGGTAAAACCAGGCAAAACTATTTCACTTCATAGTTTTCTATCAACCTTACTTAAAGCTTGCATTTCAGGAGAGACATTAGTAAGTGTGCTGAACTACGAAAGAAATTGAAACACCTGGTTTGCAAGAAGCTGACACAGTGCATCCACTGTGTCATCTCAATGTATTCTGGACAACGTTTGCAGCTGGTTTCGTCTGTATAGCATCAAGGAGCACGCAGGTATCTGTGGTGGGGCCATTACTGCCAATAAGGTTCGTATGAAGCCAGGGTGATGATTACACTGGTGTGTGTGCTCAGTGGTTCTTTTCTTGTAGTTTGGATTATAGTCTGTGCAGGTTTTAAGATTTGCAATACAATAAGCAAAAAAGACTAGGTTAAAATATGTCCAGCCACTGAGAGAAACATTTGAAATTATTTATTCTTTCTAGGAGTATTCTAGAAATTTAAATGTGGGTTTATGACAAATTTAAGTAGGCTAGGTAAGTCGTTTTGGGGGAAAAAGGGGGGAGAAAAGCTTTGTCCGGCTTTTTTTCTCACTTTAATAAACACTCTTTTCTCCACAATGCTGCCTTTAACCTTCTGTAGCTGTTAACTGCTTATTAATATACAAATAGAGAAAGCAATTTATCACATAGTCATAAACTAGGTTTTGCAAAACACTATTCAAGCTTAATGAAATCAGACCCTGGCAGTCTGGCCAAATCCCAGAATCTAAGGCAAAAATACCAGCATGGAAAAAGGCTGCAAGTTTGACTCAGTTTTCATATCTACCTAAAAATGTTAAAAGCATACCATGATGTGTTGTAATACACTTTTGTAGCATTTGAGGTCCTGGTGCTGATAAAAAGCTGACCGTTTTCTCAGAGGAGATGGAGAGAGCTGAAGGCTGGATGGACTAAGTATCTGCCCTAGCACAGGGACAGGATCACTTTCGACATGTTTCTGGCTGGAATGGAGAGAAGGGGAAAACTTATCTAAAACTAGGGGAAAACCCCGTGCAGATAGTTCTGATTGTTTCCTGCTGCTACTGGTAGTAAAACTTCCCTCCCTGTAATTTGCAAAGGTGTGAAATACAGTTTACCTGTTTTAATTATGCATCTTTTCTCAGTGTGTGATCTTAAGCTGTTTTTTCCTAGATTTGGTCAAATAGACCAGGTAGAACACAAATAACTCGAATTAAGCCCAAATATGTGTGGAGATACCCATCTCCAAAAGTCGCCTGCTCTTTTGTGGGGTAAAAGAAAAAAAAGTTTTAAATTGGTAGCACTGTTGTTAGCTTCTGCTTGTTCGTTTAATTTACCTCCCCTCTTTCTCTAAAGAGAAATGTATTTAGTTACATCGAGAACTGGCTGGGATTGTTCAACTGTTCAGGCCACAATTGTATCAATACGTTCGTTTAAAATCACTCTTAGGTGCTGTTTGGAACATACTAGCTGCTGAACACTTCCAGATTATCTAGAGCTACCCTTATCCAATCCAGTCTGCGTTTCAAATTCTTCTCATACTTGTATAAACAACAGTCTGATTCTTCCTTTTTATTAATATGAACTTTTACTTACTAGTGTTCTGCTGAAAAAGAAGAAAAGGGTAGAACTAAAGAACTGTCAAATAGTATAACCGTTTCTCTGTGGGTGATCTTATTTTGTATATTTTTCTTATGCTCTTGGCTCTTTAAATGGAATTAATTGGCAGCATAATTATAAAACATAGAGGAATTCATGTGCTAGGTGTGTGATCCTTATAGACAGTGGAGAAAACTTTCTACCCTGAAAAACAATCAGTATAAAGAATGTCTTGTTACTTTGTGAGCATCTTGATGGTCATTAGATGGGAGAATTTTTGCATTGCATATGCTAAATATAATCATTATGCAATTGAGTATGCAGTTACTGGTTTAGGCTTATGTAGTTTTGTTTGGTTTTTTTGCATTTGCAGATTGTTCTAGCAGACTTGGGATGGGGGAGGAAAGACAAAGATAGAGGGGGAAAAAAGTAAGATGCATTTCTGTCCTGCTGGTGCTGTGCATGTGAGCATATATATATATATATACACACGTATATATATATACACACATATATATACACATACACACCGCCACACCACCCTTATTGCCCACGACACATCCAAATGTTAGCCCTAGATCTATGTCCAATTTTATCGCGTTTGTGCACTGAATAGATTGGTTGAGTAAATATTTAACCCTGAAAATTCTCCTACATTTTTCCTCTGGAAGAGGCAAAACTTTTTGTTTTCCAGAAGAACTGAGTAGTTTAACAGAGCTCTTCATTTAATATAATGGTGAAATTTTAATTTTTCTGCTTTTGCTAAAAGTGGATGTCTTTTGTTTTGTTTTATGAAAGGTGTTTTGTTATACCTTTTGTAATACCTTTAGAATAACTTTTTAAATACCTTTAAAATCTGGTGAAAATAAAATTACTATTTATGTCAAATTGAGTATCCAAAAGAATATTTACCTAAAGGTTTTTTAATAAAGCATTGACATGTGTGTTTTTCACGTGGAGGAACAAGAGTCTGTGTTGCATCACTATGGTCCCAACAGTGGAACATCTGGAGACTAGTAGTAGAGATTGTAAAACCTCAGGAGGACGTGGTAATGTATAAATGTGCTGGTCTTGTTGGAAATCATAACCGATCTCACATGACGGTATATGGCATCTTTGAGCAAAATGTAAGTGTTGCTGATATTCTCAAACGTGCTTGTCAGAGTTGTCTGGTCCTCTGAGTTTGAAAGAAGGGGAAGGAAAGGATGGAGGTCCATGCCATGCAGGACAAGCCAGGGCAGAGCAGAGCCTTGGCTTGCCTGGTCTGCCTGAGCAGGCTGTTCCCTGTGGGCACCATGCTTTATTTGAGGGGTTCTGGGGAGAAGCAGCCTCAGCAGCTCACCCCGCCAGCATCCTTTGACGTGGTGCACTGCAGGCGGGGGGCAAGAGAAGCCAGGTTTTTCAGTTTCCCGTGTCTGCTGACTCCTATCTGCCAGAAAAATCAGAAGCAAAGGACTCGGCAATTTCCTTTCCCACCCAAGGAAGCAGTAGAGAGCAGAGGATACCCCCCCACGCCTCCTCTGCATTTGTAGTGAACTGTGGATCTCCTTTCCCTTACTGGCAAGGTTGTGTACCACTGAGTGGTAAGAAAAAGCTTAGAGTCATCTGTTACAGGGATGAGTTGTCGGAGAGTGGGATGTGAGGAAATTTTAAAAAGGTAGCTCCCTAGAGGAAGTTCCCATTACGTTTTTGTGTTGGTACCTCGTATTCTGTTTAAAAAACAGGTCTCCATGAAAGATTACAGCTAAGCGAGTGAACAGTTAGTTACGAATAATGATAAAAGCTAGACTGAGGATGGTTTGACAGTATTTTAAAATCAATGGCCTGCCACAGAGCATTTAACTTTTTTTTTTTTTTTTTTTCCTGGGCTTCTGGCAGCCTTGGCAATATAAATGAGTTTAGCAAATCAAGTTTTATGTGAACTAGTTTTGATGATTTTAGTAGAATTGTTAATTGACACTGCAATGCTGCAGATCCTACTGGTTAAACCCAAGATACTGGTAAACTATGAATTGGCAAGCTTGAAAGTGGAATATTGAATGATTATCATAACAAAAAAATATACTTCTGGCAGTTAAGCAAATAATACTGGTTTTTTAAAATGGTTTTGCTCGCAGTCATACAAACTAATTTGGTGAAAGAAATGCACATCTATTTTTCTTGAGATAAGTGTCTGGTTTTAGGAGAAATGTGCAGTGGTTTATGTGGGAGGCTGTTCAAAGAGAGCAGGCCACACATGAAGAACTTGTCTTTTTGTACACGTAATACAATTGTAGGGTTTGTTGTTTTTTTTTAAGACGAGGCTTAATTTCTGTACAAAACTCCAAACTGGTAGAAGCATCACATAAACATGTGCGTTAGTGCAGATGTTTTCACGGCTACAGTCTTTAGAAGCATTTGTCCAAAGCTGTAGTGATTGTGTCTGCAGCAACAAGGATTTGCTTGTATAATTTTGCATGTATAATTACATGTGGGATCTGGCAAGAGATCTGATGGATAATTAAAACTTTTACATCAACTTGTTTTAAAGTGATCTTGCTTTGATTTCAGTATTTGGGCAGTTTGAAGGAGCGATGAATGGATTATTGCCCCATCCCAGTGCTATGCATAGAAAAGGTGTCCCACACCGGCTGAGTGTCAACATCTGCCTCCTCTGCCATCAGGGGCAAGCTCTGCAAGAGCTTTTCTTCTCATAGGTCCTCTCTGACTTTGAGTTTAAGGAGAAAATAAATGCAAAGGGTTTTTTTTCAGTATTGGCCTAATCTGTGGCCACTGTGCTTGCTATTGAGAGTTTAGTTTGTAGCAAATTAAACAGTCATTGACAACATCGGTTTAAAATAGATGAACAACAGTCATTGTAGGCAAGCTTAATAATTATATGTTTATGCATAAGATCCTGTAGGCTAGCAA
Organism: Burhinus oedicnemus; assembly: GCA_008921705.1. Taxonomy (NCBI): domain Eukaryota; kingdom Metazoa; phylum Chordata; class Aves; order Charadriiformes; family Burhinidae; genus Burhinus; species Burhinus oedicnemus. The sequence goes on along the minus strand of VFFE01007199.1, from coordinate 1,476,030 downwards.
ATATTCTTCCTTACGGAAAATCAAGAACAAATAAACTAAATATCGCTTAGTGGCAATCCCTGTTGCCTATTAGTAGTCTGAAGTCTACTTTGAAGACTAGTACCTGAGAGTCTGTCTCTCTTACTGTCTGGCCATGCTTCCAGCTGAGGTTAGCCTTGGATTATTCACTAGCAAAAAGAGCCTAATACTTACTACTTTCATACAGTGTAAATGCTACAGAAGTGCAAATTATTACTACCAGTAATTTGACTGGAAGATAGTAATAGTGACAAGTATAGATACTTATATTTTGTTAAGAAAATCCTTGTTTCTACTATGTCCTCCTTTTCCAGTTAGGTTGTTAACCATTGAGCCATCCTTCATTTTTATTTTTCTTCTTTAATTCTGTCCCTGTGTTGTAGAAAGCATCTCAAAACAATTCCTTTCGTACATAAAGGAAGAACTGAACTTTGTTTTGTTTGAATAGAAGATACTAGTTTGCCTGTCTGCTTTTGTGGTACTGTTGTGGGAGGCCTGGGTGGCAGCAGTAGGTTGTGCATGTCACTGTGGAAGCACTGTGGTCCATGATGACTCTTTCTGGCATGAGCAGTGTGGCACAACGCCTGTGATTGTCTGCAGTCACATGCAGAGCAGCCGCTCACCTGAAACGCTTCAATTTAGGCTCAGAGGGCATCCTGGAACCCAAAGACCATTGAAAACAAAAGGATTTAAGCATGTAAAAGCCTTGGTGAACCCTGGGTTGTCTTCAGATTGTGTGCCTGGTACATGGGAGTGCAGAGTGCCACAAGGTCCTTCTGGAGGTGCTGCAGGTGTGTCCCACAGCTGTGTCTGAATCTGCCTGAAGTGAACACAACTTTCTTGCCAGGTGGGAGCAGGGAAAGTTGGTTTGAGAGCTCTTCTGGGAGTCCTCATGAAACCTAAGCCACTAAGCTCTCTTAAAATACAGATAAGTAAGGAATGCTAATACTGATTAAAAAGAGTTTTTGACAGCAATACCTCTGTGCGTGAGCATAATGTGGCTTTACTGTAGGGTGTAAAACAGACTGTGAAACACTGGAAGAGGAGGTTGGGCTTCTGTGGGCACAAGCTGTGGGAAAAGGAGGAGGAGCGGTACTTGTAAAGGATATTTGCTTCTTGGAATAAATAATTCATCTCATCATGATAGTCCCAGCCCTCCTCATATCTCTGAAAGATTTCTGAAAGAGCTTTCAGTGAACTCTTAAGAACCAAGATGGTCTAGTTATGGTAGTACAGAGCTCTGTGCATGTTAATCAGTCTCTCAGGATGGAAGACGTAAAAGATCCAGTAGTACCTCGCATCTTTTTTTTAAATGAATTCCAACTCCTATCTTTTACTGGTAAAAATAAGAGGGAACATGTGCAGACATTTAGCCTGTGTGTTGCTTCGCAGAGCTATTCTATTAGATCAGCAGCTGGATGAATAATTAAAATGTATAATGTAGGCTGTTCTGTATGTGTGTTTGCTGAACGGGGTTCACCTCTATTCTTTGTCATGATACAAAACGACTTAATAAACTGTATTTAGTGTATTGGTAGTGATTTGAAAGCTATTTCAAGGTATTATATGAGCATTTACAAATAACAGAGTGCCTCATCCAACTCATAGACAAGACAAGGAGCAGCTGCAATTGCTGTAACTGCTACTGGAACCTAGAGAAATTAATTTCGGAAAAATTGTGTATTTTCCAGTATCTCTGTTCTCAGTTAGTCTGGACATAAAGAAACAAACAAAGATCCCTGGCAGAGCACTTGGGCACAAGAAGATTTGGGGCCACCCACCCTGGTTAGTCTTCCTGTGTTTTTGTCACTTTTTGTCCATTATAGGCTTCCTTGGGCCAAAGAGATAGGTGTCATAGTGCACACAAATGGTTCGCATTTTTATTATTCAGGAGATGCCCTCACCCCTCACAAAGTACCTATGAAAATAAGTCACTTCCTTAAAATAGATAAGAGGAAAAAAAGGTATACTTCTGTTGAAACCTCTGGGGCACTGTTTTCACTAGCCTATTCTGAGAACTCTGCTGGTGTTAGCAGTAATTCTGATAGAAGGAGAGATGCTTTCACATCATCGAGGTGATTTAAGTTGAAGCTGGATTAGAACAGTCATAAACTTCAGTTTAATTGCAATCACTGAAATATCAAGCAGAAAAGGACAATCTGAGATCAAGAGTGAAACTGCCAAATTCAAACAGGTGAACATAGACCAAGGAAAGGGAAAACTTTGAGAAATTTGGATAGTACTTCTTTAAGGATTTAATTCAGAAATTAATATATTCTTTTTTTTTCTCCTCACTGCATAGCAAGCAATTTAACGTCGTCTTGCTCCCCTGTTTCAAAAGGATTACCTGACAGCACCTGTCCTGTCTGCTTTGATCCAAAATCTGAATTTGGGAGTGTTGAGAAAGCAAAGGCACAATTCCTGCACTGATAGTACAGTGGGCCTTAGCTTCTCCACAATCTAGTTCAGATATAGGATATCAAAAATCCAAGCTAACCCTTTGTGATAGACAGTGACAGTGTTCAGAGCTTACTCTTTCTATCTAGGTGATCCCTTGTATTCAGAAAGAAGGCTTTGAATAATCATCAGAATGTGTCACTGGGGTGGGGGTGTGAATTAGAAAAGCAACTACGTTGTTGAGGTGATAATTTTTGGTTCCTGATAACTCTGCCCCTGTGCTTGTGAGCGAGAGAGTTGGAATAGCCTGGTTCCAGCCATACTGCTCCCTCTGGAGTCTCCTGTCATACTTAGTATTTATGCCTTGGCATAGGGTATGTCATACGGCAGAAGGGTGGAAATTGCCAAATTAAATGTCTCTTCGTTTTAAAACAAAGAAAATTACTGTCCTTCAGTAGCAGTCTGCAATAACAAATGTGGCAAGTAAACAATGATAGTATTAGCAGAGATGTTCTGCAAGATGTCTGCAGGATATTGTAATAAACTTTTCCATTATTGGTTTCCCCAAACAATTTGCAGTCTAACAGCACTAGGGGAGTGCAGTAAACAGAGCAGTTCAGTTCTGCATTGTAAATGTTTCCTGGAATAAATAGGAAATACAACATTTTTTGAACAAGAGAAGGGGAGAACATTCAAGTCAAGCAGCCTCATTTCATCAATGTCCTTTTGCCTAGTCTTTCCTATCGTCTGGCTTTCTGCCTTCAGAGGTGCCCCGGCTCTAGGAGCCAAGTAGCCTAGGGATTTAAATAGCATTTAGGTCCTTGGAATCTGGGCCGTGTTTGGGATGCTGTTCTGTGCACCAGAAGTGGTGTGAAAAAACGATATGAAGTTGGGAGTGAACAGAGGAACAAAAAGAGCCGTGACTGCTCAGTGTATCAAAAGGGGAAGAATCCAGGCGTGAATGATCGGAGAGGCAGAAGCCCCATTTGTAGAACAAGCTAGTGGAGCACAGCAGTTTTATCTAAGCTTTCAGAGTGTTGGCACTCTGTCCTCTGTTTTTGGCTGGTGTCTTGGGATAGATGTGTGGAATGTGATGCAGCAGGGGGGTGGGAACTTTAAAAGGGGATGGAAGATGGAAAACAGAAGGAGCCTGGCCCAAACGAACAAGCTGTGCTAGTTCCCTAGTACAAGATGCAGAAGTTGTTTCTAACACTTGGATAAGGAGGACTGAGCTCCTGAATGGCAACTACCAGTGCAGTCTATAGGTAGAAATCGTTCTTCAAACCATAGAATTTTTCCTCCTCTCTGTGCCTTTAAGCACGCATTGATTGTTCATGATGCACAGCAAATCCAGCTTTCCTTTTGTCTTGAGTTGTTTGAATCCACTGAAATAATAAAGGATTTCTGGGAACTGCTGCTTTGCATCATTATTTTTTTTTTCCAAATTGGTGCCAAGATTTGGATCTATGCCTAAGAGTCAGAATGCCATAAGGAAATAAATTAGAGCAAAATTATTTTCTGTGACTGTCATTTCTTTGTTAAAATTAATTGATTGTAAGTTTACAGGATAGATTGTCTCTTAATTTTGTCAGTGAGTTTCAGAAATTACCTGCGGCAGAAAGGCTACAGTTGCAGCTTTCAGGACTGCTGAAATAACACTTTCAAAAGCATCATCAAAAGCAGATTGAAGCAGTTCTCCCATACTGCTATTAAACAGCAGTTTAACAGCCTGGGCACTGATGCCAGGAAAGGGCTGTTTCATAAGGCTGACTATTATATGAAGTTTCTAGTTTGAGACTGCTTTCTTTTTATTTGTTTAAGTGAATTTAAAATCTGTACTCTGATGCTAGTCCAACCAGATCTCACCAGATATAAATAATGTGGTCCTGTATAGCAATGGTCCTGATTTTGCATAGGATTTGGGTTGCAGTGCTTCAGCTATCCCTGGATGCCTTGAGGGCAACCATCAGGTTTACTTGGCTTCAGAGCTGAGTGCTGGCAGATACAGGGCTTCATAAGATTTAGCTCTGACTTTAGCTCAAATCTTCTCAGAAGCATGAGCAAAAATACATTTTCCTACCCTGAGGGTGACAAGCCAGGGTTTTCCTGCTTTAGGAAGGGTGAATGAAAGCAAAAATATATGGAGTTGATCTGAAACAGCAGCATTCCTGCTCTCTCTGCAGGGTAGGAAAAGCAAAGCTGGGAACTGATGCTTTTTAGCAAGGGCCACCCCAACCATTAGCTCAAACATCATGACCTTCAATAGGAATCTTGCTTTCCAGGGCTCTGTTGGAGGAAGAGAACAGCGGGGCATCAGAGTTATGGATGGTAGTCCAATATGAAAGAGGCTATGCAAATGTAAAAGCGTTTCATTGTGTAAACCGAGGTACCTGTAATTGCATCCTAATTAATAGACTGGTATTACTGTCCTTGATGTTGGGCCTAGTAAGCCCGACATCAGTATGCCTTTTTGTAAGGGCATATTTATTGGCAGTATCTTTTGGAGAGTCTTGAGAATGTACAGCCTTATGTTTCCTGTTTGAAGGCATAAATTTAACAAAATAGCACACAGTCTAATGTTGAGTTGTTCTCGGAAATTAAAATGAGGCTGTGTTTAAATATGCAGTGTAATCTGGCATAAGTTTGTGCTCTCTTTTGACATTCTTGTGCTGATTTTCAGCATGTCGGTACCCTGACTGAACCCGTCACACAGCAGCGCGAGAGCTAGAGGTGACAGTCTGGGAGAGTTGACAAGGGAGAGGATCACTTCTTCTGCTGTCAGCATGGATTTATGACAGTCTAAAATGCCTTTGTAACAAGAACCTCAGTGATTTATTTTTTTTTCTCATAATTTGAATAGGAAATAGCTCTCTGTGACCAGTACTAGCATTGCTTGGATCACTGCTGTTCAGCAGTCAGCTTTCTAGCCATGTGATTTCACGGAATTTAGTTCTAAGATAACTTTTCTTTTTTCCTAACTTTTTCAGAGAATACACCTGAATATCTAAATGCTTCTTCAAGTACCTTTTTCAAATTAGTTTTATGTTTTCCTCTGTTCATATATTTTATGCTTCTATATTAGTTTTGAGGTTTCAAAAGGACGTATAAGCATTAGTAAAATATTTCACAAGTTACAAATGATGTATTATTGTTATTCTAGTACTGTGGATAGAGAAATCTTGAGACCTTGTGAATTATTCAAATATATATTGTAAGGCACAAGCAAGAAACAGAGAGTCTACACAGATGAGTGCTATCCGCTCTGACCAACATTGAGGTCAGTCCTGCTTTGAATGGGCTCCCAGCCAGATGACCTTGTAAGGCCTTTTCCAGGCTAAATTATGAATGCATGTGCATGGTTGGGGTGCAATGCCACCTCAGTCCTGGATGCAATATAGATGTACAAGCAAATAGCATTGTGAGAGTTAATAAAGCTAAAGAGCAGCTGAAATGTTATGTTTCTTTGTATACTCTAGTAAGGGAAGAAATTTTGCATAAGGGTAGTTATAATTCAAACTTTTGTTGCAAATGCAACAAAAATCAATTTTTAAAAAATAAACTTCTCTACAGTCAAGCTTCTGTCCTTCTTATAAGTGACATCAATCGAACAAATTAATCACGTACAGTGGGAAGTTGGTGATGAATACGTTCTACTATGGCTATGTCTGCTGAGCAGAGCTGAAAAACTATTTAATATAAATGTTATCCATTTATTTTATTTTAGTCATGTTTAATTTGTTTTAGATGTTGTGTATTTCTTTTTTCAAATTTTATTTCTCTTGAAAGAAAATCAAAAGAAGAAAAACATTAACATTCTGTTTAACTGCAGGTCTCAGAACCTAGCTTAAGTGCCATTTGCCAATATGAACGTTTTGTCACTCAGACACTGATGATGCAAACATCCTCTCCAAATGTATTTACTACAGATTCCCATTTTAGTTTCTTGCTCCCGAAGTATTGTGTAGTAGTTGTGATTTGGGGAAAGAAAGGAAAATTACATTGCCCACATTATTTTCAGTGATTTTTCCTGTGGTCTTATGCTTACTTTTTTCATCGGTCTTGCTGAAATCGGTAACCTGATACGGAAATTCCAATAACTAAATCTGATATTATATATTAAATATTACTTTTAGTAATATTTTGCACAAGTTTTTTTCTGTTTTAGTACACTTGTACTTTAATGTACTATAAATAATGAGATGTACCATGATAGACACATGGAAATATACAGAAGAGAGAAGACATTAAAATAATTTTAGGTAGAAACAATGCTGCTTGTATTTCAGATTCCTGAAAGGTGTTCCAAAACCTGCTGTGTGTGCATTAGCACACTGTCCAGCACCATGGGGTTGGACTTGCAAGGTAAAGCCCCAGTACTGAGGATCCAGTGTCCACACTGTGCGTGTTTTGAAGGTTTTACTTTGGGCTAGCTCTTGTCTGGCTTGGTTTTACTGAAAAAGAGCCCAGATTGTGCTGTCTGAGAGCATTTGGTGATGTGAAGCAAAGCATGCATGGTAGATAGGAATGATCATGGGACTTGCTTCAAAAAGGCACACTGAATCTGAGATAAAATGCCAGTTTAAACACACTTTTCATTCACTCCCCTCGAGCCTCGTGCTGTCTTTTTCTCCTCTATACACAAACAGTAAAGCAAACTGAAAAATCTTTTAGTGATTATCATTTTACTACAGACTTGACTAATATCTATGAATATGACAAGAAATCGTCAGCATCATTCATTGTGGGGGATCTACATCTGTTGTCCATTCTTTTATTTTGCTGCAGTCTAGCTGAGGGCACTTTCAGTTTTGTCAGTAAATGCTGAGGAGAAGAAGAGAGAAATTGCTGTTGAGGTAAAAGCATTATGTGTAATTATTTGAAGTTATAAATAGTAGCAGCTACATTTAGTGAGCTGTATAAAAACGTTGCAAGATCCCGTTAGTTGGCTTCTTGATTTTGGTTGCAAAATAGAATAATCTGTTTTAATTCATGAAATACATATGTTAGAAATTTTGCAGTATTCACTGGAGCTTTGTTTCAGTACATTTTCTGCCCGGTTTCACTTGAGCTCCGTGAGCTGGTAAAGCTTTCAGGCTCATTCAGGAATCATCCTTTTGGGTTAGCGGGTTAATTGTTTTTCAGCTTTTGTGTCAGGATTGCGGACAAGTTGAGGAGAGGAAAGAGTTTCTTTCGCTGTGCAGGTGCAAGTGTTGGTTAGCTGGCGTGATGCTGACCTCTGCTTGAGCAGCCATGCGGGGACCGCTCCTGCAGGCTGGGGCTGGGCAGCATCTGGCCGTGGCTCCTTCAGCCCCTGCTCTGCTCTGGCTGGTGACTGTGAGGAGCCCAAGCTCTTCTGGGCTTGTACACGGCAAAACGCATTCTGTTCTGGGAGGGTCTTGCGATAGTAAGAAGTAGAGGAGAGAAAAGTAAAATAGACTGGTAGTAGAAGCCCTTATTTATTAATCTAACTAGTGATCTGTTTTGAAAGTCAAAGAAATGCTTAGAAGTTATGGATGCGCGTATATAAAATTTTCAGTAAATGCTGTTACTTGTACTGTGTTTTCAAATGGGAGTTCTTCCAAACTTTTAAGCTGAATGTGGCATTACAATGATAGCTCGTTTGGGTTTTTTCCTGAAGCTTTATTAACAATTAGATATCAAATAATCTGATCTTATTATAAATTGCAGTTTCCAATTGTACAAACTTTCAATCTATAAAGTGGCAATTCAATTTGCAGGAGCTAGAATGCTCTGGGAAAATATGTACTTTTATCATCCCTGAGGGTTGATTTATACTGAACCAATGCGTTTTTCATCATGGTTATTAGCAGCAAATCATTTACCATGCAGTACAAACCCATCAGGTTGCATGTTTTCCTGAGAGCAATACAGTTTCTGAACAAGACATTGATTCTTCTGCCACCATGTGGTTATCTTGTTTAGAATCAACAACCATTTTAAGAAAGATGCACTACTGTGGTTTATATAAAAACTGACTATAAACTATCACAGTTGTTTTATTTTTGATGGTCAGACTTTGTTAACTTATGTTTTGCTGTTTGTAAAGATTAAACTTCAAAGTACATATTTAGAAGAAAATATTCAGTAAAATTGTGTCTTTTAATCTGCTGGGATTTACTGTAAATCACATATTCTTGCTTTAGCTTTTTTTCATGTTGAAAAGGAGTAATAAAGCTCTTTCTTTGGTATCTTAGAACAGGATTGGTCCCTAAGTTTTGAAATCAAAAGTGAAATTAGAGTTTCCAACACCACAGGTGAACTGTACTGATTAAACCTTTTTTCTCTTTTCCCCCTATGTTACAAAAATCAGAGTTTGTTTAAAAAAATAAGAAAATACCCACTCCCTATTTAACAATTTCCATTTCAGTGGGAGAGGGACCTGTAGGAACATGTTTGCAGATGGATTCCTTAAAACTTTTTGCTGCAAATACACTTTTTTATCTATTCATGGGATTCAAAATTGGACCTTCAATACAAAAACCAAGAAAAGTAACAAAGCACAGATTTGGCATGCTTTGTAAAAGTGTATCTGACATGTCAGACCTATTGCTTTTCTTTCCTTCTTTCCATGCTATTTTCATACAGCTCCTTCAGTTTTCTTGTCAAAATAACCAGCTGCCATAAACCCCATGATTATTACGTAAGCCGTGCTGCTACTGAAATACTCATTAACATGGGAAGGTACATGTCATTTCACACCATGCATTGTCTGAAATTATAATTTTTGTTCTGAATAAGCTTTTTGCTTTTACTCCTCTGTAATAAAAGATATTTTTAGTAGAAGGGATGAAACTAAGTTTGAATGTTGAAGTATGGGGTATATGTGTGCAGGCAGATTTGAAAGGTGTAATTAAATTGCTTAGCTCTTTTTTTATTAACTCTACTGAGCGCTGACTCTGTGGCTCAGTCATTTGCCTTATACTGTTAATGTAGTTAAGATACGTTCAATAATAAAACTTGATTCTTTTAATTGATTTTACAGATTTTGAAACCTTCAGTAAGTGAACCTCTCTAGACAAACAGCCTTAAGCAGTTGGTTCTCGGTGCTCATTCCTTTGTGCTTGAAGCAATAGGTCTTATATTCATGTATTAATCAACAGAGCTCTGTCGTGTAGTGGTTTTTAGGTCATGTTTTGATAGACCCACGCACCTCTCTGGAGGTTTTCTTGGATGCATTTGAGTACGTTTCTACTGTGCTGATGGACATTGTGTGGATGTAGTGAAAAGGCTTCAAAATTGTTTTGTAAAATACAATGAAAGATGTTTCGCTAAAGAAATAATGGTTTTTGCAAAGTGCTAGCACTTTCAGTGTGCACTGGAAGCAAATTCCATACTGCTGAGTATTGCTTGGGCAGATAAGGAAAGGCACCACAGCCAAAACAATTCAGCAAAGTTTGTAAATGCCAAAAAGCCTTGATTTAAAGAGCCAAAAATATAATCCTTATACATTTTCTTTAAACTAGGTCATAGAGCTGCTCAGGAGCAAGACTTTAGAGAAACTTTAACTGAGTTTTGCTAAACAAAAAAGGTAGTGCAGTCACCTGAAACAAATAATATGCTCAATGCTTTGTGGGTGTGAACTTTTTCAACAGGGTAATGTAATTTTTCATTCTGGAGTTCCTATTTGAGAAGCAAACTCCACATTCAATTCACCCTGCAAAGGAAACCCATTAAAGCAAGTGACAGCACAACACTGTGACTAATAACAGCTTATACTGCCATGTGACTATGTCACAGTGTCTTAAATAGAAACTAAGCTTCTTCTATTAATTTAAAATTTATTTAATATTTTTATATATAATTGTTCTCTGTTTAATTTTTGTCAGTTGGTCTCTCCATGTAAATTATAGCATTCTTTGAAGGCAGTTTGGCAACTTATTTATGACTAGGTGAAAAAAACAAGAATTGAAATGTCATTGTTGTGCCTATTAAATAAGAAGAAATTGTGGTAATTGACACTTAGATAATTGAAAGTTAGTTTGAATGGTTCTTCTGGAAAAATGCTTCTGTTAGCTTTCCATACCAAGCATAACTGAGTTTACGTTAGTGTCTGAGGGCAAAATTTCTGTGGTACTTAAACCAAGCAGCATTAGTTAAAAAAATAACACATTGTGCAACTTATGGGTATGATAAAATAAGTCATGGTTGCTGCTTACTGTCATAAGGCAAAGTTAGGTCCTCAAATTTCTAATTGTGTGTTGGATCATAGCTTAAAGCCTTCAGGGATCTTTTGTAATTTATGGGGTATGTACAGGGTTTACACTTACAACTGAAAGGTTTGTTCAGCTTGGAGCCTGGAGGGATGGGATGTTTGAACTGCCGTGTTCAAAGGTTTGTTTGCCTTGATTATGAATCCTCTTGTTTTCAAATGCCCAGGATTTTTATAGCTTTTCTAGTCTTCCTACTTTAATAATTGACTTGTTTCTTTATGTTTTATGATTTTAAATGTTAACATATTGGTTTAGTTTTTAGAGAGGCTAAGTTTCCTAGGAATTCCCCTTTCTCAGAAGTTCCTTACTTAAAATTTCTAAATGTTGCTTCCAATTCTTAGTAATTCAGCAACAACTGGAAGCAGAATACTGGTTTGTGGACCATCACTAAACTGAAGTAGTCTTGAGAAACTTTGACATGAACAGGAATACGTTTTCCACAGCAGGGAAAACAAACCACTTCTACTTGTTGCTAAGTCTTAAGATACTTGGTTGTGGTTTTGTACAAGAGGCCTGAAAATTATGCCTGTGTTTGATAAAATAGGTAAAACGTAGTAATGAAAGGGATATCACACTTGCAAAATAGAATTTACATTAGTAAAGTTTGTAAGAGAGAGCCTCTATGCTGGTAAATTTGCTTTCTTCTACAATCTTCCATATTTCACTAGTCACATGTGATTATAAATTTCACAAGGAGAGGATGGCACAGGAGAACTGTCTTACATCTTTTCTGACATCAGATTTGACTGTGTACATACCTATATGTGCCTATAAAAGCATGCTACATAATGTGTATGTTAACTAAAAATATTTAGCCTGTCTTTCTAAAATTTTACTTCAGTGCGTGAAACATCCACATCCTGTGCTGAAGACTCCATTTAGGAACACAAATTCGGTCTGGTCTGGAGAAGCCCCCATACTGTGTGCTGCTTTGCGGCTTGGTTTCTGCAGAACTTGAGTCCACCTTGAGCTGTAGGGCTCTCCACAGATCCTTGTACGTATTGCATGGGCAGCAATGCTGAGACTTTATTAGAGATCTGATCTCACTGCAGCAAATGAGTGTAAAACCGTGCAGGCACTGTGCTTAAAAATATTCATGTGCACTGATCTTCCTTGAAGACTAGTGAATGAATCATGATCTGTTAGAAAGACGTGATAACCAAAAATAAAACAGAAAATCCTGAGCTCTTGTCTCTCATGAAAAGTATCTCTTTTCACAGTAAACTATACACACTAAATTTTAAAAAGTTGATTTGATCTATCTGCCTGCCTGCCTGCCTACTACATTGTAAATTATATAAAAAAATTTTGTCAGCTTTTATATGCACTATTTTCTT
>VFFE01007199.1:1410726-1464027 GCA_008921705.1 Burhinus oedicnemus | reverse complement strand
AAGGGGGCAGTCATGGCCAATTGAGTGTTCATGAAATCATAACTTTTATAAATAGGCTTCTACTTTTAATTTAGACTCCATAGTAATGTACTCCTTAAAAGTCATTGTATAATATTTTATTGAATATGGCTCAATTTTTAGGATGCTGCCGTGATAAGAAAACAGGTATTTAGAAGATCATAGCGGTCATCCTCAAGTTAAGTGATATCAAAAGATTTTTGGGTATCAGTCCTAGCTTTAAGCAGTAGTAAGTTGGGGTTTTTTTCTGTTTTCTGCATTAACTCATTTTGTGTGTTAAGCATTTTAATAATTATGTAATATCCCCTGCTTCTTTTAGTGATCTTGCTCTAGCTTCTGCTTTTTTATTTGTATTTTTCTAAATGATCTTTCCATGATATAAAAAGAAGATGCTACCTAAGAAACTTCATCTTGCACGTAGACATCTGTATTACAGATTACACGACAGTAAATGAATTCTTATTGTTTAAATTGGGGAGGAAATGTAGTCTGATCATTGGATCAAGTGCTCTAAACTCAGATTTTTGGGGCTATAGTCCTGGCTTTGTCACTGATAGTTCATGTAGCTAAAATTAAGTAAGCCAACAGAGGCTCCATGGAAGATAATTGTTGGAGAATGGATGTGAACCTTGGATATACTTGGGTTTTGACTGGACAAGGCCCAGAGCAGCCTGACTTTGGACCATAGACCTCCAGATGCGCGTTCCAGCCTGAATTACCCTGTGGTTCATGAAAACAGTGTGTAAGACAGAGATAGTAATTTTCACTTGACATTTAATTATGTTTTGGGTTGATGATGATCTTCAAATAAAAAACATTTTATAGAAAAAATGCCAACATTGTTATGCCTTGTAAATACATAGGACAGGTCTTTTTGATAAATTTTATATCATTTTGCATCCAAGCACAAAGGACAGCTGATTGTCACGAGTGTTTGGTCAGAATCACAAAAGACGGGCAAAGAGGATACAGGATTAAGTTAGGTGACCAGAGAGATGGTGATTACAAACTTGTTAAGATGCCTAATTTTATAGTATATTTACAACATGTATAATTTTCTTATGAACAAAACAGTGACGTATGTGGATCCCATTGTCTTTTTATTTAGCTAAATGTATCGTGGTACTAGTTTCCCTTTGAAAAACACAGCTATGCTATATATATATATGGTGTAGCTAAATGCACTTGGTAGGTATCGTTTGCTCTGGTTTAGGTGTCACAGGTGTTTCTAAGTTTTCCATTGGCTTTTATCTGCAACTGATTTTTCATTACCAGTTTCTGCCCAACTTGGGAGGTGGTTGAATCTGTAAAAATAGTTGTAACATGGTGCAGAGTTAAAATACAGTTCAGAAACAGAGATATAAACTTAAAGCTACTGAGCATGGGCTAATGTCATTTGTATTTTTCATGCCATGGGGAAAAAATCACAGGAAAACGAAATGTCCTTATTTAGTGATCAAGCAGGAGGATTCAAGGAAGCAATTATTTGATAGTAGTCATAAGCACCATATCAGTCTCTAGGTGCTTAGAAATGATTGGAAGAAAACCCTGGGTGAAGACTGTGAAGGCACCATGCACAGGTCATCTGCCACAGGTTTGCTGGGTGGCCTCAGGCATGTCATTGTGCCTCTTGAGTAAAGCCCTTTGAAATGTAGCGGGGAAAAAAACCCACTGTTTCAAGAGATACTGTGACTACTACTGACAGTCACACACGCTCACTGCTGTTGTTGTACTAACCAAGTTAGTCTGGTTACGAAGGCAAGTAGGATGTGAGGGCAAGGCTGTATACTCTAAATATTTTTTTTCATGTATTTGTGGTATATGAATAATAATATATGCACAGGATAACTTCTAGATGAGTTGATTGGCTTTTATATATGGATTTATTAAGAGAAATCATTGGCTTGTTCTTCCTTAGTAATTGTTTGTTTTGATGTTATCAGCCTTACTTATATGTTATTCTGAAATCAGAAATAACATTAATATAAAACATTTTATTTATATAGCTTTTTCATAATTTTACCTATCACAGATTCATTTCATTACTGGACTATACTCCCAAAGTTAGAGCTGACAGAGTGGCTGTGATCAGTGCATAGATGGTGAATATGAAAATCTTTGAAAGATGTCATACAGTAGACAAAACCAGCCATGTCAGTTCCAGCTGTTATTCCTCTGAAATCCAGGGGTGGAGGGAAAGGGGGAATTAGTGTTTTCACAGTGTTAGAAGAAAAAAATGATCATAGGGGAAATGCTGTTCTTCAGGAGTTAGAGTTAAGTTAAAGAAATAACACCATTGCATGTAAATAGATAAATAAATTTTAAAAATTAGCAAGTGAGTAATTATTAACATAGTCCAATATAACCTGTTATTTCATTTTATATAGGAGGAAAATTTCTATTTTAATTTCTTAAAGAAGTCTCACACTTGCTGAGAGGTTTTTGTTTTAACTTTGTTATGAGTAAGCTATGAAGCACCTTAAAAACCCGTTCCAAAGAACTGCTGTTCTGAGAACCATTACTTTATTTCATATGTGCAGAAACAGATTCTTTTTTGTGTGACTTTACGGTGATATAATTCAAAACTCCTGGCAGTTTATCAGAGTTGGTCCTGGACCAAGACCGTTATATTTTAGCATGTACACAATTTCTGTCCGAGGGAGGAACAGTTGTTCTAGAGGTAGCACTCCTTAAAGACATGAGTGGTAGGCTGAAATAGTTCCTATCTTGGTACCAGTGGTGTAACGCCATGTTAAAAAGGATAACTTCTCAGTAGTATTTCAGTAGCTATTAGCAGGAATTCATCCGCACGTTGCATATATGACCAGAGAGGTGATGTTCTGAAATGTCAGCGTGAAGTTACACATTGTGGGAATGAAAAGAAGGGAAAAATGTGATATAAATAAAACTAGAGATTTTTACTGGTCTGAAGCCACATGCTTCTTGCATCTCATGATTGCCCCATTAGTTTAAAAATTTCCAAATGCCCAGGTCAGTTTATTTTTATGGTTCTGGAAAGCGTGATTCAAAAAGTGCTTCTGGTGCAATGGTAGAGCTGCACACCTCTTTCATTGCTGATGGCGGGCAGCAATGGTTTGTTGATCTCTGCATATTCAATGGGACAAATGTGAAACTGCATGAGATCTTACTACTTTTGTGATGCAGCTTTCTACATCTTTCTAAATCCCCTACAATCCATTTTGATCAAACCCACACCTCTGGCACAATAATCATGTTTAAAATGGCCTCTCTTACACTAAGATTTATTTTTGCCTTAGTTTCCAGGAAGGCTTTCTATCCTGTTTTCCTTGCTTCTGGTAAGGGTAAATACAATGCAGAGGGAGGATCATATTCATGATTTTGTGTCTGTCTTTCTATCTAAGGGACAAGTATAATTTGTATTGCTTGCTGGAATAGATACTGGAATAATTATTTTAAATAAGTTTAGATGCTGCTAATAATAGCGCTAATGCTTGCTCAGAGGAATGCTTTCTTCCCCCTAATGTTCTGTGTGGGCTGACTGAAAATTGCTTAGCTACATCTAATTTTCTTGGCTCATTTCTGTGACTTTTTTCCCATCATGAAACGAGGGATATTGTGTGTACTAAGGCGATATTCTTGCATGTAGGAGAGTAAGCAAGCTGATTCTGCAACGAGGACATGGTGGTCCAAGTTCCTAAATATGGGCGGCTATTCTGAATACCTCTGCTTTTGAATATAGGATTTAAAATACATTTAATGTAGCTGAGTTCAGACAGTTTCACTGTATCTTATAAAATCTGTACTTTCTAACGTAAGTTTGTTATGGTGGTCTCAAAAATGGAGGATCACAAAATCACTACTCACAATAACTGTTTTGGATTCACTGTGTCATATTAGGTTTTCAAATTCAGTGAGTTTTCCAAGTACACCAAAAAGAAAGCTTTGGTTTCATGTATTGGATGGGGTGTTACTTGGGGGCTTTGTAACAACTCCAGGGACAAGTAGTGAAGAGTCAGTTTTACTCTAAGAGATTTTTGGAGCACTTGAATCTTGAAATGCTGTGTTTCTGTTCCCTTGCCTTTCTTTTATACTTGTTAAAAACAATCTTAAAGTGGCTTGTTTGGTTTTTTTTTTGTTATTAAAATATTTTGTTTACTGTTTTTTGGGTGTGAAATAAAGAAAAAGGCAGACTATAAACATGGCTTTATTTAGCCTAAATTACCTTAAAAATTTTAATTTTTTCCATCTTTATTTCTATTTCTCAAAATGCATTACATATTTTTATTTGGCTACTGGTATGCTACTGGCAAAGGTAATGTTTTATTAAAGAAAAGTTCAGAGAAATCTTTTCAACATGTAAGAATATATTTGGTTTTTGATAGATATTTACTGAAGGAAGAAGGAGGCATTAGCTCTTACCTATGCAATTTCTGATGGTAAAATTTCTTTCTCATCTAGGGGATCATCTCCTCCTTGGGGTGTTTTTTGTCCCATTATTAACGAGGAAGCTTCATTTTTTCCTGAATTGAAACAATTGTAAAAAACTAATTCATGAGTGCTGTGATGTGTCATATGGGTAGTGAAGTCAGGGGCTCAAGCTATAGAGCTGTCAAAATAATTTAAAAAAAACAACCAAACCACAAAGTGGGAGCTTTTTTCTAGAAGTCCTTTTTCTAAAGACAACCAGTGTTAAAAGGATTTTTTTGAGGAACTTCTGACACCTTCTTAGGTAATTCACACTTAGAGAAAGTAAGTGGGAAATAAAAATCTCTTTGGAACCAACTTGGAAATGCTGCCATATGTCTTAGTGTTCTTGAGATTATACAAGTTTAAAAAAAAAAGTGGGGGCTGGGAGGAGGAAGAAAGAAATCCAGCCTCCAGCTTTCAACTGCCACATCCTTCAACCAGACAGTTCTGGGATCTGTTAAATCAAATCTCCATACACCACACTTCCCGACTTGTGAATTGATAGGTGATACAGCTTCCTGTGGTGGTATTTAAGTTTACCATGGGAACAGCTAAATCAGTGACAGCAGCAATAAGAAGGCACTGAATATATTTTTTTTAACTTACAGCCAGCTGACTTTCACATCCTTATTCAGCAACCTGATAAGGCTAAGTTAAAATGAATTATGTAGTGTTTGAATATGAGCAGAGGTGCTTGGGAAACCAAAGAGGACAGAAAGTGTTTGAGATCATGGGCTGTGACTTGAATTTTTTTAAGGAAAGCTTTTTTTAAAGTGTCTATCTCTTGACATGTTAAAAAACAAAACAATAAATGGAATGAAGTTTCAGAGGTTAGTATTTTACAATTGCTAGAACATTTTTTATCCTTACAGTTTGGAGATAGGCAATCAAGGTGGGTTTTTTTTATCTCTACTGTAAGTAAACTGAGCCAAATTCTGCTTGATTTTGTATATGTCTCTCTGTTCGCCGGCGTAACTGTAGGGCTGTAACCAAGGATAGATCTTATCCTCATGTGATTATGCATGTAGAACATTAAAATGTACGAATAGCCATCCTTTGTGCTTCAGGCAGTCTTCTTGTCATTCCCTTGGCTCTCTACAGATTTTGCTTCAACCCCATCCTCCTTGTGCTGTGCACAGATTTCCAGATGAGTTTTGTGCTGTCATTGGCAGGCGAACTTACCTGACACCTTAGAATATCCAAAGGTAGTACTGCTGGTGTGAAGGCAGAGTCAGTGCTGAATGGAAAACAGTTAGAGCATTGGAATAATAAGAGAAAAATTATATTAGCAATCATTCCAAGAATTGTTTTGTCTCTGTTTTCATTATCTGATTTAGTTCCTGGAATAAATAGTGAGAAAGTTGTTTGGACCTTGAAGTAGCATTTGATTTGATCTTTGTGCTGAAGAAGAGAAGAAAAAGAATTTAGTATTTTTTTTTCCTGAGTTCCATTTTCTTTTTCACCTACAGTATACAGATGCACAGCCCAGAGTTTAACAAATATTTTTCTTTGAAGACTTACAGTTTTAAGAAATGTTAGAAGCAGGTTTTCTCCAACACTCATTGATTAATTCTTCTACAGAGTCTTCATGTGTATTTTGAAAGTAAGCCTTCAGTGAATGTGGGGATTTGTTAGTACTGAACTGTTTTTAGTCTTGGGAAGTAACAAAAGTTGATTTGCTGAAGGAGGGAAAAAATCAATTAGTTGAGAGTAATGTAATAGAATGCAATATGTAACTGTCTTAACTTGTTCAGTTGGCTTTTTGGACCTGTTCTGCATAAGCATAGGTTGAATTAACTTTAACTGTCACATATCTGAAGAAAACAATAGAGTGCCCAAAGCAGCCGCTGTTGTTTGGAAGTTATTGTTTCAGTGAACTTCCTTGGCTCAGTATCTTTAGGAAAACCTTAGCAAGTCTAACATATTTTCTTTAGGCATGAGAATATCCAGTCTCTTAGAACAGTGTGTCAGACAGGTGTCTAGATCCCTGTGGAAAAAATACAGATCTTGAGTGCTTTTCTGTAGCTAACAGGCAAGGTGCCTGAGGAGTGGAGAAAAGCCAGTGTCACTTCAGTCTTCAAAAAGAGCAAGAAGGAAGACCCAGGAAACTACAGGCCAGTCAGTCTCACTTCCATCCCTGGAAAGATGATGGAACAGCTCGTTCTGGGCGTCATCTCAAAGCATCTGGAGGAAAAGAAGGTTATCAGAAGTAGTCAACATGGATTCACCAAGGGGAGGTCGTGTCTGACTAATCTGATAGCCTTCTACGATGGTGTGACTGGATGGATAGATGAGGGGAGGGCAGTGGATGTTGTCTACCTTGACTTCAGCAAGGCTTTTGACACTGTCTCCCACATCTTCCTCCTGGGCAAGCTTAGGGAATTGTGGGTTGGATGAACGGACAGTGGGGTGGATTGAAACCTGGCTGGCACATAGAGCTCAGAGGGTTGTGATTAGTGGCACAGAGTCTAGTTGGAGGTCTGTGACAAGTGGTGTTCCACAGGGGCCAGTACTGGGTCCAGTCCTGTTCAACATATTCATCAATGACCTGAATGAAGGGGTAGAGGGTACCATCAGCAAGTTTGCTGATGACGCAAAACTGGGAGGGGTGGCTGACACACCAGAAGGCTGTGCTGCCATTCAGGGTGACCTGGACATGCTGGAGAGTTAGGCAGAGAGAAACCTCATGAAGTTCAACACGAGCAAGTGTAGGGTACCGCACCTGGGGAGGAATAACCCCATACACCAGTACAGGTTAGGGGCTGACCTGCTGGAAAGCAGCTCTGTGGAAAGGGACCTGGGAGTCCTGGTGGACAACAGGATAACCATGAGCCAGCAATGTGCCCTTGGGGCCAAGAAGGCCAATGGCATCCTGGGGTGCATCAAGAGGAGTGTGGCGAGCAGGTCGCGGGAGGTTATCCTCCCCCTCTACTCTGCGCTGGTGAGGCTGCACCTGGAGTCCTGTGTCCAGTTCTGGGCTCCCCGGTTCAAGGAGGACAGGGAATTGCTGGAGAGGGTACAGCGGAGGGCTACAAAGATGATTAGGGGACTTTCTTATGAGAAAAGGCTGAGGGACTTGCGTCTGTTTAGCTTGGAGAAGAGAAGACTGCGGGGGGATCTCATCAATGCTTACAAATAGTTAAAGGGAGGATGCCAGGAGGATGGCACCAGTCTTTTTGCAGTGGTGCCCAGTGATAGGACAAGATGTAATGGGCACAAACTTGAACCTAGGAAGTTCCATCTGAACATGAGGAGGAACTTCTTTCCTTTGAGGGTGGCAGAGCACTGGAACAGGCTACCCAGAGAGGTGGTGGAGTCTCTGACTCTGGAGACATTCAAAACCCGCCTGGACACCATCCTGTGCAACCTGCTCTAGGTGACCCTGCTCTGGCAGGGGGGTTGGACTAGATGATCTCCAGAGGTCCCTTCCAACTCTGGTGATTCTGTGAACTCTTTGTACATATATCTGCTAGTTCTTATGGATGAGTTTTCTGTAATAGGGAGAGTTAACTTTTCTTTACAGCAAATGGGTAGAAAGGAAATTAATTTACTGATTAGCAATAATCCTAAACTCAGATTGGCCTTGGAGTTTGGGCCACTGACTGATGTGAGCCACATTGCTCACAGTTTGTGCTACAGGGAGGAAAAGGAGAGTTTCTCTCGTGTTCTCTTTCATCAGCCCTAGGTTTACTTTCATGCCTCTCTCCCTTTTCTTTCACGTCCTATTTTTCTCCGAGTTTCTTTCTCCAAAGTGAGAGGATTAAAACTCTGTCTGATTCCATTTTGGTCTTTTTTTCTTTTTTCTCCCCTCAATTCCCACAGTAAGGCACCTCATCATCCAACATCCCACCCTTCCCACTTGCCAGCTGCTTCCATCAGTAAGTTTTTAAGCATTCTTGAATATTACATCAATTTTAGAGAACTATGAAAAACAAAATATATCTCAATCAACACATCTGTTGCCTCTTCAAAGGCTGTTTGCCAATTCATTTCCTCTGTGAGTATACTTTTTATAAGAGACTTAATCTGCCATAGGTCAGGAAAAATGGCTCAGGTCCCATTAGATTGCTTCAAGCAGTTGATGCTTAAAAACTCCCCTGAAATTCTGACTCGGTTGGAAATCAGGTGTCCAGTTAAACATCTTTTTATAAGCCAGAAGCACTTTTAATTTTATGTGAAAGCTTGAGCCACATGCTCACCAAATCACCAGAAGTGTGAAAGACACTGATACGCCTGTCTTACCAAAGGTTGGAGAATTGGGACTAAAATATGTGAACACTGGAGGTATGAAGTTTGGAAT
This sequence comes from Burhinus oedicnemus, assembly GCA_008921705.1. NCBI lineage: Eukaryota > Metazoa > Chordata > Aves > Charadriiformes > Burhinidae > Burhinus > Burhinus oedicnemus. The sequence continues at coordinate 1,455,260 of VFFE01007199.1, read as the reverse complement.
ATCAAGAAGGCAGCAAAAGTTGAGAACAAGTTAAGTGTTTGTAGCTTGTTTCAAACACAGAGTCTTGTCTTCTACCTATGTGTGTGTCTTACACAGCAAGACACAAAGTTTGACCAACTGTGGTGGGTTGACCCTGGCTGGATGCCAGGTGCCCACCAAGCTGCTTTATCACTCCTCCTCCTTAGCTGGACAGGGGGAGAAAAATATGACAAAAGGCTCGTGGGTCAAGATAAGGACAGGGAGATCTCTCAGCAATTACTGTCACAGGCAAAACAGCTCAAGTTGGGGAAGTTAATTTAATTTGTTGCCAATCAAATCAGACTAGGGATGGGTGATGGGGGTTGTGGTCAGTTCATCACATGTTGTTTTTGCTGCTCCTTCCTCCACAGAGGGAGGACTCCTCACGCTCTTCCCGTGCTCCAACGTAGGGTCCCTCCCACAAGAGACAGTTCTCCATGAACTTCTCCAATGTGGGTCCTTCCCATGGGCTGCAGGTGTATATCTGCTCCACCATGGAACTCCATGGGCTGCAGAGGGACAACCTGCCTCACCATGGTCTTCCCCATGGGCTGCAGAGGAATCTCTGCTCTGGTGCCTGGAGCACCTCCTTCCCCTCCTTCTTTACTGACCTTGGTGTCTGCGGAGTTGTCTCTCTCATGTATTCTCACTCCTCTCTCCAGCTGCTGTTCTGCCGCAGATTTTTTCTTCCTGTTCTTAAAAGATGCTACCCAGAGGCACTACCACCATTGCTGATGGGCTGGGCCTTGGCCAGCGGTAGGGCCATCTTGGAGGCGGCTGGCATTGGCTCTATCGGACACAGGTGAAGCTTCTAGCAGCTTCTCACAGAAGCCACCCCTGTAGCCCCCCACTACCAAAACCTTGCCACACAAACCCCATACTGATTTGAAGTAATGTATCCAGTGTGTAGAGACAAGTAAGTTTTTCCATAGTAAAATTGGGAGGGTATCCTCCACTAGGACTTTTTTTTTTGCTTTTCAGTCTTTAGATGCATTCATGTCACATTTTTTTCAAGCTTTTCTCCATAACCTGAGGGCTAGATATGTGTTGCTTTGTTTAACAAGAGCCAGGGTTTTCATGTAATTATGTATTTCAGCTAGCACACCGTGCAAAACCTCAAATGCTGCAAAACTTTGCTGGGGAGTCATAAGAAGCAGCAGAGAGATCCCTTTACTGTTCTTTTGCTTGAAGACCTGCAAAAGGAAAAATCAGCAGTACATTTATGAGTAGGAATCTAATATTACAAATCAGAGCACACGATGGAGCTGGTAGCAAATACATGGTAGGCCCCAAATTCCTTCTACAAAAGTAGCATGAGTTAAAACTGTGGTCTCACCTTATTACTTTGGTTTTTTATTGTTATGTAGGGTTTGGACAGTAAACCTCTGTATTGAAATCCAAAAGCAAATCATAAGCGTTAAAACTTCTCTTATTTAATCTCATCACTTGAGAAATACTTCTGCCAGTGATAGGTGAGGAGGGTGGTCATCCCCCCTGTCCCTGTCATGTGTCAGTCCCCCCTCTTAAAAACCCATATAACACATTCAGGCTCTACTGATAATATGCAAACACACCATTTGCAAGTACCTCATGATGCTGTGCCAATAAGCCTGGCAGGGAGAAAGAACATACTGTTTAGCATGTTTCCATTTTTACTGTGCAATAGGTGCATAGAATTAACATCTAGCAGGACAGGTAAGTAGTGCTTTTAAGTATTGGAAGATTACCATTGAAATCCATGGTTTTCATATAGCCATATCCAGAAATGCTTTGCTAAATTGGGGTTTTAAAGTAATATGCTGATAATAAATCATATGAGTACTTCAGGATTTACATAATATAATCTATTACTTTTCTCTGAATGGAAATCAGTAATAATATATTTAATGTTGAAAGACATAGATGGGAGAGTTTCTTTAATAGTGCTGCTTGTGAGTCAGAGACATTCTTAATTAAGCTTTTATTGTGTGTGTGGGGGGAGGTATCAGAATAAGAAAAATTCCTCCCACATTTGCAAGAAAGACAATGGAAAAAGGGAATGAGTTCTTTTGCTGCTGATTTTTGTCTCTTAGAAATGATTGCAAGAATTGCCCGCTTAGGAAATGGGCAAGATAAGGATGTTGGTAGAGGGTGACAGGATTGTCATAATATGGCCCTTAGCAAAAGATGCAAATCAGAAAGAGCAGTGACATGTTGGAACACTGGTGAAAGTGTGTTGTGGGTTATATGTTGGGCTAAAAAGGGAAAAGTAGTGGCAGATGTTACTTATTGGTGGCAGCTGCCTTGGAGAACTGTCCTTTCTAAGGTGATGAGTAACACTAATGTCTTTCACTTGTTTTATTCAGTTCAACAGTAGAGTTGTGAGAAATGAAAAGTCCAAAGGTTGATTCCTTATAGACTCGTACACCCTCTATCCAAGAAAGGAAAAAACTATCTGTGAAGTTCAAATGAGGACCCACTGTTTTACCTGTTCAGTGCCTTGCAGGCTCCACTGCAGAGCAAAGGCATATCATGTGGTTTTAGTGTGCAGAACCAATTTATAAAACATATAAGTGGTGAAACAAAAGCAGAAACATGATTAAAACTGCTTGCAATTATATTAGAAAGCTTCATCTTTCTGTCAGGCTGCCTGGCTGCCATCCATGGGGTGGCACTTAAGGTTCCTTGATGCAGACTCAGTGCCTCAGGTTGCTGTGGTGGGGCTGTCTCAGAGCACATTTCAGTGACACCCCGATCCCCAGCCGTTCCTGCAGACTGGTCCAAAGTTTTACCAGATTTGGCTTCCTTGCTTAGATGAAGAGCTGGCATACAGGAGTTCAGATACCAGTGGCAACCAGGTACTTGTTTCTAACATGTATCGAGACACTATGGTACATTCTCTAGCTCAAAAAATTACCAAAACCAGGTCATAAGAACAAGAAGTAATTTAATAGTTGCTAGATACTGTTTCTATGGACAACCCTAAGTATCAACGTACTTCAGAAAACAGAGCCTTTTAAGTTATTTTGAAATAAAAATAGTTTGCTTTCTTGTTTTGCTATTGAAAGATTTCTTTCCCAACACTTAATAATTTGAATTTTTAATAGCATTGTAAATTATTTCCCTAAGCAGACAAAGCTATAGTACAGTAACAGTGAGATAAAACAGGTATAAGACATCCTGAACCTGTTTGCCAAACAGTGGCCATGAAGCTGATTGTCTCGCTTCTTGTTTCTAATAACATGCCATACTACTTAGAGTTGAATCCTCTTCTGTTTATCAGAATCATTACAGTCTCATCAGTGGGTTTATCTACACAAAGGTACAGATACTTAGAATCATAGAATCGTTTTGGTTGGAAGAGACCTTTAAGATCATCTAGTCCAACCATTAACCTAGCACTGCCAAGTTACCACTAAACCATGTCCCTCAGCACTACATCTACACATCTTTTAAATACCTCCAGGGATGTTGACTCAACCACTTCCCTGGGCAGCCCGGTCCAATGCTTTGATAACCCTTTCAGTGAAGAAATTTTTCCTAATATCCAATCTAAACCTCCCTTGGCACAACTTGACACCATTTCCTCTTGTCCTATCACCTGTTACTCGGGAGAAGAGACTGACCCTCACCTCGCTACAACCTCCCCTCAGGCAGTTGTAGAGAGCGGTAAGGCCTCTTCTCAGCCTCCTTTTCTCCAGACTAAGCAACCCCCGTTCCCTCAGCCGCTCCTCGTAAGACTTGTGCTCTAGACCCCTCACCAGCTTTGTTGCCCTTCTCTGGATGGGCTCCAGAACCTCAATGTCTTTCTTGTAGTGAGGGATCCAAATCTGAACACAGTATTCGAGGTGGGGCCTCACCAGTACAGGGGGATGGTCGCTTCCCTAGTCCTGCTGGCCACACTATTTGTGATACACACACCAGGATACTATTTGCCGCCTTGGCCACCTGGGCACACTGCTGGCTCATATTCAGCTGTCTGTTGACCAATACACTGAAGTCCTTTTCTGCCAGGCATCTTTCCAGCCACTCTTCCCCAAGCCTGTAGTGCTGTATGGGGTTGTTGTGACCCAAGTGCAGGACCCGGCATTTGGCCTTGTTGAACTTCATACTGTTGGCCTCAGCTCATCGATCCAGCCTGTCCAGATCCCTCTGTAGAGCCTTCCTACCCTCAAGCAGATGAACACTCCCACCTAACACCTTGGTGTTGTCTGCAAACTTACTGAGGGTGCACTCAAATCCCTTTGTCGAGATCATTGATAAAGATATTAAACAAAACTGGCCCCAGTACTGAGCCCTGGGGAACACCACTTGTGACCGCCTGCCAACTGGGTTTAACTGCATTCACCACCACGACCTTTCTTTGACCCTGGCCATCCAGCCAATTTCTCACCCAGCGAAGCGTATGCCTGTCCAAGCCACGAGCAGGCAGTTTCTCCAGGAGAATGCTGTGGGAAACGGTGTCAAAAGCTTTACTAAAGTCTAGGTAGACAACACCACAGCCTTTTCCTCGTCCGCTAAGTGGGTCACCTTGTCATAGAAGGAGATCAGGTTAGTCAAGCAGGACCTGCCTTTCATAAACCTGTGCTGACTGGGCCTGGTTGCCTTGTACATGCCGCATGATGGCGCTCAAGATGATCTGCTCCATAAGCTTCCCTGGCACCGAGGTCAGACTGACAGGCCTGTAGTTCTCCGGATCAAGTAAGACTGTGTCTTACTACTTTAATACCGTTGGGAGGAAATAAATTCTAAATTTTTACAGCCTCTGTTTTAATTTGTTGAAAAATATCGTTGAAGAATATCATTGCCATTGTCTCAAAGTGTAACAAGGAAGTCTGTAATTATAAAATATTAATATATCACTGTCATTCTGCCTGCCCTCAAAACTCCCTCTGACCTTCCTGAGCATTTTTTGAGCGAAGTATTGAGGATTCAGTGCTTCTTAATTTATACCAAAGTTAGTCAGACTAATGGGAAGGATTCTTCCTGCTTGGGATAAAGGAGCTGCTATGCAATCTTCTCTGGCTTTCTCAGTTATTACATAGGTGCTGTGTGAGGCTCTTTTAAATCACAAGCAGTTCTGCAGTGGACTCCCTCTGCCCCATGGAGGATACAAGGAAGTAGTACTTTATTGAGTAACAAACGAATAGAAATGTAAGAAAGTGAAAAGAATCACTTCTCCAAAGCAAACTTAGTGAAGTTTGTGTACTTCTCAAGTCTGTAATGATGACGCCTCAGAATGACGTCTTTCCCCATTGTAGGTAAGAAGATTTCACTTCTGCTGTGAAGCATTCTGAAACCTGAGTATGTGTAATGTATATCACAGGCTTGAGCTTCAGGGGAGGTATAACCATTATAAAACGATGTTTTGAAAGCCATCTTCTGTGACCTGTGTAGGTTATACACCATAGATCCTTAATGTGGTTACACGGAATTATAGGATTTAATATGGACATTTAGCACAAGTGAGCTTTTTTACATGCATTTCTAAGCTTGGATGGAAACAAGTTGTTGCTATCAAGAGGAGGGGTCTGGAAATGGAATCAACAAGATGACCGTGATATTTAGTAGCTTAAAGGCAGGAAACGGTTTTCATTCCCCTTTTTACCTTCAGATATCACAGCTTTTCTGTAGCTAGCATGTGACTGAGGTATCCACAGGGACCTGTTTAGTTCAAAGCAGCTTCTGCCTCGCTGTGGCCTGAGAAGCATGCAAAATTTCTACAGTTGTCTTTTTTGTGACATCTTGCTGTGTCTGTGGCCATCCCCAGCCCCTGGTCTTTTGCATGGTGTACAACAGGATAATGGTTGCCTTGCTACAGATACTTCAGTAGTTTCTGTTCTGGCAAAAACTTGCTTTTTCAGGCTGCCATTCACTCATCCAACATAATTTGCTGCAAAAGGATTTAGGTTGCCTATTAGCAAAAGAACCTGCCTGCCAGAGTAGAGAAACAAGATATACAAGTGTGTTGCGGAATTTTCCTGCTGGAGATTTTCAAGAATCATCAGAAAAATGGAAGCTGAGGGTGCCTGAAGTACATGAGACCCTTCCCTGCTGCAGGAGGCTGGGCTCAGGCATCTCCTAGGTGCCTGCCACTTAGGCTTCTGTTATCCTATGGCAAAGGAACAAAGCTGGGGTTGAAGAAATATTTAAGAAACAACTCTTTTCTGAAAGACCAGAAAGCCCAGTCATACAAGGTTCTGTTTCATCATGCTCTATGTAGCTTTTGCAACTATTAGAAAAAGACTGCTGAACTTCTCTGATCTATTACAAACACATGCTTAAAATACTGTCATTTGGGATCTGTCTGGTTTAATAGTTACCTCTGGGAAAAGGGCTTTGTCCTGAAATTTTCACAATGCTTGTTTTCCTTCTTAGCATCACAACACCATTTCCTTTCCAGGAACTGACAAAGGCCAGCAGCTCAGGTGTTGACCCTGCAGAGAGGTGTTGACCTTGCAGTTACTTCCATAGCCTGGAGCTCTGTTAAAATAAACATGCTTGTGTTACACGCCTTTGAAAGTTCATCTTCCACAACAGCCTTGACCGTGATGTTTTGTCACATTTTCCTTCTTTCCTGGAAGACAGCCAAAGGACAGCCAATATGAGTGTGTGTCATCAGAGTATTCACCACCACCAGCACAAGTGGCTGGGCATGCTCTGAGGAGCACGCTGCAGTAACATTGCAGGACCTGTTTGCAGACTTGCAGCAATAAGGGTAGGGAACTCTTGTCCCTCCCAAGGATTGCTTTTGGTATGATCATAGTTATAATACTCTTATAGAATCATAGAATCGTTTTGGTTGGAAGAGACCTTTAAGATCATCTAGTCCAACCATTAACCTAGCACTGCCAAGTTACCACTAAACCATGTCCCTCAGCACTACATCTACACATCTTTTAAATACCTCCAGGGATGTTGACTCAACCACTTCCCTGGGCAGCCCGGTCCAATGCTTTGATAACCCTTTCAGTGAAGAAATTTTTCCTAATATCCAATCTAAACCTCCCCTGGCACAACTTTAGGCCATTTCCTCGTGTCCTATCACCTGTTACTTGGGAGAAGAGACTGACCCTCACCTCGCTACAACCTCCCCTCAGGCAGTTGTAGAGAGCGGTAAGGCCTCTTCTCAGCCTCCTTTTCTCCAGACTAAGCAACCCCCGTTCCCTCAGCCGCTCCTCGTAAGACTTGTGCTCTAGACCCCTCACCAGCTTTGTTGCCCTTCTCTGGATGGGCTCCAGAACCTCAATGTCTTTCTTGTAGTGAGGGATCCAAATCTGAACACAATATTCCAGGTGGGGCCTCCCCAGTGCTGAGTACGAGTATAAGTATCTTTTAATAATAATATAGTGTGTTATGTTATATATGTAGTTTTTACCTTCAAAAGATCATGTATTTTTTTTAGCGTAAGTAGTTGATTTAATAAGAGATATTGCATGTTGTTAGCCTGTCAGGACTTACACTATATCAACATGAACTGAATGTCACTGCCACAAACTAAATTAGTTTTCTCCGGTAAGTTTATCATGTGAAGTTGTGGCACAAAAATTTTTCTACATTTTACAAATTATTTTTTTACATTACTAGTTACTGTGTGAGCAGAGCCATTACATTCCGTGGAGTAAGATTTTTCTCCTGAATAATAGCTTTAGTATTTACCATATGTAGAATGCATTTCCATGTCTCTGATTTCAATTGCAGATTTATTGACATAAAGGCATTGTGTTTAGAGTGAGGCTGTTTGTTCCTCCTGAAAGATAACACTGGAAGACTGAAATAACCTTAGTTAGCATTGATTTTTTTTTTTTTTGGGTCCTGTTGTCTGTGTTTTCTTCTTTTCAACTGAAAAAGCTCTAAATTCTGTCTTGTGGAAAAAAGTCTTGGAAGTTGAAATTTTATTTTAAAAACCTTGAGATGTGAAATTGGCTTTTCAGAAAACCCATCATATAGCAATAACTTCCCTGTGATATTTCTAGCGATATACCTTCTTTTGCCGAATAAAATGTAATGTGAAAATTGTAGTTACAAGTTCTTTAATTTAGGAATACCGTGTTTCTTAAAATCGTTAATGTTAAATACTAGCAGTAAAGCAATTGAGAGGAAGTAGGAGGAATCTGTCTCTGATTTGCTTACTTTGTGGATTTGACAGATGTTTATCTATAGGAATTGCTACATTCCCCCTCCAACATGAGGTCAGTACCCCTGTCATCTGTGTGAGCCCCCAGGGGTCTATAAAATGGACGTAGCACCCTATATTTATATCCATCCCCTACCAATAATCCAATCAGCAGTTCCTATAAACCAGAAATCTGTTCATTCAATAATAGATTTATTAAAACATGCTGTATGATCATCTGAAGATAAGCATGTGTAATTCTATGTGGTTAATACCTTAAGTTTGTGTAAGTGCTCACTAATTCTGTGGGCACTGTGCAGATGGAGAGCAGAAACGTGTGAGGGCTCCTCTTGAAGGCTTTCTTAAGGAAAGTCTCAGTCATTTGAAGGAGAATTTTGCGTGAGCACGTATGGGAACTAATCCTCCCTCGCCCCCGGCCCCTGCTGCAGCAGAGCGGATGGGCCACAGCTGGGGCAGCATTGTCCCTTCAGGTACCAGGCTTTGTGCTCCTGGTTTTTGAACACTTGTTTGAAATAATTGCCAGCCGGCAAGAGTCGGGCATTTCTGAAATCTAAATCGGACTTCTCCATGTACTGAAATTGCAATCAGACCTTCAATATCTATGAGATCTTTAGTACTTCTGGGCTTTATGTTCTCCTTTATTAAGTGAATCAAATGTGAAAGTATTTCCATTTGAAAGGATGAGGGGAGTTACTGTTGTCCCTTCAGCTTTGAGTGAGCTAATGAATGTGTTCATGATAATAAATAAGTATGTAGAGAAGGTTTGAACAATGTGTAACTAATTATTTGGATAGCTTTATAGTTTGGGGTTTTTTTTAAAAAAAAAAAAAATTAAAAAAAAAAAAAGGCAAGTAAAACAAGCCCTGAAACAAAAATGTGTGCCTGTCACAAGCCAAATCACTTTTATCTGTTTGCATGTCAAGGGAAGTCTTTAAATACAGATAGGCAGAATCTCTCTTTTAGACAAGAATTTGAGCATTTAAAGATAAGAATGTGTTAGAAGGCAAATAAATTTGAGCCTGAGCCCATGCTACAAAGCCACCCACCATATTTGGGCTCGATACACTTTAAAATGCAGTTTGTTCTTCAATGCATTCAGTAAATAGCTCATGTTAACAGACATTAGTTGTCAAGACACCTATCTCTTCTAAAACTAACCCACTCTGTAAGCTTTTTTTCATTTCTTTAGTAACACTGATCATCTTTGTTTTCTTTAACAATATAGCATTATCTAAGGATCTGATTCTTCTCCTATTAAACAAGACATTTCCTGTCGGCTTTCCTAAAGAAAGCAGAATCAAGATATAGTAAGCAAAACTTGTGTGTTTATTCCGTGTTAAAGAAATGGACTGGAAATGTTATACTTCTAGAAAAATACTTAGAATAGTTGCATGCTCTTTCTATGACTGTGATAAACTATCCAGTTAATTTCTGTACTCATCAGTAACAGCTATTTAAAATTAAATTATAGCATTTACCTTGCTATTTTTTATCTCAAAGTTGCAAACTTAGTTTGTTGCATGGCTTTTTAAAGCAAGGCTTTTAAAGGCAAGGAAAAATAGAAATATAAATATATGGGGATTTTTTAGCTTTTTTCTTTTTTTCTTTAAAGAAGATTAAAACCTTAAAGGCAAAATCCTGTAACAGTTTCTGCCTGGAGAAATCTTGATGACAGTATGTATGCTTCTACTGTAGAGGCCGAAAATAGAGTTTGAGAATAATCCTTTGAGACCTAATTTAATGCATAATGATCTGGTTACACTCCATCCTGAAACCTGAGGAGTCCTGGACATTGTTCCTACCCCTTCTCACTTTCTGACATAACTTCAGGCAAATTACCTCTCCTGCTTCATTATCCTTCCTCTGTTTAGATGTTATATAGTGCTAAAACAAAAACTATTTCAGTACATGCATGCTGGTTGAAGTGGTCAGGTTTAAATAAAGCTCTTAAAATTAATCTTTCGCACTAAAACATCAGTATGATCATTGTTCCTTTGCATCCATTGTTCAGTTAGGCTCTGTTGTAATTACTAAGGGTGATGTTAAACCAACTGTTTTTGCTGGATGCTGGTTGTAGTTGCAGATGACAGCAACGTGAAGACACCCAAAAGGTGCCCAGGGTGAAAATCACTTTGTGCCAGAAGTGCCATGGAGGTGTCGGTGTTCTGTCACACGGGGGTTACCTGGCAGCTACACCGACTGCTGCGAGTGTTACCGTTGCACATGGCCTACAGTTTGGCTTTGATGGGGCAGTAGCCATTTAACTAAAACATCTGATTTTTTTTTTCTTCCCCAAACACTGTCTCTGTTCAATGCCAGTCCCCTCCAGATGAAGGGAAGTGCCCAGGACATTCCATTTTAGAAGTCAGCATTCTGAGCAACAGCAAATGCTGAAAAACCTCTCTGTGTGTAGTCCATCTCCCTCTTTTTCTGCAATATTTTTTCCTCTTTTGTATTGTCAGAATTCTGTAAGTACTCGCAACATAGAGGATAAGGAATGGAAACAGTACATTTTGCTATGCAGGATAATTCTGTCCGTTGTGGTTAGTGCTCCATGCTGAACCCTCCTCGTTTATGCTGAAACCATTTCAGTATAAAATGAGACCTGACATGTTCCAGCCTTTGCTATTTGGTGTACAGGGTCTTTTTCTTCCAATCTTGCCCCCTTTGAGGGTTAGGGAGTTTTCTGTGTTACTTTCTTATCTTTTAAGTTATGACTTATGATGCATACTTAACAGATACTACGTGATTAACAGTGTTCAATGTAGTTCTAGCCGCTTCATTTAAACATCCTTTCTGCAAGTATTTATGAATTTAGTGCAATTTTGCATTTCAAATATTTCTGACTTTTATAACACTTCTCTAAGAGCTTGGAGTTAAGCCTGTAAGTCTTTTCAGTCTTTAAAATTGTAGGCAATATGTTTGCATGTACATATGAGTCTATAAAAGCAATTATACACTATTGTTTTCCAAGTAACTCAGTGTTACTCTTGGCTGCAATGAAAAGAAGTAGTGGCATTACTGGGTATAGTTTTGAGATGAAATTAGTTCTAAATTTGCTGGTTCTCAAGTACCATCATATAAAGCCTAAACTCAGTATGCTGCATTGACAGTAATCTCCATGAACATTTGGAAATTATCATAAGCCTTTCTTACTCCTTCTTTTGAAAATGAAAGTTAAATAAATGCATTAGAAAAAGATAAACTGAATAATACAAAGGGCTGAAGGACTCAAAATCAAAACAGGGAACAGAATGTACTTTACATAAAGAAACAGCTTTTACTGAGGAAATGATAACCCTCTGTGACTATTTAGTAGAAATACTGTGAGAAGAAATTGCTTATATTAGAACTTGCTTATAGACTAACTACAGCAAATCCACTTAATTTTAATTTGAACTCCTCTGCTAAGAATAGAAATGCCATGATTGGGCGGTATGTGGTATCCTAATGATATTTTCTAGAATCTGTCATATACTACTGTAAGATTTTTTCTTTTTAAAATGTATTTAAAGGCCAGTTTTGTTTGGGATGCTAATATTCTCTAAAGTATGTCTTGAAAAACCCTAGTTGGCTGTATCTCACAGATGATGGGAGTTTTTCCAAGTGTTCCTTGTTTTCTGAGAGCATTTACTGGTCTCTGCTTTCCTGCTTGCGAACAATGAGAGAAGCTTGGAGAGAGCAATGTAGCTCCCTTTCTAAGGAGATGGCTTTAGACAGTTAAGTGAATGTCGCTAGTGTGGCTGTTCAGTATTAGATAAATGGATTTTAATTTAAACATAAGACTATTGTTAGCACAACTAGAAATAAGTGGTTCAGAACCCTGGGTATGAGCCAGCACAGATGTGATTATCCACTTCTGAGTCACCTGGGAAAGTTACTGCCTGGTTTGGTGTCTGTAGCCCACAACAGCGGTGTGCCTTGTGCAAGACATGACAATGTTTTGCTTGAGGACTGTGGAAAAGCATTGCTTATGTGTTTTTATTGGGTAACAATGAACAAGCTAGCTGAACTTAGTGTAAACTGCATGTAAAGCTCTTGAGACTTGGTCTGCTTTGATGAAAGGCTGATATCCAGTCGTCCAGTGTCCAGTCGTGTACTGTTAATGCCAGATGTTACTCCAAGCTCCCCCCCCGTCCCCCAAACAAGTCCTGCTGCCGACTGACAATGCGGGGACTCTGCACAGGCTGTAATGAGAGGTGAGGTGGAGGCAGAGTCACCACTGGGAGGGTCACTGCACTTGAACAAGCCATTCACCTGTGCAGTTCGACACTAAAGCAGGATGCGGTGCACGGATTTGGCCAAGTGCTAGTCTTTAGTGATAGATGTAGCAGACTGACAGGAGACACAGTTTTGGGGGAATTGGCTAACAGACCTTCAACGTTATCCAAGACAGTCCAAGAAAACTACATTTCCCTGAGGTGTTTGAGCATCCGTCTCACACACAGAGATGCTGATTGTGTGGAAACAATATCGATAATTGAGACCTGCCATTTAATCTGATAATTTCAGGATTGGTGTATTGCTCATATCTGTTTTCAAGTCAGTGCATTTCTGAAAAAGACACTGGGTTTTTTTGTTGTTTTAAGTATTGTAAGTGAAAAATGGAATTTTATAAAAGCATTAAAAATAGAACTGAAAGTAATACAGTAAAATCAGTTATAAGACTTCGTTGGTTAAAAAAAAAAAAAAGTGTCCTGATAATGTGTTTATCTATCCAAAACAAGAAGAGGATTTTTATCTGCTCTGTAAAATTACAGGTGCTTTATCTGTGAAGAATTATACTTAAGATGAAAAAAGGAGAAAAGCGGTATTGTAGACTGGTTATCATATCAAGTGTGAACTGTTCACTGTCAGAACATCTTGTTCATTTCATATAAGCAGATAACTTTTTGGAAAACCTTTCCAGGAGAGTTTAACTTTCTCACATCCAGCCTGCATACTTTAGCAAATTGTACAGTCTGGATGATAACCAAAAGAACAGTTCTTTGTTAATATAGAATTATTTCCTATAGTAATAACTTTTAAGAGACTTCCAGCAGCTTTGTAAAGTCAATAAATCATTCATAAGCTGGAAATAGGAGTCTTTGGTAGGATTTCCAACTACTTGTTATGTATTCTCTGTGGAAGACAGTCTTTCTGTTGAGGGGCTGTGGTATTTATTAGACATCTGAGTTTTGCTTAATGCCTAAAAATAAACATAATTGATAACATAAAAATAAACGTAATTGGTAACTATTTGGTACTTCTTATCTCTTTTCCTGAAGTGGAAGCTAGAGTCATTGTTATAAAAGGGATAGGTTTGTGTATAAGTCAATGTTTATTTTACTGAGAGCTCACTTAGGATAGAAAAGTAATGCCATTTTGGCCGTCCCACAAATGCATCTTCTTAGGGTGAAAACCCACTCTGAATATGAAGTTTTTGTAAGATATTAATATGTAAGGAGCTTAGACTTTTTAGTGCATAGATGAATTTGCTAGTTTCATGGGTTTTAGCCATTGCTGTGCAGTGAAAGAAATTGATCTCAGTTCATGGGTCTGTGCTCTGTATCTTCCCAGGATATCCATCTATTGACTTAAGACCATTTTCTAAGAATTCCTAAATCAATACCTTTTAATTTTACAACCCTCAAAAACAGGGTTTCTTTCAGTGTTTGTAAAAGAACTTGAGACTCTTATAGATTTGAGTTGTTCTCAGACTTTTAAATTTCTTTATGCTGTTGTTAAATACTGTACTGTTGCTTGAAGAGCTCATTTGTGTACAGAAAAGCTTGCAACAGACCAAAGTTGGCATCTTTAGGCCATCGTAATGATTAAGGATAGCTGAAGTTCAGAGAATGACAAGTGCTAAATACATTTCAAAGTGTTATATGCAGTGAAGTAGTGAGTGCATAGATTCAATTGGCAATGGATGACTGAATGTGGGCCCCTCCAAATCTGATATTCCAGTTTGTGGAGACATGAGTGGCTCAAGGAATGCTTGTAAAATCTGTCTTTCATTAACAACTGTGTACTATTCTTCATTGCTAATTCATCCTCAGCTTTTGCTTAATGCATACGGAATACTGTGGAGGTGTTAGTGATACTTTTCAAAATAAAGCCTTGAGGAAAAAAGACCCAGTGCACTCTGGAGGATTTTTCCCAGAAGTTTTCATTCTGAGATATATCAACTTCATTTTTTACTTCCTCTGACCATTAAATCTCATATGCAATTGAACAGGAATTGCTTTAGGGGAACAAATTCCTTCCCTTGAACATTTTGCTGAAAGTGTATTAGTAGGAAAGTGGATTATTAGAGCCTGAAGCTCAGATCTTAATCAGGAATTCTACAAAGTAATCGGTTCTGGATGGAATTTTTGTTCTGCTTGATAATATGTATTTGTACTCAGCATTCTTGCACTTGTGTCAGCACTTTCTGAGTGTACAGGGACCAGGGGATGTTGGGATTTTTTGGTGGATTCCCCCCCCCGCCCCCGAAGATCAAATGAGATGAGAGTCTGAGCTGTTTGGAGAATATAACTGTGTAATTACTGTTAAAGGGGTTGTCAGTGTGCTAGATAGTGATAAAGCACAGAAGACTTATTCCCACCTTAGTTTGAATTTACAGATAAAACTTTAGAACAAATAGAAGTTCCTGTACTAGGCAATGAAAACTCTTGCCCTTTAGTAATTGATGCTGAAAAAGAAAAAAATTACCCACAATTTAGGGAAGTTATCTTGCACTGCTAGCTAGAGAGGATTATTTTTGTTTTTGGAGAATATCTACTTCTGTACTGCATTTGAGTTTTCCCATATTTGTGTCTGATACAGCCAGTGCTTATTGTTTTTTCCTCTGTTTCAGCACCCAAAGACAATGAAGAACGTGTGTTCCGGGAGCGTATGCGCCCCAGAAAGCGGCAGGGTGCTGTGCGACGCAGAGTACATCAGGTTAATGGACACAAGTTTATGGCCACCTATCTTAGACAACCAACATATTGTTCGCACTGCAGAGATTTTATATGGTATGACTTTGCTTTCTTTGCAACTTTGAATTGAAGACTTAACATACCCTCCTGTTTTGCTGAAGTATAAATGCCGTAGAGTAGTAGTTCTTTTCCTCTTTGTTTTAGTATTAAGCTGTCATCAGTTTTGCAGACAATAATAGAAAACACTTAAACTTCCATCACAAATGTTAGAATTTGTTGTGTTTGTGGTTTTTCTCCTCTGAGCCACAAAGTTCAATCTTTTCCTGTCTGGTACACACGGTAAATTCTAGGTAGACAGGCAGTCTCATGTTCTGTAGGTGCCTAAGTGTAGATTTAGACCTAATATTTGACATTTTCTTTTGCCAAGGTGACTGAATTCTTCTTTAGGTGCTTAAGTATCACCATCTTCCTCCTAGGAAATGCCAAGCTCCTATACATCCTACTGAAGTTAGTGAAATATTTGAATATTATACTTACAATGATCCAGGGTTTTGGGTAGTCAATGTACAGGGTCTTTCTTATTACAGTGTATGTCAAGTACTCCCTTTTAGAAATGATTTACGTTAGTTTTGAGTACTCGTAATTTTCAGATAGGGAAAAGTGGTGGAGACATTCAGTTTTCAGTTATTTTTCAGCAACTCTATTGATGTTCTCCGAAGTTATCTAGAGATACTGATTTGCACCTTTATACACATAAGATCTGACGATAGCCACAATTAATATTTCTTGAGAGTGTGTAATGAGTCAGTCTTTCTTAATGTGAAACAATGTGAATTGCACATGAATTCAACTACATTCCTCTAATAAATGTCTGCAGGTTAGGCTTTAGGTTAGCTAATAAGATGGTTTCAAGCAACAGTGTTGGCAAATGCAATCTTCTGTCTGTTTAGAGGCCTGCTTGATGACTATTTTGCTGGCTTGTGGCTTCCCTGTCTACGTACGCTTTGGCTTTGCCTATTTTATTATAGTAAATGTCATATAGTAAATGTTTTTCATTTTTAAAAATATATATTCTTCATTTTCTAAAACACTGTTCTATTTTCAGGGGTGTAATAGGAAAACAGGGATACCAATGTCAAGGTAAGAGAAAATCTACAGGGGGACAGTTTGAATATAGGTGTTATGTTATAATGTATAAATAATATGATATTTTCATCAAGCATTTTATATGTACAGTGTTAAGAATTTAGCACAAGATGATCAGAATAAGTTTGTCTCACTGAAGATACAGTCTTTACAGTAAGTCACAGGAATATTTTTCAAAACTGTTGGTCTTAGGCAGCATATATGTGGTAGGGGCACAGCTAACATCGCTGAACGGCATATCCTAGGTATCTCTTCACGCACATCTAGCTGGGGGGGGCATGTCTGCGGATGTTGACTTCCTCATTTTTCACTTCTTGCGTTTTAAAATTCTGAATTCTTTATTCTGCTTAAGGTTCTTTGTTTAAAAATGCCAGGTAATTGCAAAGACTATAATTAAATAGATGAGATAATTATAGAGGTCATCATTAGAGAAGGTTATAGCAAAGACTGCAGAAGGGCTTCATTTTCAACTCCCATTTTTCAACTCAGTTTCTTGTACTCTTAATTTTTTATGCAGTCATGTCTTGCGATGATGTTTTTCTACGTAATTCTCATCTGACAAGTAGAAATAATCAAGCTAGTGATGATTTTTCAGTTACAAAAGACTTGATAAAATCTCATTGTAAATAAACAAATGCAAATAATAGTTTTACGTGCTATAGTAAGAATTACTGTAGTAACATACAGCAGAGGTTCCTTGAGTTCTGATTTATTTTTTTTCTTACAACAATGACCAAAGGTAGAAGAAAATGAAATACATTATTTCACTCTGAAGGCTTTTTTCTTCACTTAATGACCTTGAATCCTACAGTAGGATAGACCTTGCAATTTTTAATCTTAACTGTCATACCTGCAAATGTTATTCATTGATTAAGTAATCAGTATTAATATTGACAAAACATTTTTGCCTCCTGAAACCTTTTACTGTTATCAACTTAGGGTAATGTGTTACAGAAAGAATGTTTGACTTCGTTTTTTCTGTTCTTTGACTTTTACAATGAGTTATCTTTATGTCTCTTTTCCTCTGGAAGCTTTTCAGACAGGAATTGTTTTTGCCATTGTCTCTTATATAATGTGGAGATCATGGACTTTACCAGATAAAAAAGCGAATGCGTAAAAATTGAGAAAAATTGTGGTTAATATTTCAGAAGGTAATTTGTGGTATTACATACTGAGATTTTGGCAGATATGCTTTAGTTCTCTTAAAATTCATTGGTCTCTTGAAAGTCCATTATCTTCTGCCTTTGTAAGCCAGACTTACTTCATAGGACTCACCAAGTCACTAGTCACTTGCAGCCTTTCAAGTCCCAGCATTTCTAGTCTTCTGGGATCAGTCTTTTGCTTTAAAATCAATCTTCATGAAAACTCATTCTTTTATCTGTTTTATGTTTATAGTTTGCACTTGTGTAGTCCACAAGAGATGCCATGAACTTATAATAACGAAGTGTGCTGGCTTAAAAAAACAGGAAACTCATGATGAGGTAAATGTTTATAAAATACATTTTCTAGATAAAACTCTGTCTTTCATCTGTTCAAAGTAGTGTCATCTCCTCTGTTTAATCAATATATGTTGTAGACCTTTTTGTGCCCTTCTGGTCATCTTGTGATGTAGCATATACTTTGGAATGACAGATTACCATAACAGTTTCATTTACATGGGAATTATTATACAGCAATTTATTTCTAATTAGTAAACTTCTTATAACATCTGAATGCTTAAAGTCTCAGTGCGTTCCTTCCACTCCTTTTCATTTTTAACATTTTCCATTTCTGAGTTAATACGAGTTTTGTCAGTTTAATTCAAAAGAAGCAGGCTGGGATCCTTTATCCCTTAACTGCATTTTGTGTGGCTGAGTCATTAGCAGCTGATAGGTTAGGCAGTGTGCTTGAGTATCTTGCATCAACATAAAAGACTGTCCAGAATTTGCTTGCAAAGTCTCACGTCAACAAAGGCTGCATCCAAACTGTCAAAATGTAGAACCAAAGCCACCTGTGTGTTGAAGAAGGCCCATGGATGTTGTATAAGATGGTAGTGATAACTCAGGGTACTGCATAGCTGACACATTTTCCGCCATAATTACTCCCTACCTGTAGCAAGCTTTTGTATATTAATGGAATTAACACAATATGAGCTTTATGTTGTCATGCATCTAAATAAATGAAGACATCACCTGAAAATGAAATTAGCTGCCTTCAGAACCGTACTGTCAGGGAGGAAAATATATCTGCCAATGGCATGTTCTGCTCTGGATCAGAAGAGAAAACAAAGCAATCCTTTCACTTGGGTTAAAGGTCACTCTCAGCTAAGATGGCCCTTTTAGACTTGTTTAGTAAATTAATGTTAATTCCTGTGAACAGTCATACACCCGGGAGCGATGTGACTGCTGTTGTGTTCAGCTCCCTTAGAATCCTCAGCTTTGGGGTATCCCTTTCTTGCCGGGTTGATAGGGAACAGTTGGAGAGGCAGGTGGGTTTTACGGGTTTTTTAAACAGTTATAGCCCTCACCTGTAACCAGTGAATGTTTTATCTTACACAGAAGTTTTTTGTTTGCTTGTTTTTAACAGAAAAACTAATGAATGCTCACTGTCCTTTTCTGTTTTGTGCAATAGCAAGGGCCTACTATCTTTCACCATAGGATTAGGTAAAGTAGTCTGTGAGTGATCCCAGTTCCTTGGCCATGCAGAAAAAGTACATTTCTCAGTTTTGTTTGTTAGAAACCTACATTTGTATGCTTGAAAAAGCCTAGTTTTAAATTACAAATTTGAGTTGTGTGTAACGATGAGTTTAAACCACTCTTTCAACTTTGATATGAATTTTACTGAGACACTAACTGATCTCATTCTTCCTGCACAATTCACTACCATTTTTCATACTGGAAGCATTCTTTAATATCTGGTTCACAACCAGTGTTTTACATCCAAAACTTGATCCACTTGCACAGGATTGTGATAAAGCACTGTGTTTGGCTAGTGCTGCTTTCGCATGGTACCTACAGGAAGATACAAAATCTTGCGCAGATTTATGTTCCCAGGCTCCAGACTGGTGGAGACTTGTATGCTTTGCTGATATAATGCTCTCATTGTTTAGAAGGGGTACTAGATCACTGGAGAGAAGCCAGTGGTAATAGGAAAGGGAATGAAAAACATTGAAATAATCTGCTATGCAGTGGCCACTATAAAAACTTCTCAATTACATCCTTTAATTAGTAAGTAATCATACCTTGGAATCCCTGAACACAAAAAATTATTGTTGTCATTTTCATAATCTAAAGAAGAGTGGGATATGAAAAGGTAAGGGGGTTGTGATATATTTCTCTTCCTTAGTCCTGTATTAGTTAGGCCTCCGGCTCCTAAAACAATTGGGAGTGACTTCCTTGCCTTCCACATTAAGAGATCTTTCCTGATAGCTATGTATTTGTTGTTCCCAGAAGTACTAGGAAGTAGACTTTAGTCTTTATCTCTTAGACAACAGCAGCCCTTCCCCCTCTTTTCCCCAAATAAAGTAGTGAGAAGAACTATGGAGCTGGAGGATATCTAATGCAAAGACCATAATCTTAGCACAGACCTATTTCATCTTGTTTGAATTCTGTGGGCTTTCAAAACATAATAGGGCTTTGGCGTACACTGATTATAAAGAAACTAATTAGAATGAAATATGCCGTGCTTTCCTTTTTCAGCAAGTGGGATCCCAGCGTTTCAGTGTCAACATGCCTCACAAGTTCAGCATTCACAATTACAAAGTGCCCACCTTCTGTGACCACTGTGGTTCATTGCTCTGGGGTCTTTTGAGACAAGGTTTACAATGCAAAGGTAAGGATTACCACTTCAGAGCTTTTCTTTTTCTTTGTTAATGCAGTAGACTTGGAAAGACTTCAAGTTATTCTGTCTTTTCCAGCATGTGCAAAGATGAATAGAAAGTAAAGAGCGGACTGCTGTAGGGATTGCCATCATTGTTAGAAAATGGTCCTATACCCTGTCTGCCACACCAGTCAGTAACAGATGTAGAGCACAGAGGTGCAGAAACACATTTCGCACTCTCTGCTGTGTAGGTTTATTGCCACATGGGAAATTAGAAGTTGACAGAAAATTAGGAGCATGAGAGTTTACATCCCTTCAGCTTATATGGCTTTTGTCTTTTCAGGTTTGTGGTGACGGTTGTTAAACTTTTTAAACGTCATTATTCCAGCTACTTTTCCCTTTAATACCATCTTCAAAAATTACTATTATGTATTGGCTAGGCTATGCAGGACCAGTCCTGTGCACCCATATCCAGAATAATAGGTATTCTGATACCTAGCTAAATCATCCTTTGTGATGGTCTGTCTAGGTCCTCTACTCCAGAAAGCAAAGGATTCATTATGTTCTGCAGCTTAAGGACTGTGTACTTGGTACAGTAATTGCATATGAAGTTACTGCTGAAAGGTGTGTTCATGTCATTTTAGCTGACTAACAGAAATGGTTCGTTCTGTATCTCCTTGTTTCAAGAATATCTATAGATTCTAAAAGGGGAAGAAAACAGTACAAACACTTGCAAAGGGAAGAAATATTTTAGAAATAGTGAATAAAATACTTCAATTAGTAGGTTGATGGGAATGATGTCCTGAAGATTGTCAGATTCTTAGAAAGGAATACTTAAGGGAATTATTTTAGTTTTGTTACACCTTTATGAATGTGTAGGTCTGTCTTTATAAATACAAAAATCTTATGTACACTTTTCAACAGCAGAAACGTGGACTCGCGTATATATGTATACACATGTAATCTATTCAATATATCCTTTGCAGTATTTAAGGTGAGACATAACTACAAGTGAAGGTCAGACCTAATGTTTCATGTCACAAATTGCTGAGCAGCAAGGGAAAGAAGGAATTTCTTTCATGGCGAAGTTGATAAACAGTGAGAGTGTTCTGAAATTCAAGCCTTTCCTTCTGATTCTAGCCAGGAAGCACTAATAACATGTTAGACTCTTAATAGTGTTACTTTGCTTAAAGATTCTGTTCAAATGCTGTCTTAATTATGGTGGAGATATGTTCAAAGCAGATTTTTCAATTACACCTGGGTTTTTTTCTCTGATTTTTAGTCAGAGCTATAGTATCTCTCCACTTAATCTATGAATATATTAGTTCACTTTCATATCCTCTCTCAAGTACCACAGCGGTTCATTTCCTCTTAAATGTAGAAAATAATGTTATTTCTCACATGTATGCATTTACTGTGTAGCAGATGCATAGAAACAGTAGTTCAGAGCACCTGTGTTGCTTTCTCCACGTTCATAAAATGAGTGTCTATAAAAATGCAGTATTGTCTGCATGAAATCTAGAACTCACCTGAGCTGGAAATACCATTTTCTCCAGACTTTGTTTTCTCTCTTAACAAGTGCCGAACAATGGTCCCTTTTTCAGTGATGTACTTGCTTGCCCAGTGTGGTTATTAACACCATGAAAAGTGTATTCCAAAGGTTTATTATTCTTTTTTTTTCACTGCTTATTCTTGACCTTCTCTTTACAAAATATGTTTATGAAGTTGAACTGTACAAAATTGCCCTGTTTGCTTTATTTCAAGCAGTTCAGTTCCTTGATGTCCACTGTTACGGTCAGACATTTTACTTGCCACTGAGCTTTTCTCACCAAATATACATGCACTGAAAGTATCATGTGTAGCAATTTCTTTTTGCTCTTCTTGTGAGCTGAAACATGCTTGAAAAGGAAAGGCACCTGCTTTTTAAAGCATGTGGTTACTGCTGTAGATACAGTGCCTATTGTGTAGCCTCAGAGGCAAATGCGGTTTGTTTCTTTAGGGCTTATATGGTGAAAGCACTTTTGATGAACAATGTAATGAAGTGCAGCTTTATAAATACATAATTTTTGATTTTTTTTTTCTCTAAAAAGTAATGAAGTGAGGAATTTGAACAATTGAATGTTAATCAATTATTTAATTACACTTGCAGTTTTGCTTTCTTTATGCCTTGCTCCACAAGAGGGCAGTGAAGTCTAAGATAAAATATGTCATCTGCTCCTACCAAATCCACGCTGGGCTATATTTAATGGAGCTGTGTTCTCCTCCCTACCTCATAACCTGGAAGCAATGTAACCTTTTTTTCCTCTTACTAGTATGCTAGTTTCAGGAGATAGTATTTAATAGAAAGAGCTTAGTAAATGGATTGCCGTCTCAAGAAAGAGAGTGTCTTAACAGTGCCGAAGACTTCTATTAAAACTTCAAACACTGTTGGTTTTATGCCTGCATACTAATCTACTTGAGTAAAATAGAGTAAGAAGCAATAATACATGAGGAACTAATGTTGTGCTCTCCATATGACAGCAGAAGTGGACTGCAAAAATCCAAGTTGTGAAGGACTTTTCTTCCCATTCAAGTTCTATTTAAGATTTACAGGATCATTAGACATTTTCATTTTTTCCTGTGTCTGTTCTGGGTACTGTGTGAAAACACTGTACTGCATTATCATAGCAGAAGAATGATAACCAGGTTAATAATTTTATATTAGCATTGAAGTGTCACTGCAAATCCAACTAAGTATTTTTCTACTGAAATTATATTTATTTGAAAAAGTTATTGGTAGGTCCAACAAGGTCTCATTTAAGTAAGACAAATGCATGCCAAGGCAGTAGTTAATTTACTCTATTACTTTACATTTCATTGCAGTTTGCAAGATGAATGTACATCGACGCTGTGAAACAAATGTGGCACCAAACTGTGGAGTGGATGCTAGAGGCATAGCTAAAGTTCTTGCAGATCTTGGAGTCACTCCAGATAAGATCACTAATAGTGGACAGAGGAGGAAAAAGGTAATTTTACTATTTAGCATGACGTAAGTATGGCTGTATTGTAACTTTACTAGTTGGGGTTCAATCCCATCTACTTGACTTGCACAAGAATTTATTTTAATTCAGTACAGAACTAAGACTTTGGCTTGTGATTTCTAAGTGCAAATCATCTATTCTGAATTTTTATATGAAATTTATTTTGACCTGCTATAATTTGCAAACCTAAAGTCTCTATGGGATCTAGAAGGACTTCCCCTTAAAATTTGAGGAAGGAGATTTGACAGAGAGACAGTGTCTGACGCAACTGTTCATAAAAAACATAAATGTCTCTGGCTCAGAATTGACATTGGATAATTGATTGATTGAGACACAGCACTGCTCCGTAACATTGTAAATGCTGATAAATGAGCAATGTGCTGATTCTCATGAAAAGGAGCTGTTTGCTGGATGACAGTTCCAGAGTTATCTTCACTATTATAAGAACTAGACTGTTCTAGAAATAAAAAGTATAGGTCACCTCAAGTACATCCAAACCTGATGGACTTATTCTGGATTGATACTATGTATCCTGGATCAGAATTTGACCACAGTTCTATCTCTCTTTGCGTGATTGTGACAATAGACCCATTGCTCTCACTTACAGAAATAGGCAACTTTTACCATAATTTCTTAAAACATTGACATTTGGTTCTCTTCATTTTCCTGATTATTGCACACTTGGATCCCATGTACACTGTTTTAAAATGTTACAGAAACATAGAAAACTTAGGAATAAATTAATTGATCTGTGAGTCCTGGGAAAAGACGTTGTCATGTTGTTACTGGATGAGTTAGTTTGCAGTGCTTGCTGGTACTTGTAGTTAAATTTATTTACTGGATAGATTTCTACATGGGCTCCTGGTGACTATACAAAGCTTTCCCACTCACTGTGTGTACTTATTACATTTATTTCATCTTGAAAACCTGTTTTTCTTTAAATTGTCGGTTCTGTCTCTGTTTATATTATGGTCTCCATTTGATGTGATGCCATACAGTATATGGTTGATGTCCTGCCAGTGAGAATCTATAGGGGTAGAACATCTTCACTTTTGTTTGTACTTCTACTTGTGAATTAAAGTTGTTAAATTAAATTTCCTCTTGGCATGGGAGTATCTCATAACTGAGTACCCCTTTTGGGATTGTTCTTAGCTAATTGCAGGTGCAGAGACTCAACAACCAGTTCCTGGAAGTGCATCATCAGAAGAAGATAGGTCAAAGTCAGCACCAACTTCTCCATGTGATCAAGGTTGAACATCTCTTTTTATTTCCTAACTGATATATATTGTCACATATTTTCCTTCTTTATAAGGAGTAAAAAAGCTATTGGCCCCACCCTCTGTAGAACAAAATCAACAAAGTAGTTACCACTAGAAAACGAAGCACTTAAAGTTATGAACGGCAAACACTCTTTTGAAAGGCCTGCTTCTCATTTCATTTAAATCTGTGAAATTAAGTGGCTTTTAAAGGGAAAATTATAAAACAGTCATCTTAAAATATTGTTAAGTTTACTAGATGAGTCCTTGCCTAACCAAATACCTTTATGTAAGCAGGTTATATATTCTATTGTAAGAGTGAGAGCATTTTAAATAGTACCACAGAACTTGAGAGAGCCTTTGTCTATCTGAAAAGCCTTTATCTGTTAATAAGTCTTTGAGATAAAATTCCCTCCTTGCAATTCCATGTTGAACATTTATGATAATAAAAAATTCCATCCAGATTGGCTATGCTAGCATGTCTCTGTGTTGTCTAGAGGCTTCATAAAAACACGTTTCCTTTCAGTGATTTTTTTTCATGCTCAGATTTGGAGACAAATATTTTAATCTTCACTGATATGACTTGATTTCATTGAGCTGAACAGCCTGATGGACAGAATGTGTATGTCAGCAGCACTTTTTGAATCTAATCTGATTGTTGTTTTTAAAAATCAGATGTCTGTGAGGTATCTTATGTACCATCATGTGTGTAAACTGATGAATGAAAAATCTTTACACCAAGGCATAGGAAGATGGGTAATTTTTGTGCCAAATTCTTTGAAAATTATTTACAGTTGAGAAATTTCTCACCCTTATTTTTAGGGAAACAACTTCTAAAGCTCCATGATAATAAGTACTGCAAGACTCTGAGTCCAAAACTGAGTTAAATCTGTCAACATTTTGGTCTCACAGACAGCATTTTGGTTAAATAATATTTTTTTAAATATCTGATGTTTTGCTTAAAATAAGAACAAAGAATTTGTCTAAATTCTTGCGTAAATTTCACTTTTGTAGCTGGCCAGTAAAGTTGTTGCTTCCAAGGCCATCAGCCAGAAGTACTATGCAAGAGCTTAAGGCAGACCCTGAGGTCTGTTAGTCACCAGGACTCACTGTGTTCACCATTGAGAAACCTTCAGAACCATTTAGCGGATCT
Organism: Burhinus oedicnemus; assembly: GCA_008921705.1. Classification (NCBI taxonomy): domain Eukaryota; kingdom Metazoa; phylum Chordata; class Aves; order Charadriiformes; family Burhinidae; genus Burhinus; species Burhinus oedicnemus. The sequence goes on along the minus strand of VFFE01007199.1, from coordinate 1,429,848 downwards.
ACACGATTGCTGCTTGAAGCAGCACTGGGAAGTGGTCAAATACTTTATTGGAAGGCATCTGATAAAAGCTGGAGCTGAGTAAGATGCTCCATTCATGTTGACTTCAAGGACTGGGACGCCCAACTATCCTTTGAACTTTTGAAGATACAACTCTAAAATACTTAGCAGGAAGATGAGTAAGTGCTGCAGGAAGATAGGGGTATTCAAAACAAAGTACTTCTGTGTGGTACAGGAACACCCAAAATCACTAAACCAATTATTTGGCCACTATTCTGACTTATCTGTCAAGTTTTGGGTATGTCATTCTCTTAGGTTCATTTTTAAAGGCCACCCTTCCTGTTAGAGCAGGATTTTGGCTGATTACTGTAAGGCGGAGAAGCAGTTTGCTAAATATGTATTCTTAACAACAGAATACTCTGCACAGAATTCAGGGATAATAAATGCCCCTTCTCAAAACTGATACAGACTAACACAGTCTGTTTTTCTGATGATTGGTTAAAACAAAGACTTTTTCTCACTTTTCCACAGAAATCAAAGAGCTGGAAAACAACATTAGGAAAGCATTATCATTTGACAATCGGGGAGAGGAACACAGAGCAACAGCTACAACGTCAACAGACAACCAGCTTAACAAACCTGGGGAGAACGGTGAAAACGGGGAGGTCAAACAGGCCCAGACCAAGCGAATAGGCCTTGAAGAGTTCAACTTCATCAAAGTATTAGGAAAAGGCAGCTTTGGCAAGGTGGGTAGCCTTTTTTTAAACTGGTGCGCAGACTTTTTTTGACTGTACTTCTTTGAAGGTATTCATAGTGACATTCAGAAAGTGGTTCCACCCCAGCGGTTTCCTCCCATTCGTTACTCATTGGGTAAAAGCAGCTTTTACCCCACATATCAGGAGTATCAGCCTCCTGATCAGCTGGCATTTTCTGTGCTTTAGCTCACTTTGTTAACTAGGGTTAAGCCTTTTGAAACAAAATGTCAGTGTTTCAGTAGCTCAGGATATTGGTAATGAAGACATACATACAATTACATACATACTGTTCAACAAGATAATTAGTTGTAGTCAGGCAGGAAAAACAGCCCAGGAACAATGCTGTGGAGTTCTGAGTTCATTCCCTTTCTAGATTACACTTGGTTCAAGTTTACTTATTTCACAGAACATTTTGTGTGCTTATTTTTCCTTAGTGGGTGTGTTCAGTGCTGGAGGAAGCAGACCTCAAGCATTTCCACTCAGATATGACAACTGCGAGAGGCTTAGACAGCTGCCCAAAATACCACATATGTGGCAAAGATGTAACTCATCAGATGCCTTCCCACAGTAGGGAATTGATGAGGGTGGAAGGGTGTCGTGTTTTAACCCCAGCTGGCAGCCAGAATCACGCAGCCACTTGCTCACCACTCCCTTCCCCGCAAGTTGTGATGGGGGAGAGAATCACAAGAGCAAAAGCAAGGAAAAACTCATGGATTAAGACAGTCCAATAGGCAGAGCAAAACCCACGCATGCAAGCAAAGCAAAGCAAGAAACCCACCCAGCACTTCCCATCAGCAGTCAGGTGCCCAGCCATCTCCAGGAAAGCAGGGCTCCATCCAGCGTAACGGTCACCTGGGAAGACAAATGCCATAACTCCAAACATCCCCCCTTTCCTCCTTCTTCCCCCAGCTTTATATACTGAGCATGATGTCACACGGTATGGTATAGCCTTTTGGTCAGCTGGGGTCAGCTGTCCCGGCTGTGTCCCCTCCCAACTTTTTGTGCACTCCCAGTCTACTTGCTGGCAGGGTGGTGTGAGGAGCAGAAAAGGCCTTGAGTGCTTAGGGACAACAAAAAACATTAGTGCGCTATCAACAGTATTTCTCATCCCAAATCCAAAACATAGCACTACACCAGCTGCTAGCAAGAAAGTTAACTCCATCCCAGCTGAAATGACGACAAAGGGGCATTGCTCTATTTACAGGGCTCATAGATTTTCTTTTCACAGCACTGTGCACCGTGGAATCAAAGAGGAGGACTGAAATATGAATCTGTTTCACAAGTGCAATCTTCCTTCCTTGGTATACGGGAACTGCAGATGCAGAGGGGCACGGCTGAAGCAGTTCTTTTGTCTCCCTGTTTACTAATCCTTTCTCTAAAGATTACCCTGGCTCCAAGCCAGAACTGACCTTAAACAGAGTATAGGACTTGAACTTTAAACAATAGTAGTAGTTAAAATCAACAACTTTAAAGTGGCCAGAATGGAACGTGGGATTGTATAGTGAGTTCATCACACACAAAACTCACTATCAAAAGTGGGAGATACAAGTGGCAAATAAATTTATGTTCTATATCAACTTCCTTCCTTTTTTAGTTTTTGAGATCTCATTAATAGGCGCTTATTAAGATATTTGAATGAGGGGGTAAAAAATCTTTATCTTCTGCATTCTTTACTAACAAACAAAATATATATCGTCTGTTTCAAATTTAAAGAATACCAGACGTATCTTTTTCTAAAATTACATTACTTTGCTTTTAATTTTATACATACAACTTCATTTAGGCAGGTATGTAACTGTCTTTATATTTCAAGTGCAGTCACACTTGTATGCAACTCTGCATTTATGGTATCTGTTGTTCATATGTAAACAGATTTTCTGCTTGTTTTAGGTAATGTTAGCGGAGCTAAAAGGAAAGGATGAAGTATACGCAGTGAAAGTCTTGAAGAAAGATGTCATACTTCAAGATGATGATGTAGACTGTACAATGACAGAAAAGAGAATTCTGGCATTAGCACGGAAACATCCATACCTAACACAACTTTACTGCTGCTTCCAGACGAAGGTAAGCTACGTGAACCTTTTACCAGTTTGTGTCCAAGGAACAATATTCACTATTTCTAGAATAAAAGACAGCAACGTAAAAAATACAGCAATATTTCAAAAATATTTCTGAGAAGTTTTTGGTATTTTGGCAGTTATATATATATACTATTACTGTCTAAGTACCAGGAGATGGCAGTAAATGAGTTAAAAAATAAAATTAAAAAACCCACATGGATAAAGCACAAAAAACCTACTGAGATGCCATTTTCTGGATTTCTTCTGTATATTAATACGGTGTATCACTTGTTGAATTAAGTACAAATGTTCTTAACATCCAGTATTCAGAGTGAAAATTCTGAAATGATCTTGTCAGAAGTGAGATTATGGCAGAACACTCATCTTTTCAGTTTTCTTGTGCTGTGTAGTATACAAAATGTTCAAAAGAGAATGGAAATAGGTATACTGCTGATCAAATAAGTTCCTGTAGTGCTCATGCCTCCCATGTGCTTGAGGAGCAGGGAGAAGGAAAGGCAGAGAGGGCTAATAATGAACGCTTGTTCCCGTGGCGTGTTCCTTGTTGGTATTTTTTCACACAGAATTCCTCTTCATAGCACATGTTTGGGATTTACTGCTTAAATGTAAGTGAACATTTGGATGGTTTAGCTGACTGTCTAGGATTTCTGAATCCAGTCAAGGTGCTTGAAACCAGTTATGTTCACGGAATATTTCTGGTTTCCGTTTTTCAGTCCCTTATTTCTCTCTTGTCATTCAGCTGAGCTGACAGTTTTTTACCTGATTACCCAGAAAGCTTTATGGACAAAAAAACCTTCACAGGTGAATCTGTCTTGCAGATAGAATACTAATCATATATAATTGAATTTACAGAAGTATCCGCTATTTTTGAAGACCCTGATAAAATGTTTACTATTTCAAAGGACCAAGGTTTGAACTTTTGCCTGTTGAACTAAATATGCAATTCATTTCAACGGGGAGAGTTTTTGACCTGTAAGAGAATAACTTTAAACGTTAGTGTATATGTAGATGTTAGTTTATATGTATGTTTTAAAGAAAACACCTGAAAATCAGTCAACTTCCTTCAAACTTCTGGGTTGTTCAGTAAGACACTACATTGGAGTATTTGAGTCAACTTAATGGAAAAGTTCTGCAGATTAAATGAATAATTAAATTAGCGTATTGAACAAAATTCAGAATTACTAGTGTATGAGTGTGTGTGTAAATATGTACATATTCACATATTATAACCAAAACTATGTATGGCACAAATGAGCAATTATATGTGTAGAATTACAGAAACGCTGTGACTAAAAGATCTTCCAGTAAAGTTGTCAGGAAGGATAAATAAGGCAGTGGGAAAGCCATAGGAAAATGGCTAGTAGGACCAAGATTGTAGTGTATTCAAATACGCAAATAGCAAATGTTTAGTAAGTTTATACAGTTCATAAAATAGTGAAAATGCGTTAGGATTTTATATGCTTTGAAGTTGACACAAAAAAATAGCCCAGGAAGGTGTGTATACAATTTATGTCTACAGAGGACTTTTCATGCATTCAGACTTTCATTTCATTTGAATGTATGTGTGAACATACACTTTAAATGTTTTAATATATTATTTTAAAATCTATAACTATAATTGAGCATATTATTTCAGATGAAGAAAGTGATAAAAAGATTGTACTGGGGTGAGGGATAAACTGTGAATGGAGAGAGACCTTCAGGATTAAGGCAGACCGAACTCCCTGAAGCGTAAATTAAAGTATCACCAGCCTGATGTGAATCATGTGGCAGAACATCAGTAAAGATCAGTTTTACATTAAATGAATTATGGCAGGAGATTCGTCTGCTACTTCTCTGGTTTTCTGGAGATTTCTTTCCTTTTGTATTTCTCATCTGTTCTCCCCTCTTTTGTATTGTGCTTTCTGCCTTCCTCCCTGTTCTCCAAGGCCATTCATCAAAGATATTCAGAAATTCTTCTCACCACCTTCTGTCTTCCCAGAGCTCTTGGCCAGAGAGAAACTATAGTTTGTGGCTTTACCTGAACTCAGAGGAACTGATAGTTACGTGATTTATAGTTACAAGTCATAGGCTAGTGACTCTTAACAAACAACCAAACTATACCTAGCGATACCCAATCAAATTAAAATTCCACAGTTGAAAAATTGAAGGGTTTTTCTGAGGATGGCTGATGAACAATTCGCCAAGAACTCTTACTAAAGAAACAATAAAACAAAACATACATAAAAGCAAAAGCAATACATCTGCTAAAGCTATAAATTATTTATGAATGACAACAAATGAAAATGTACCAAGTAAATTAGTCACTGAATGATTTGCTCAGGTTCAATGGAAAAACAGGTAGAAAAACTTGCTTGAACAAACATGGTCTGTGGTTAAAATAACTTTACTGAGACAAAGGCGATTGTATAATAGAGTTTAAAATGTGTTTAACAGTAGTGTCTAGTTACTTACACTGCAATTGTATGCCGTGCCATGGCTGCTGTACTTTGCAGAACTGGTCCTTGAAGTGATCATGCTGGAATTAAATTTTACATTTCAAGTAGAGAATATTTGTCACATACACCCTGACTTAATGGGAAGATTGACTCAGTATTCATTGTCAAAGCACTCAGAGTTTGACTTTATGTAATGAGATTACTTGCTTTGTTCCTCTTCCACAAAAATGTGAATGTATGAGTTTCACTTTATATATTGCAGTGTTTTCCTTCAGTGACAAGGTGAAGACACTGCAGAAAAGTTGCCTAATATACTTTTTACAGTAAATATGCTTCAGTATTATTTATTTTTTACATGGAGCAGACTTTTCATTGGTATCATTTACTAAATGATACTATTATTACCACAACAAGTAATGGATCATATTTAAAATTATCTTGGAATTCAGAAATCGTGCCAGATAATGGCTAAAACAGCATACCTTATACACAAATGTGTTTTTAGCCCTACGTATATGAATTTACTTTTAGCAGTCCCATCTAGCTTCCTTATGGTAAAGGAATATTCTTGGCACTGATATTTCTCATGTTCCTTCTTAATCCAAAAGCTAACTTTGATCAAACCAGTTTGCTTTAAGCTCATCAAAAAATGAGCCCCCCTCAAAAATAAACATTCTGTATTAAAATTACATATATTCAAATAGCATGCTTCAGGGATAGTTTTGCGGTCTTCTGCAGTGATCTAGAAGTCGAGAGCTAGGTTCTACTCCAAAGCTTGGGATAAAGTATGTGAAGCTGATGTATGATGTTTTATCTGCAATAGTTTGAGGCCTGAACTCAGCAACCCAGTCCTACACGTTAGAAAGAATGGAAAATCTGCTGGTGGGACCTCAGCTGACGCGTGTTTTTACATGGAAGGAACTTGCAAAATGTTAGTGTAGTATATCTTATAAAACCATGTCACAGTTGGATAGCAGTTTTCAGCACTCCTATACTCTGGCAGCATTTCCTTTCTTGTTTTGCCAGAATATGGTCAATGCATCTATCAATGTATTCAGAGGTTTGAGTTCTGTTTTGCTTGTCATCTGTCAGCTGGGATATAAATGAAGAATACCGCATTTTGTATGCGGCACTCCCACAGCAAAACTTGCCCAAGGCCAACATACAGGGTACAGCATTTTTGTAATAACTGACCTTTGCTTATCTTTGCTCATCTTTGATTTATTCAGGACTTCATTGCGTCCTTTATTGAGAAAATGTCAGTTTTTTTCAGGACCACTACTGTTTACATTCTTTTTTCAACCTTCCTCCTATCTTCTCTTTCTCTTCTTCTATGTCCTGGTTCCTTGTGTTTTCAGTAAGGAGTATCGTACCTGACAATAATGTTGATGCTGCCCAATTCCCCTCTCCAGTGTCCTTTTCACTCCAACCTCATAACACGCTTCAGTGATCAACTATGGAACAGTATCAACATTAGGTTTTATTGTTTATCAACATTTAGGTTCAGTCAGGTGGCTAGCAAAGCGGGGTTAAGTATTTCTAGAGGTATTTTATCTGAAGACATTCAGGTATTTGTGATACTTCATTCACAGTTGGAAGTTTCAAAACTGAGAAAATTAAAGTATTTTTTAATGGAAATTTGAGATTCCACAAAATAAAGGTGTAACTAGCTTCACTTTATTCCTCCTACACCCCTGTCAACCTTCTTCATAGTACTTAAAATTTTCTAGACCTCTACCCTGTGAGATGCATACACATATATGTGCACATCCTATAATTTATAATGAATTATCCTAATAAATACTTTAGAAATTAAATGTTTTTAAAATTAAGGCAGTGAAAGCTTTATTACGATAATTCATTATAAATTTAGAAGACTAGAGAGCTACTGCTTTTAAAATCTACCATTTGTTTTGTTATCCAACTTAATGAAATTAGATAAATTTGGAACTAGTGCTCTCCTCTTTTCAGAGTACTATCCTCAACAAAATTGCTTTGTACACAGACACAGTAGAGAGTACTAGTAGTACAGAACAATGTTCCTGTTGAATGATAGAATTGCATTAGTCAGCATTATAGCTATTTCTATTAGAGAAAACAAGTAACTAAATAAAGGACAGAGAAAGTCTCAAAGTCAGTTACTACAGGTAAATAGTTAGGCTTATCCCACTCATAAAACCTTCTTTTTTTCTTACAATTGTCTGCATGTTAATCATAGAATGGTTAGAGTTGGAAGGGACCTTAAAGATCATCTAGTTCCAATACCCCTGCCATGGGCAGGGACACCTCCCACTAGACCGGGTTGCTCAAAGCCGCATCCAGCCTGGCTTTGAACACTTCCAGGGATGGGGCATCCACAGCTTCTCTGGGTAACCTGTTCAAGTATGCAGCGTATCTATTCACAGCATAGCTCCTGAGCTGACCTTCAAGGCCATTCACTTCTTGCCTGTGTTCTGGTGTTGTAAGGTAGAGATTAGCCACAGGACAGTGGCAGAACTGAAGGACATCTAGGAATAGGCTGTAGTGACCCTATCACAACTATGTTGATCCCTTAACTGTTATGTTCTACCTAGTGGCTTACTATTGGTTTATCCTAGATTGTGAGTACTGTGGTTCAGGTGCTATTCATTTCTACGCATTTGCACTGTATCTAGCACACCCTGGGTAATACTAGAAGGCTGGTGTTTACAAAGCTAAGACTTCAGAGATTTTGTTTCAGTTTCAGCTGTCACAATGTTCCTTTGTGATTTTTGGCAAATCTCTGGACCTCTTTCTGCATCAGACCCCTCTGTAAACACCAAGAGTTATCAGCCCTTCTTCTACTCATGGCTTCTATTTAAATGGATTTGGAAGTCCAGTAGTACAATATTACTACAATTTACAAGGAACAGTATGGAAAAGTGCAACATTGCAAAAGGTGCAAAATGGAAATACGTTTTTAGTAGCTTGTCTTATTTGTGTAAGAGAATGTAAAACATCAAAAGGAAAGAGAATCATATGCTTATGATGTCTTTAAATCATGTTTTCTAAGTTAATTTAAGAAGAATCACTGTAGTATGTGACCAAAACTGTCTCTGATAATGTAAAAGCAAGCCTTATTTCTCTTATGTGTATTTGTACGAAAAAGTAAATGTCTTTTGTAATAATAGCTCAGAGGAGTGTCATTTATGATATACAGTGCAAATTAGCCTAACTGACTGGCCACTGTTGTATTCATCTGGGACTAATCAAAGGTTATAATCCATTTTGTCTGGTATTCTTGTACTTTCGTTGCTAAGCAGCTAAAGCCATTATGCAGATATTGCTATATGGGTGTAATCTGTTTAGCACAAGTTTGCATTGCCTTTTGTTACTGATTAGTGTCAAATTAGAACTTTTTAGGGGCCAATTCTGTTCATTATTATCCCTGCTTCAGTGGATTTGTACATACATGAGACAAAAGACTAAATTAACCCCTGTATTTTTAGCCACTTCAATGCTAAAATATTTTAATGCAATTTAAATATAAAATTATTAACAAAGATTTCTTAATGATAAGTGTTAACTGGTAAAAAGGTAGAATAAAATGGTAGGTAAGCATGGAACAATGTTATTTATACTGTTTATATTATGATATCTTTTATATATATTTATATATATTCATATTCAAACTCAATTTTCATATTTTATTTACCTGTATTTTTATATATGCGTATACACAGAATATGTGCAATAGTAGCTATTTGTTAATTCCCAGCTGGTTTCTACAGGCGGTTCATATCATAAGAAATTAAAATGAACTGATACTGACTCATTCTTCAGAATATTTCATGAAGCACTAGAAATTAGAGTGGTATCTGGTGATGTCTTCTACATCGTACAGTCAAGAAGTCATGTAAACACATGAAATTTTGGCAGAATAAGGTTTTTCAGAGATTTGGGTGCTGCGTATGTTAAATTTGGATTTCCTGTTGACTGCAACACAGTATGAATACATTGACCATGATCATTGTATTGTCTAAAAGTAGACATTGTTGTCAAGAATAGTTGGGACGGTGAAGCTGATGATTAAATACTGTAATCATTGTCTCTCACACACACAAGTCCCTGTTTCCAGCATGATGACCCGGTTTTGGGAAACTTGCTATTATGCTGCTCAGTTATTGCTAGCTGCTCTTAAGGATTATTAAAGCCTGGTTAGCTCACTGAAGATTCATTGTTCACATTAGTCCTTTTAGTGTTAAACTTCAAGTCAGGCTATCAGTGCAGCCAGGCTCATCAAGGGCCAGTAGGAGAAATTACTCCTCCAGCATCAATCAGAAGAGTCTAAATGCTTCTCTTTCAGACAGGAAAGACTTATTTTGTGATGTAGCACCCAAACTGAAGAGGACTCTTTCACACCCTCTCAAAGCTAGGGCTTGTTCCTAGTTTGCGTGTATAAAAGTGAGTGCTGCAGCTGCAGCTCCATGGATTGCTTTGCTGTAACCAACTGAGGCCTTGACAACCCCGAGAATAGTCCCGAGTCAGTATCTGTGACCAGAATTCACTGCAACTGCTGTCATGAACTAGGTAAGGGCAAGCTGGAGTTTGTACCGATTTTATTTACCTTCGTCCTCATGCCTGCATATTAGGGTTTTAAAGTTATCTGTGCCAGTAGTTCACTGTGTTAGAAACATCTTTGTAGCCAAGCGTAAAATTCAACTTCAGGATTTAAATCCTAATGCGATCACGTGCAGACAGGAGGTTTTTAGGATAACAGATGGAGCTAAGGGCCTTTTAGGTACTGGTTTCGTATCTCTTGGACAGAGTAGCCGGAACTACGTATTGCAAACTTTTCCTCTTGAGAAAAATGTGTTTCCACAGTTGAGGCACATTTGAGGGGAAGAATTTTCAGAATATCTACCAGATGCTTTGCCAGTGACTTTCCTGGCAACTCTGTCTGTCTTGTACATCGTACTTTAACAGAGATCAAGGAGACAGGAATATTGTCATCCAAACAGGGCGAAGGGGGTAGCAGACTTTGAACAGAACTGGAGTAGACCCAACGCTTACTGGGTCCACAAAATCTGTGTATAAGCTTGCACTGTGGCTGTATTAACACCGTGTTGGTCGGTTTCTCATCTGGCTTTCTTAATCTTGCAGTTTTTGTGGGAACGGAGTACTGTTCCTAATCCAGCAGGATAATTGAACAATGCTGCTTTAAGTGAAATCGTGCAGGTCAAGGCTGGATTGTGGCTTTTAGTTTAGTTTCATCTTGGGAGAGAGGAGTGAGAAGGATAAGGGTAATCCGCCTTGTGGCAGCAGCCCTTGGAAGAAATATGCCTGATTGGTTTGTAGCAGGATCTGTCACCCTGCAGCCATGTGCTGTGACCCTCCTTTCTGTCCTTCCTCTGCACCTAGGTCTCGAGACCATCCTCACACCTGGTGTAGGATCCTGTGTTTGGACAGAGGAGACCTGAGTACATCACCTAAACGAACCCACTGATCCTTTGTCCTAGCACGCTTTGTGCTCTTTCTGGTATTTTATAGCTGCAAAGCAATATTCACAATTTGCCTCTTAGGGGTTCATTATAAAAATGAATTTTTAAAAATAAAACCTTTAAAATCTTTAAAATAAGTAGAAATGTAATGCTTACATGGGTAGCTATAAGGATGCCTTGTTTATGCTAGTTAACTGTTTTAAACGCTATTTAAAGGAAGCCTGTTTTACCCAAGTGATTGTGGGAAAACATTTAATGCTCTGTTTGTTAGGTGTTGCTCTTACAAGTAAACAACTAATGCACCCCAAAGGAAGAGTCAGGAAAAAGGAAACTGCATATAAAAGTTGATTCTTCTGCAGCTTCTTTTCTAAATTCAGGAAATGATTCTCTTTGGAATTCATTTGCGTACTTTAATACAACTTTTTTTTTTTTTTATAACAACAGTAAGCTTAGTAAATGATAATTGTACACGAGAGAATTTCACCATGGGAAAGAAGTAGAATTTACAAAACATTTGGGTTTTCATCTTCAGTAAAATTTTCATTGCTTTTTTTAGCATGTACACAGAGTAATTTTAGTTTTGGCATACCATATCTTCTGCACCATACACCATGTATGAGGTGGGACAAACATGAGTAGAGTATAACTTAAATGGCACTTTATCTCTTCTTCTCAAAACCACACCACCCGATTATTTTTACACTGTTAATGGGTGTGTGAGAAGATTTAAGGGAATCCATTTTATTCCATTTTCTCTCACTTGTGGGTGAGTAGTTTTAGCAGAAACACACACTTTTTTGACGGCAGCAGGGTTTACTCTTGCCTAGTTGCTGTGAGCTAAGAGTAGTGATGCCCACCCAGCCTGTAGTCTCATGCTTGTGTGTGGGGAAGCATGTAGAGAGCTTCTTTGTGTTCCCGTGTAAGGTAAGCCCAAGGCCAGTCTGTAAGCTGAGCAGTATTCAGTGCATTGTTTTATCTCCATAAAAACGATGACAAGGAAGATGATCTATAGTGTCAACTTTGCAGTTAAGAGAAGTGACTCTCTGGAGGAGAGCGAGTGGTGTGTCACTTGTGGGCCTCTGAGTCCACAGTGTCTCTATGCCAGGACTGAAGTGCTGTATAAAGAATATAAACAACAGCCACTAATAGTGAGAAACAGTAAATGTAGATCTATAAAATATGTACAGGTAAACCATATCTCATTATTAATGCTCTCTGTTCTCTTCTAGTAAACTGATCAGTCATTAAAAAGTAATTGTTCAGAACTAAGGAAACCTGAATAATAAAGACTCCTTCCAAGTCCTGCCTGTGCTTATCAATACAGTAGTTCATAGGAATGCAAAGAGCGTTGTTCAGCAGTTTGGAGATCATGACAGTGAACGTTAGTTTTGAACTCTGCTGTTTCACCTAACAGCAAACGGCTATGAAATGTGAAACATTTTCTTTTTCCATTCTCCACTCTCCGTGTCTAAAAATGTGGATAGTCACCTTTAAATGAGACTGAAAAGAGGGAAAAGGCTGGGAGTTTTAGTTAATGTTCCTTTTCATTGTAAGTAGATTCTGATTATTACTGAAGCATGGGTTATTTATATTGTGATCTCAGAATATATTCCACTAAGGCATCATACACTAAAACTGGTATAAAACAGTGTTTTAAATTACTTCCCAAAGGGAAATTCTCTGCTTAATTTGCTGACAGTCTTTCTCTTCCTACACAGTGTAACAGAAATATTTTACTTTTCCCACATCAGGTGTACTAATCCATCTTTTCCTGCATCACACAGTGTATTTAATAACTGTAAGTCTCTTTCTCCATGCACAGTGACTCTCTGTGTGTAAGGTTAACTTTGTTGTGATCAGACCACTAGGTCCTCTAAGGATTAATGAGGTTTTGTCAGAACGGTATGACTCTTAAAAATAATAATCACCCAATGACACTACTTTAAGTAATTTAAATAGTAGCAGTAGCTATGCTGGAAAAAATCTTTCTTCTTTTAAAGGTAGTACATTATAAGGGAACTGTTTATGGAAGGCACTCTGAAGGTTAACTTACAAACTCAACTATTTTAATTGTGTGTGGAATAATACCAGCTAGTAGTAAGTCTGTGTATTTCCATAGACTAATTTTTAAGTTGTGACCTAAAGAGGCCACCCCATTTTATCCTTAATACATCTAAGAAAGACCCAGTTATAATCCTTCCTTTCAGCGTATGTATACCTTGCCAAGTACACAAGAAGGAAAATTGTCCTTTTACGTACTTCACTTTCCCTTCAGCCAATAGAAGAATGAAAGGGATCAATTTCATAAGATTCTGTAAATACATTTTTTCAATAAGCTTCACAGAATCACACTAGATAAGTAAATTCAAATACTCTAATTGATAAGCGATTTCTTGAAAAGTCTGTAGTGGTACTTATTTTGTCTTTTCTGTCTTCAGAAACCCAATATTAAAATAATCACACAAAATTCTGCCACTTAAAACTGCTTCCTGAATTCTAGAAAAAACTATGCCCTGAAGATAAGTCAGACTATTTTCTCCTGTGCTGCTTTACTAATTTTAGACCGTTTGGATGGCTTAAATGATGGCAGAATTTTGGACAGCGTTTCCTGTTCTCTGACTGATTTATACTTGTGAATTGCCAGGGTTTTCAGCTGTGTGAAGCATATGCTTTGCCAAAAATTAATCATGTTCTGGAAACAGGAAAGTATGGGAAATAAAGTAGATACAATTAATGCTTTTAAAGGTCACTGTTGCATTTATAGAACTACAGAAACCCAGACAGTGAAGAGAGGTGTATGAATAATGACTTTGAATAGGTACTGAAAAAGCCTGGCTCAGGTAACTCATGTTTATCATATAGAACAAAAAAATCAGCGTGTGGTGCCTACACATATCAATGGATATTTATAAAGGAAGGGTTATGAAAACATGTCAAACAGAGAATGTTATATGTAGACTAAGGATTTTGCGTATATTTATCAGTTTTCATTAATTCTGTGTGCTCATGTAATTATTTTCTTGAAACGTGAATTTTAACTTTTTGCTAGATTCCTTTCATCCTCTTTTGGAAAGCTGATTTGAACAAAGGGCCAAAGAAAAGGCAATACCAGACTCTGATCTCATGATGGACTGCATAAGACATACTAAAGTAAGAACAGCCAACGGCTTGTTTGGCCCAGTATCCTGTCTCTAGCAGTGCCAAAGCAGATGCCCAAGAAGAATGTAGGTACAGGGTAAAGCGTATCATGATGTTTTTCCAGAATACTATCCTGATATCAGGAGGTCAATGACTTGGGCATTTCCTGAGGCTGAAGATGGTGGGTTTGCATGTAATGAGGTGGCATCTTTGTACATCTTTATGGGAAGTGTTAAAAGTGAGAAACTATTTAGGAATGTAAATGTTGGAGAGCATTGTGTTTTGTTCTCCACCCTGGACTGGAGAAATCCTTTTAATACCACATCTGCAAACAGACAACCCTATAGTGCAGTATAAGTATTTATACCATTTCTTTTTAACAATATTTCTGAAAGTAGTGTCTATGCCATTAAAGTCTCCAGACTGTTGTAGCTGCACTATTTCTCCATCATCTTCAACAGCAGTGAAATAATGTATCTGATCACCTGAAAATGGCAACTAAACATACTGAGGTTTCACAGATAGAAAAAAACAGGATTCCCTGCAGGTGTTTTGATAGGTGTTTCCATAATTGTTATGCATACATTAGATATAAAAAATATTACATGCTGTAATAGAGGTAAATAGTACATAATAAATTTGATAGAACAGTTCTCAAATTACATTTGCCATCACTGAGAGCTAAGGTACTAAAAGAAAGAGATAAGTGTTACAGTACCTTGTGCTTTCCCATCAGGAACGTAAGCCGTGAACCACAGCTGGCAATGTTATGCCAGAGCCAAAAGAGCATCATGCATAATGCATTAGATTTAATTAAGAAGCATGCCAAAGAGTGATGCCATCCTCTTTCACATTTTCGGTCTGCAGTGTTCCTTTGTTGAATTTCTGAAGTAGAAATAAAGTAAAGGTTATTTTAAACCTATTTCATCCACTTTTTAACACATTTATCTGAGCATTTCTTAAAGAAAAGGCAGGGTATAGGAAACTTTTCCATAAATGAGAATAGCTGTGTTGGATATATTGATGAGTATAACCCATGGATTCATTTATGGGCTCATACAGTAGAAGAAGTTCTAAAAGAGAAGTTAATTAACTTCTGTGGACATCCAATAAATCTCACTTGTATTTTCAGACAATCAAAGAGTAAAAATGAAACAAGGTTTGGGCAGGAAAAGGGGCTGTCATCAGGGGTTTAAAATTCAGTATAGCCCTGTGATGTGTTTAACTCCTAGGAAGTCCTCTTTGGTTGCATTCAGATGTGAAAACCTTGGTGGTCATGTTGCTGAGGTCTCATTCACACAGACTTGTGCCACATGTTCGCTTTGTGCATTGCATATATAAACATCCCCTTCGTGCTTGCAGTATTCAAGAGCATGTCCTTTAATGGCAACTGCTCTATTGCCGCAGCATCGGAAAGGAAGCTTGCAGAGCTTTTCTAGTATAACGAGAAACGGGAAGATCATATCTAATAAGATTTCTGGATCACAAATGAGGGAGTTTTAGATAGGAATCTGAATTCAAAGAGGCTTAAGCTCACCAAACCTCTGAACTTTTGGAAATTTGCCATGAATCTGTGGGAAAAGTTAAGAAAGAGTTGTTGCGGGGTGATATGCCTGAGGAGATTAACTGCTTTCCACAGTGCAGTTCAATGTGGTATTATTATATAAAACACTCGAAGTGGTTCAAATATCCCTTAGGTTAACATGTAATCTCAGCCACATGTGTAACCCAATATCTGAGTATTGTTTCACTCTGCTTTTTAACCGGATTTAGACTGATGGTTTGGGTCTATGAAGCCACAGACAGCTCCCTAGAACCTAAAATATCACCAAGTCGGGATTTGATACACAATACAGACTTCATTAAAATTCGTTAACCATTATCTGATTGCACAGTTAACATCATTCTGCAAATAGCATTGACAAAAAGGAGGTTTATTTACTGCCTTGTCCAGAGAAAAGTAATGTTTTATCCATTAGTAGTATGTTGGATTTAAAGTTGTTTACGTTCTTTGAGGAAATGCAGAAGCTACTGCTTGAAGAGGTTAGAGGACATATAAGTTTATGGGTTCTTTTTGAAAATATTCTTGAAGCAAATGCTAAATTTCATCATTCAAGTAACAGACAGCAGAGAGAACATTGTGTCTTGGCAAACTGAATTTACTGTGTTATATTTGAATAGAGAAATCTAAACTATGAAAAAAAGTTCCCAGATCTTATCATGATACAGTGAAGAATTATATCTTTTTTTTTTTTTGGTCCTACCCACAACTTTTGCTTGCAAGTTACAGCCTTTGTCAAATTACTGATGGTCTCAGAAAGATAAACAGACTACAAATAAAATTATTTGAGGGTTAAAGTAGAATGCTTAGAAGGTTAAGAACATTACAATCTGTTAATGAAAAATTCTGAGGTTTTTAATTATTTTTTCCTTTTCCTTCTTTTTCCCGGTAAGGGCAGATGTGTGTTAATTTAACAAGTAGCAATTGTGATTTTTCCTTAAAGCTCTCCTTTGAGTTATGTAAATTGTTGTCCCATAAAAACTTTATGTTATAAACTTCAAAGGAGTCTCATGAAGCCTCAAGGTGAAAGTAGGAGAAAATTTCAAAAAAGATCTTCCCTCTCCTGTGGAACCAAAGACATGGGAAATTGTGTCAGTACAACTGAAGTTTGCTTTGAAATGCTGGCTTAGGATGACCACAAAATACCAAATGGGAAGCTTCAAATCACTGCTGGTGTACTTACTGAATCACAAAGGCTAGGTTCGTGCAAATTGTTACCACTGCTCTTTTGTTCCTAATTCCAGCCAACATTTTTTAATTATTAATATACTTTCTCTTCAAATGAAATATTGCACTGGGGCAAGGTGACGGCATGTTATATTCCCTGAACATGTTTTAGTCCGGAAATAGTTGTGGAAATGCAATGCGAAACCAGTGGGACAAATATAAACTACAAGTTCAATGTTTTGTAATCTTACAAAGCCAGAAATATATCCCATTGGTATTCTTTCTCCTAAAATACGAGCTTTCTTTCTAATTCTTGTTAATTGTCAGACACCGATTGCATTGTTCTGCTTTACCAGCTTGCTGTGTTGGGCTGTCAGTTCAGTTCATGTGGCCTGAGTGTACTTTTTGATCCTGAACTAACTTTGCCCTCTCCTTGCCTTGTTTCACATAACACCACAACTGCTATAAAAGAAAAGTAAAATAAAGACATTGGAAGTTACTGCATTTTTTAAAATGTATTTTAAAAATAATTATATGAACCTTTGACATCAGTTTTGCAGTACGCAATTCACCAGTTGTTGTTTTCAAGATACTGATGACTGGGAAGAATAAGTTGTTCATATATTATGTTTTTCAATATGCTGAAAAGCTTTGCTGCTTCAGGGACAGAACACTCCACAGCTTGAAGTTTAAAGCCTAAAATAATTGAAATTAGAAAAATAAATACAATCGTGCTTCTCTTTGATACACAGAGTGAAATCAGTTGATTTATAATGAAAGATAGCTGCTTTTTTTTTTTTTTTTTTTTTTTTTTTTTTTGGACAGCTCAAACTTAAATACATCTACCTACCAGAAAGGAGAGTGAGATAGCATGTGTCTGCAATCACAAATACAACTACTCATTTTTTGAGAAATTCAGCAAATACCTATTATGGGTGGTCTTTTAAAATTTTTAGTTGCAATCCTGTTTGCATTATCCAAAGAGAATGCATTATTCATGCATTATTTAAGGAAAGACATTTTGCCTTAACTTTACATATGTAGTGAAAAAAAATTCCTGAAAGGAATTTTCCGTATCTTCTCAAACTATTATGAAGTTTCCATCACTCCACTGTTCATAAATACCATTGACATTTTCATAGCTGATGCATGTAATCTTACCAAGCCACTGGCTGTTTCTGCTTATTTTCTTAATATAAAAAGCTGTTGAACCTACTTTAAAACCTGCTGGTGTTATACACATGGGATGGGATTTTTGCCAGGTAAGCAACACAACTGAGTGTATAGACGTTCTTCATTTTTACTTACTGCTTATCAAAACCTGTGTTTATTTTTGCATGTTTTTATCTTTATATGTTCTTTGTAGTCAGCCTTCATATTGAAAAAAAGGGTACTGAGAGCTCTGTCTTTAAAACCATGCCTTTAAAAATAAGATTCGTGTTCTTACATTATCACTGCGTGCACGGAACAATTAAATGAAGCTGCAAAAGTTGTAATTGGAATTGTGATTTGATCCAGAACTCATAAAAGTTATTGTGCTTTTGATCAGGCTCATAATAATGAAAGCAAGGTACTCTGTGATGGCACTGTATAGATTTTAGGAATGTTTTATAACATTTTACTGCCGCAGTCTGTGATCTGATGAGAATGTTTATGGAAAGAATACAGAAAATCTACTCAGTCCATATCTGGCAGCCAGGTATAAGTCATTGAAAACTTTTTTCAGGATATTGCCCAATTGGTTTGGGGTGAGGGAATTGAGGTTTGTTTGAATAGTGACTGCATTTAATTCAATGAAGCTGAAAAAGTGAAATTAACTATTGAGGGGTGAAAAAAGGAAAATAAACAGTTTGGGTCTGTTTGTACAAAAACAAAACACTGGTGTTTTATTCCAGGCCATTCAAACATTGACCAATTAATAGTGCGGTTTCATAATATGTGCACACTGATCTGAGACCGTGCTGCTGGTGGATGAGGATGTCTCCCCCTCTGCTCCCTCTTGCTGGGGGCACCCAGTCTTTCCATTGCATCTGTTCCAGCCAGCCCTTGTGTGGATGAATTGGATCAGTTTGCTGATAGAGCTGAAAACTGAAGTTGCAAAAAATAATCTATGTGTCAATGAGCAGCTCTAACTCGCCTGACACTCACTGGTGCCTAAGAGGCAGCAAGTGGGAAAGGAGGCTGTTGCTCTCCTCAGTAGCAGTTCAGTGCTGAGACAGTAAGCCAGCTGTGAAATCCCCTGTAGCCTTGCCTATCCAGACAGCAATGGATTTTCTTCTTAAAAGAGTAATAAGAAAATTTGAACTGCAATTTTTTCACATTGGTGTTTTGTGGCTGTAATCACCTTAGATGTGATCCTAAACTCTTTATTCTCATGATCGCTATTAAGTTGCTCATGAGAATGGAAAACAAGATTTGTGGGTCAGTTTTGATCCTTTTGAAGATAATGGTTATAGTCCCACTGACTTCAGAAGGGTCAGAAACATTAGCCTTCTTTTTTTTTTTTTTTTTTTTTTTTTTTTTTTTTTT
>VFFE01007199.1:1365468-1406955 GCA_008921705.1 Burhinus oedicnemus | reverse complement strand
TTTTGGTTGGAAGAGACCTTTAAGATCATCTAGTCCAACCATTAACCTAGCACTGCCAAGTTACCACTAAACCATGTCCCTCAGCACTACATCTACACATCTTTTAAATACCTCCAGGGATGTTGACTCAACCACTTCCCTGGGCAGCCCGGTCCAATGCTTTGATAACCCTTTCAGTGAAGAAATTTTTCCTAATATCCAATCTAAACCTCCCTTGGCACAACTTGATGCCATTTCCTCTTGTCCTATCACCTGTTACTTGGGAGAAGAGACTGACCCTCACCTCGCTACAACCTCCCCTCAGGCAGTTGTAGAGAGCGGTAAGGCCTCTTCTCAGCCTCCTTTTCTCCAGACTAAACAAACCCCGTTCCCTCAGCCGCTCCTCGTAAGACTTGTGCTCTAGACCCCTCACCAGCTTCGTTGCCCTTCTGTGGATGGGCTCCAGCACCTAGTGTCCTTCTTGTAGTGAGAGGTCCAAAACTGAACACGGGTACTTGAGGTGCAGCTTCACCAGTGCCCAGTACAGGGGGATGGTCGCTTCCCTAGTCCTGCTGGCCACACTATTTCTGGTACACACCAGGATACTATTGGTTGACAGCCGGCTGAATATGAGCCAGCAGTGTGCCCAGGTGGCAAGTTGCTTTCTGTTCACAGAGAAATCAATAGTGCAGAGTCTGATTGCATAATTAGTGAAATTTCTTGGGTTTGGAAAATATTGTTCAGTAAATTTACTCCTTGGCTACTTCTCTCCTTCACCTCGCCTCCCTCATTCCAGGGGGTTCCAGGGGGTCTGCCTCAAAACGTAACTCTGCTTAGACAGTAAACTCTCTGCTGCCTGCAACTCTGCACAGATAAATAACGTCATAAAACTAGCAATACTGTTATCATTCCTTCAAAAACTGAACTCTACTTTTATACTAGGGAAAAGAGTTAGTATGGCTGTGAGTAAAAGAATCATCTAGTGTTCTGCTAGCTGAGCAAATATTTATTCGGTATACCAAAAAAAAAGGCTCAATAAAGTGTCATAAAATTAGATAAAATTGAATGACGTGCTACCAGAAAAAACTGAAAACAACTATCGAGTTGCCAGAATGCTTATTTCCAGGTTATTGTTTCTGATCTTACTAGGTTTTACATAATTCACTTCTTTTTTGTGATTTTATTTAATGTGTTTTGAGCAAAGGTTTTCTTTCTCTTTTGGATTGAGTAAGAGTGAAAGACTTTTAGAGCTTTGTAAAGTTCTAAACAG
Organism: Burhinus oedicnemus; assembly: GCA_008921705.1. Classification (NCBI taxonomy): domain Eukaryota; kingdom Metazoa; phylum Chordata; class Aves; order Charadriiformes; family Burhinidae; genus Burhinus; species Burhinus oedicnemus. The sequence goes on along the minus strand of VFFE01007199.1, from coordinate 1,405,706 downwards.
GTTACAAACAAGGAGTGATTGATTTAGTATAGACTAGAAATTTTCATCTTCTGCATCCCAAGTAGCAATCACGTCAGAGTATTTCCTCTGTGTAGATGGGGTAGAAAAAATGTTCTTTATCCTGTCTAACAGTTTTGCTTCCAGTCCTCAGCAGACTAATAAGATTGCAACCAGTAGGGAAAACAAAAGAATTCTTTTGAACTTCAAAAAAAGTTTCAATTTGTATATTGTATAAAGGCTTGTGTCAGTATTTTGTCCTACTCAACTTAATGTTTGTACATAGACAATAGTATGTAGTACCAGTACTATAGCAGTTTACCTGATTGGTGTCCAGTACTGTTAAACACAGTACACCAGCTTCATGGCTGGTCTAAATAATCACAGACCCATTGATTCAAGTGAGTTTTGACTTGCTTGTATCAGTGAATAGGTTATTTTTTTATATGAGATCATATTACCAAAAGCTTGCCAAGAACTTAATACCATGCTGGAGTTAGATTTGTAGAAGCTTACTACATCTTGTGACCTCAATTTACTTAAACTTACATGTTTTCTGCTCTGGTAAGACACAAATAAACCAGCACTGGAATACTGCTGCAGAGAGCACAGTGCAACTCAGGACACTTCCATGGCCACCCCTTTCTGAAGGATAAGCGCCTGGTCCCTCCATATGCCAAGATCGCTTTGGCAAAGGTCCAGCAACTCGTGTTGTGATGGGAAGAAACACTTGGAAGCAACCAGTTCACTGTCCAGGATGTTAAATATTTTTTCAGTAAAACAAGACTGCATTTAAGTAAGGTGAAAGGGCTAACTTTTAAGCCTCACCAGGGAAAAAAAGTAGTAAGGCTTGCTGTGCAGGCTAACACAGAATTTAGCGAATATAAAGGGCAGAATGCTTAAACCAGGTCCAACCTGTCTCACTGTATTTTAACTGTCATATCGTCTAGTTTCTGTGTAATTAAAATTAGGTGGATTTATTTTTTTTCATCGTTTAAGAGCAGTAAGCCTGAATGGCATCTTCCTGGGTTTGGTTTTATTTCCATGGTATAGTAGAATCTCAGGGAGGTCCGAGATCCCTGTGTTGCTCACAGTGAAGGGGCTACCTTGAGGCCTTAGAAGGAGTAGAATGAAGTATAACACGCTCCTGCAATCACCAGGTGGTGAATGGACCCTTACTGATTGTTGCCAGACTGCCTTTAGGGCTCACAGGGAAACCTTTGATATTACACTTAAGACTCTTTTTCTGGTGGGGTGGATTTAACTAAAGTTTGGTGGCTGAAGAAGGGCATCTGCTTTCAGCTGGCTGTGGAGCATTATATTGCGTCAAAATTAATTTGCATTTTTCATGGTTTATTGATGTGGAGTTTGTGGAATTTAAAATTTATAATATTTAGTAAAAGCAATTGTTTTGTCACTACTGTCTTGGTAGGAGTAAGACAGGAGTATAAGTAAGGACAATATGAGAAGTACAAAAGAGGCTGATGATTATACTGGCTCTGATGCCTCAGTAACTTGCACTAAAGTGGAAATTCATCCCAATGCTGCACTGATTTCAAAAACAAAAAGGGCTTGTAAGGTGAAAAGACTAAAAAGGTTCCATAGTAGTAGTAAATTGCTTGCGATGTTAAAATATTAGCTAGGCAATACATAAAAATGGTGCTTTAAATGATACTCAAGTAAAGGAATTATTTCCTGCCTCGGGCAGAGGGACCTTCCTCATTCTTACGGCAGTTTTGCTTCAAAAGATATCTTAAGATTGAACTTGCAAGACTGAGGATCTTCCCTTCTGCTGTGCTGTTGAAGTACTTTTATAATCTCTTCATATCCTGTAGAATTTCAACACGAGTGCAACATGTAAACCACTGCACACACCCTCCGAAAATGCACATCACTGAGTGCAGTGCTGTGCACTTCACCCTTGTAAGAACTTGATCTGAATGACTTGACCAGCAAGCACTTTGAAGCTAGCAAAGCAATATCATCCTAAAAAATAAGCTATTAAATCCTGATGAAGGTCTGTTTCAAGAAACGTAATTACTTTAGCAGCAGGATAATAAATGTAGAAAGACAAAAAGGAGACAGAAAGCTAGGAGTTTTCTTTCTTGCTCTGGCATTGTAATTTTGTTTTATTTCCTGGACTACAGCAGCTGAAATAATTTTATTGTTTTATTCCTGCTCACTGCAGACATTGAAGCCAACCAAAACATGTTTCTAGGTTAGAATGAAAAAAAAAAAAAAAAAAAAAAAGCCCACCTGATGGGGGAATGGAAACATTTTTTTTTTCTAAGAGGCATTTGAGGTTCTGTGAGTCAGTGTCGTTTGTATTTTTTCCAGTGTACAATAAGTGAAACTAAAAGTGATCCCACATCACAAAAGCAAAATGCATATATTTTGAAAAATATTTCAGAAACAAAGGTGGTTATGCTTTGTTGTGCAATTACTTTATAATATTACCATTTTCTGTTTCAAGTATTCCCTTAGGAGGATAATCTTATACAACCATAATGTTCCAATATATCATACGAATCTATGTAAAACTCCCATTGACATAAATACCGGTACTTTGAAAGACTTAAGGGGTTTTGTTTGGGTTTTCTTGTGTGTAGTTGATGGTTTTTGTTAATCTGCAGCTTGAAATCAGTGTATTTATGTAAGTGTACATCCCTGGCTTTGTTTCTAGTATTTCAGTGTGATCAGAACATGCATACAGGTAAAAGACCCAATAAAAAAAATTAGGTCCCATTCGGCAGTCAAATCTTCAGATTGTCCTTTCAGTCAATGCAGAGTCTTTAGATCCATCTGGCTGGAGGCTTGGAACCATAATGAGCTTTATTCAGAACATGATATTCTAAAGGAGATTATTATTTTTTTAATACCCTACTACATTCTTGAAAGTACAGGCTTTTAATGAAAGCTTGTGATTGATCAATGGAATGTTTTGACTATGTTTTTACATTTGATCTGCATTGTTGCACATTAGCAGATGCCACAATTCATTGATAGATGCAGAGGAAAAGGCTTTGAAATTCTTTTCCAGAGTTGAAAGAATTGGTACACTCAAGTTATGTGACCCCTGTTCATTCTTGGTTTTTCCAGACATTTTTGTTTAAATATTTTTGATACATTAATGTTAGTTCATGAATCCTAAATTAAAAATTTTTAGAGCCAAGTATGAATTGAAAGCCTGAAACAAGGTAATCTGAAGTCTCTTTTCCAATATAAAGTGAAACTAAACATGACCTTTATATTTTATGCTATCGTTCTTTCAAGCTGCCGCAATCATAATTTCAGTCTTTGTCCTGATGATGCCTATATCACCTCCTTCATTGTTCTTTTAAAATAATTGCTATAATAATGCAGTTATTCTTCAGATAAATTGCCACCTTCACGAGGATAATGATCTTTAAAAAAAAAAATCCATTTTTTGTATGTCTTTATATATGTATAGCTATCTTGTAATTTTTTTTTTTTTGTAACCTATGAAAATAAGAACTGTCCTATCAGGTAAAATCAGTGGTCTGTCTAATCCATTTTGTTGCTACTGGCACCATGCAATAAACAGGCTATTTAGAGAGGGCATGTACATGCCACTTTCTGCAGTCTATTCCCTTCATACTTCACCAGCATCCAGAATTGTAGATGGGTGTTAAAAGGGACCTCTGTGCCTTATTCCTTTTACTATGAATCTATTGTCCATGAATGTTTCTAGTCTGTATTTGAAGTAGCTGATAAAGTCTGCCTCCACAGCTACAGCAGCGAATTCCTGAAGTTCACTAATCATTGTGTGAAGAAACACATGGGTTTTTTACCCATTTTACTGCTTTCACCAGTGTCCCAGTTCTAGTATTGCAGGATGGGGTGTGCAGCAGTTCCACGTTCATCTTATCCACCATCTTCATGATGATGTTAATCTGACTTGTATTCTTCCTCAGCCCCCAGATTTTAGTCAGTTCTTGCATGACAGCTGTCTCATCCCTGTGATCATTTCAGTTGCCCTTATCTGTACTCTCTTTACCTCCACTGCATCCTTCTCGAGTTGTGTAGGCCAGAACTGCATGTGATATTCAAGATGTAGGAACACAAAGATTTTATGTAGCAGCAGAGTAGTACCCTCAGTTTTTTTCCCAGTGGCCTTCCTGAAGTTACCCAGCATTTTGTTGGCTTTTTTGAGTGCTGCTGCACCTCGAGCCAATGATTCAGAGGACTGTCAACAAAAGCACCAAGATGTTTCTCCAAAATTTTAACTGTTCCAAGTTCAGCATCATGTAGATGTGGTTTCAGATATTTTTCCCCTAGAAAGAAGGTATTTTCACTTTATGGTTATCTATTACGAAGCTTGTCACCACCTCTTTGCCCACCCAGTTTGAGTGATCCTTTTTGGAGTTCCTTAACTGTTAGTACAGCATGTGACTATTTGAAAGAGTTTAGTATGATCTGCAGATTTGCACATTTCAGTGTTCACTCCCTTCTCCAAGCCATTGATAAAGATGTTGAATAAAACCAGGCTCAGAAGTGATTCTTGGTGGGATCCCACCAATAAAGTGACATTTTTCTGCCAGTAGTAAAATACTGATTTGTTAAGGATCTGTCAGATGAAATAGCTGTACTCCTGTATAAAGTTATTCTTACACCAATTCCTGTAATCCTAAAGAAGTTCCCTCAAGAAAAATCCTCTCCTTCTCTTTGCATTATTCTTGCCTTATTTTCTCTAGATGTGATGCCACGCTGACTTCTGCACTCTTCTCTATTCACCTGCATTTCCTCAGCTACTTCTTACAGATATTAATATTTCTTTTGCTACCAATAGTCAACTTGTTCAAATGCAAAAATGCCACGCGAGGCATATTCTTAAAAATAGGCTTTCCTCCAACAGACTTTACTACCCTATCTGTTGTGCTTGTCAGTGTATGTTGGACTACCTCACAAGCGTTCTTGAGTTTTGGTTTGGACTAGGAATGATGCCATCAGTATTATTTTACAGATGTAGAAATGGAGCGTAAAAAAGTCGAAAAGTCATTTAAGTTATTCTTTCTGTTTCCACTGTGGGATCACATACATACACTCACTCGGGGAGTCAGGGGATAGTTGTCCTCACAGGTGGTCTGAGGGAGCCTGACCTTTACATTAGTGTTGGTGTATGGCACAGCATAATGGGTAGTGGCAGTACAGGATTTAGGCTGAACCATTTACACTGTGTCACTGTCCTGGATGATAATGCCCCATTTTGTATCATTTGTCTCGGGGCCCTTATTCTGGGTAAGAGAGAAGTTGCGGTCCTTTGTGGAGTTGACTTTCCACTCTAGGAGTCCTGCACACATGTTCTTGCAAGTGGGAGTTGGTGTGAACTTGAATTTACAGTAGCCCTTCATTTCTTTAAGATGAATAAATAAAAAGTAGTTTTGAGGGGATTTTAATTCAAAGGTTTACTGAATTTTTGAGCAAGGTATGTTTGTAAACTTCATGAACCATAGCCAGGTCTTCATTTCTGAGGCTAATTTGTTCCATTTGTTTGGTAGCGTTATCTGCTTGTACTGGCACCAGATGGCTGAAAATTTTGTGGTGTTAAAAGTACAAAGAATCTAGAGTAAATTGAATGTTTCCATCTTGTAATTTTTCTCTCTTGTGCTTTGAAGCATGTTACATTTTCTGTTTAACCTGGAATTAAACTTTTCTGACCTGGATCCATTCTGTCATATCATTAAGTATTTTTCAGAAACCTCTTTCATTCTAGATCTACAAAAAAGTGGTGCCACTTCAGCTATTTCAGTAACTGTCAAAATAGGTACTTTACTGTATTCATGAACATATGCATTCCTTTTTCAGTTTATCTTACAGTGCAACACATTCTGCAAATTCCTGATACACACATCTTTCTTTTTTATGGGCATTCTGCAGAGAAGTAAACTGCCAGGCTATTCTGTAATCATCTTTGATGTTGCAATAAATGCTGTTTTCTTTAAAGTTTTTTAACCTTTAACCAGCTAAAGAACAAATCAAAGAAGCAGATTTCTAGATAATTTAAAAAGACTATAGACACAGTAGATAAGTTGAAGTCTGTGTTTGCCGTGTATGAAAACACTTTCCCTCCATGGGAAGACAGAAATTCATTGAGCAGCTAGCAGACAAACTTAATTTACTTTAGAGACCTCATCAAGAAAATAAATCTATATTCAAAATGTGCAATTATTTCCACATCCAAGCATATATTTACAGGAACAACATTTTAAATTAGCCATGCTTCAGTATGCACTGAAGATGCCCAGTGATTATATACAACCTGGAGCCTCCATATGTATGCTACTCCAAGCAGCAGGTGCAAATCTGATCTCACAAAAGCCTCGCCCAAGTCAGAGGTCAGTGACTGTTGGTAATGTCTTCATGGCATCACTTAACGTGTGTGTCCCTTCTTGTTGCTTCAGAGGAAACTTGCTGATCCAGTTCTAAAACCTACTAACATTTTACTGGGTCTTAGAGTGAGTTCAGCCTTACTCAATCCAGAGCAAAGCCTTAATCTGTAACCTGTAAGGCACTTGACATCTCCATAATAAGCCAAGGCCACTCTCCCTACACTTTCATTCCTGTAAGCAGCTTGGCTAGTGATTAAGTCATGCAGGGGACAACCTGTGCCTCAAACAGGAAATATTCCTGTACCTGAAATTCCCGGGGATCACATTGTATCAAACATTAATGCTTTTCTTTGGGAATATAAATGTAATCACCATTTGTTTAAATTTACTCATACCATTGGAAGTAGATACGTATCGTCTGTCAGCAAGAGTAAGGGCCAGCCTGAGCACCCGGCATGGAGAGTGACCCAGCGCAGGCCACCCTCACGATCGGCACAGACCCATGGGGTCTGAATGCGATGAGCAGAGCCGGGTGCTGGTAAGGGTGTCCATTGACAGCCCCCAACATGGAGAGGGGATGAACCAGGTCCATGGTCCATCCAGGAGCCAGGGCCAGGGGTGCACATCTACGGCCCTGGGCTGGACTGAAATGGGGCTCCCATGGGCAGTGTTGAGGTGTTGTCCCGCCACGGGGGAGGCTGAGCAGGGGCACTGGGGCCTGTAAGTGCTCTCAGGGCCCTGACTTGCGCTAGCAATTTTGTAAATGCAAAGAGGGTTAAATGCTAAATTTGAGGCTACAGAGAATGACAGTGCTCATCTCAGCAGAAAGTCCTGTAGTGAGACAGTCTGTCATGGTCCTCGTCTCCCTGTATCAGTTCATGTGGTAGCTCTGTATATATGCTATGCTGGCCTCTTACCATTTGCTGAATAGGAGAATCTGTGCATATATTAGTTATTTTGAAGTAGGCATATTTATTTGAATTTGTATTAATCGTGTTAAATGTTAACTTTTTTAGTCTCTATTTATAGTTATAATGCCGTTCTCCCTTTTTGTTGTGGGTTTGTTGTGGGTTTTTTTTCTGCATGAAAGCAAGTCAAAGCATGAAACAATGAGTTTGTGGGTAGAATAGTGCTGTGCAGAAGAGACAGAAGAGAGAGCATATGAAGGTTAAGTTTCCCTCTCTGGCAGCTGCTCTCTAACAGAGCAGGTTATCTGATTTCCGCTTAGCAACAGAGGCTGCACAGGGATGTGCTCAGAACATTTGCCCAAGGTGGAAGCTCTGCCCGTAAGCTGTTCTTCATACTGACCTCCATCTCCCCATGACAAGGGAATTTTGATGTCATGTTTCCACAGAAAGGTTTCAGGAAAAGCACTGAAAATTTTGAGAAACTACTATGTGTTATCACTGTCTAATGAAACTGTTATGTTAACTTAGTTGTCTCAGTGTTTCTCCCTGTACATCCTAACTATTACCCCTTCCTGGCACGTACTGAGTCCCAGTGCAGAGGAGCTTTCAGTCTGTATTACTAAATACAGTATCAGTGGAAAGTTGGTCTGTCATTGGGTCTTGTTGTGGTATTTTATTATAACTAATAATAGTATACATTTGAGCTCAACATATTTTTTGTATATGTACAGTGTGAAGGACTGAGCTTGAATTTGAGGAAATGAGCATCGGCATGTTAATGGGCTTGTCACTGTTAGAGTACTGTGAATTAATACATGTAAGAAACGAGGGGTCTTGAAGAAAAGGCTGGAATTAGATATTTCTGAATGGAAACATTTCTTAACTTACTTGAGAGCAGCAACACACCTATTTTTGCTGTCATAATTATTTTGTTCTGGCTCAGCCAAGTTCCCAAAAAGAAAGTCTCTTTGGTAAAGACTGCAAAGTAATACTGTGCTGTTTTTCTTTCATGTGAGTGGAGACACAGTTACTTATGCTAATATCTCATTTTAAGGAACTTGAAATCTTCAGCAAGGTTTTGTTAGTACAAATGCAACTATTTTTTACCATTCAGAACATCATGTTCAAGTAAACTTTAGACTTTAAGTTATTTCTGGCATCCAGGGCATAGTTTGTGAACTGATATGACAGTATCTCATATAAATTTTCCATCTGGATGATCACAGTGCAGTAGAAGTTTTTTCTGTGTTGTCAAGCTAGAACCAACTGTTGTCACTGGCTGACCTTTGTTTTTAAGTACGTGGGAACATTACTGAAACGCTTCACATAATAGAGAAGAGCTGTTTCTCTGGTAGTGAATATCTTCATGTTGCCAAAGACTTCATTCATCTCCTTCTTTTGAATGGAGCTCAGGATTCCCTGTCCTCCCCCACCGCCAACTTTCTAAAAGAATAAATGAGCCAATTCCTTACCACTTAATCTCATGAAATGTCCTGTAGGAGTCAGTGGCCTGGTCTAATGAACAAAAGTTAGAAAATCAAGTACTAAAACAAGGCCAGAGAACGTTTTGTTGTGCTCTGACTTGTGTAAAATTGCTGAATACAAAATACTGTGTGCTGGTAGGTGTGTCAGTGAATAATCTTACACTTTTTTCTCCTTAGTGCGAAATGATTGAGTTGGTTATAAGAGTGAGGAATTATGAAGAACATGCAAAGGAGCGCTCTGATGGGAACATTAATTATGAATGACTTATTGATGAATGTAAGGGAGATGGTAGCCAGCTAGATACTGGAAAATTACCAAGTCCAAAGAATAAGAAGTTTGTACTGGGAAATTGGTAAAAGCCCTCTATTTCATGCTCATACTTTGTTTCCTGAGTTTCATGTGGTGATTCCTCTTCAGAAAAAAAAATTAGCTGTGAGGGAAGTACTAGTCTTTTCACCCACCCTCCTTTTTTGCTTATGTAAAAATAACAATTTAAAAGCAGTAAAGATTATCTGGTAGCAAATGTTTCTGCAACACATAGAGTGTCATAAATGGAATATCTAGGCAGAACATATAGAAGCTGGCCCTACTGCAGCACAGTTTTCCAACGCTTATTCCCACACTACAGGGAAAGAGTTTTGAAAACTTTTGGAGAATTCTGGTTTACTTCTTTCTTAATAAATGCACTGATGTTCACATCAAGCTCCTATTAGCCAAGTTAACTTACAATACAACATATCAAATAACTTTTTGTACCCTTCTGTATTGCCTTCTTTCCTTCTTGAATGTGTACTACTCTGTTCATGGGCAAATATGATTTTGAGATGGAAGAAGCAGCAGGTTTTTCCAGTGCCAAATTCTGTAATGCAGGACAACTCTCCTTTCACAGGCTGGTGCAATGGCAAAAATTTGTTGTTGCATGGGGAGAGAGGAAAGCTCAATACATCTGTGCTTTCTTTTCTTACAAAGATTTTAGCTTTTTGGTGATTTTTCTAAGTGAAATTCTAATTCCGAAAATGTAAATAGTGAAATTTAAATACAAAATATGCTCATGTATTCCTGCTGTAGTGCGTATTTTGGTTCAGTATGCCTAGTCCTGATCTATGTGACTGGAAGTCATATCTCAACAGACTTCTTTGTCTGGATAGCTTTTATACAAGTAACTCATTGGTAAAGACATTGTAGTTTCCTCCTGGATCACAACTGATGGTTTCATAGATCTGAGAAGATAACTTCTGCCTTTCGGTCAGTTGATTACACACCTAAAAACAAAAAGTACTGTTGCAATATATCAAGACTGTGATATAAAGACTTGCCTACTCAGCTAATTACTTTTAGTTGGTTTTTTTCAGCAATAATGGATAATTTCTCAGAAAATGTTTGCCGGATGAGTATTTTGTCCCGTCATTTTTGTTATCTTCCTTAACTGGGTTCTTTTTCCTTCTGATACAACTGCTGCCGGGCCAACTGGCTGCATTCCCAGAGCGTACTCTATTAGCTGTGTAGCATCTGATGCGTTTCCCTGTGTGCTCAAAGACATAAACTAGATGCTCAGAACAGTATAAGAAAACAGGAATTACGAAGACAAGAAGGGTTTCAGAATCAGCCTAGAGGATGAGTAGACACCTAGGACATGTGCCATCTCTGTCTAAGCCCCTTGGTAGAGTGTAAACAGGTTAAAAATAGTTCTTAGAAGTTCTGAAGTGCCTTCAAAAACTATATAATTAGTTCTAGTTGGAAGACGGTGTTTATATTTTTCCTATAAGAATTAGAACAAAGGAATATTAATAGCTGCCTGCACATTGTAACATTTTCTGCATAATGACATTTTGCAGGCTTGATATAATTTTCTGCCATGTGCATCAGGCCATTAAATGAGAGGTCTTTAAAATTATCTCACCAGAACAGTTCTTTTTTCCAAACACCACCAAAAGAAGATGAGATCAAAGAATTTCATAAAAGGCGCTTTTCACAGCTTATCTGTCATCAAATGAAGGTATTAGGGAAATGGCCTGAGAAGCTTTTCCTACTTGATACCCCTTTTGAAGTGGCTAGAACTACAAAACACGCCATTTCTGCAGAGGATTCCACTTGTGTTTCTCCCCTGTATGAGAGGAAGGGCACAAAGAGCATATTATACCAGTTGGCACGCTTCTGGGGTCCCTGCTCTCAGGACTTGCTTGGGCTTTCCAGGGAGCAGGCAGGGATCAGGGTTGCCACCCCAGGGAAAAGCAGTCCTTCCCTGGGATCACCATGGAGCTTGTGGCTACCAACACTGTAGCTTGGGACAGACTGGAAGATTTGCACCAACTCCCAGAAAAATCCAGTGACAACACATAACTCTCCGGGATAATTTGGGGTTAAAGATTTTCCCAGAGTTAGAAGTCTTTTTTGTTTCAGTTCATTTCTAAGGTTAGATGGTAGGGGATTGAGCAGATGAAATGGCAATGCATATAATTGGTTCTGCTTCTTCATTGAATGCCTTCGGCTAACAAATGCCACATATTACAGCATTAAAAATTTAATCCTGATCTAAACCCCATCTGAGCTAAAGAGTCTCACCACTAAGCCCTGTAGATACTGTGTCAACATCAGACACTATATTACAGGTGTCACAGAAAACATTCATATAGGCAGAAGGCATAATATACATTCGTGACTGACAAGAAGAAAAACCAAAATTGTAATTCTTTTTTGAAGTGGGAAGAAAATAAAAAAAAATGAAAATGTTTGCACTCGCATGATATTTTAGGGTCTTAATGTGAAATGTTTGTCTATTCAAGAAACTCAAGTAGAGCTAGAATTTTATGTCATATCTTTAGTAAAATGACAGTGCTATGTAGAGCAGGCTGACAACTCTCCACCTGCTGTTTCTGTGCTACATTGAATAGTCTAAACTTTTATCTTTTTTTTAAAAACAGGATTAATGAAATTTTGAACCATATTTTCTTTTACTTGCCCTAGTATGAGCCTGATACACTACCTAATCCAGTGCAGAGTAAATTTGGTCCAGATAGTAATCTGACAGAAGGAAGACTGTATTCAAACATCAGTTGTTCATAAATTACACAGGAAAAAGCTCTGTATAAGGGACGTAACTTTCATCTGTTATTTTGATGTGTATATGATGGTTAGTTGAAGATTGTAGGGTATAGATTTTATTCATATCCATACTTTATCATATTCCAAAATTTGTGGTACAGATGAAGACCTGTACATTTCAAAAGTGATGTTAAAGTCAGTGGATATTGCTGGCTACAGTAATGTGGGATTAGATTCTTTGAATAATTGAAACAATCAACTAAACTTTTATAGAAGTATTAGTGCTAAGGGGATAACCAAATGGCACATTTTTCATTCTCTACGAATTTGAGACAGGCTGGCTTCTCTTCATTTTCGACCATTTTAGAGTATTATTGGATCTGTCTTTGGAAAAATAATAAAAAAAGACTTCCTTCTTGAATGCGAGTCTAGGTAAAACCTAATCATCCCTTGGCATTTTTTGAAAAGAACAGGTGATGTCCACAACGTCCGGGCTTTGAATCCTAAGTTGTAATTTCCATAGTTCTGTGAGCTACTGCTGGCACATAGTAAGTCCCCCACCCCAGTCAGCCAGTTTATCTCAATGTAGATACACTAGCTGTATTTTCCTTGTTGAACAGTACTATGGGATGTGTTAGGGGCATGAAAAACATGTTAAAACCCCCATTCTGTTCCAGTATCAATTGATATTCTACAGGGAGGCAACATAAATCTCCCATGACAAGAACGACATACCAGGTCTGCTTTATGAAGATTAGAGATCTCAGACAAACATCTTGCTTAAAAACCTTTTCCAGCGCCTCACATTGTAGATGAGTAAATGCTACGATGCAAGTTTTTACAGTAATACAGTATAAAGGTTTTTAGAACCTCTGTACTGATTCTGAAAGCCCTGTTTGGAAAATAATTGTATTCGATTTGTAGCTTTTTCTGGCCCTTCACATGGTATGGTATGATAGGGTAGAGAGGGTTTTTTCAGAAATATTCCAGTGTCTCAAGGAGTGCCAGCTGTTCTTGAAACCATTTTCAAGACTTTAAAAGAATTTTTTGTGCCAAATGCACTCAATTGACATAATGTCTGGAGTCTCTATGAACAGAAAAGGAATACTTTGTGGTCGATTTTGTAAAACCAAGAAAAATCAATAACCAGTTCTTCTTGTGAGAAGCAAAGGTGGAAAGCACTGAAGTGTTTCTCTGAGGGTAGCATGTAACTTCCAACACAGCTAGGAATTGGTAATTTGAGTGAGGTAAGCACAAGAAATAATGCAAGTTATTCACAGCAGTGAAAAGAGTTTCCAGTGGTATTTTCTGTAAGTACTGACATAGACTGCCAGTGGAGGTCAAGGAATCCTTATCAGTCGTGATTTTTAAGAGCTGATTGGATTAATTTCAGGAACTGATGCAATTTTCTGGCCTGCGAGGCAGAATACAGTCAAGGAATACTATTCACTACTGGCTTCTGCTGCTGACCAGTCGATTGAGAAGGGAACAGAGCATTTCTGGCACATTTCTGTGGCAGCAGACCCCACTGCAGTGGAGTGCAGACAAACCCACTTGCCCTCCAGCAGACCACAGTAGCAAAGACTTCTGCTTCCTAGGTCTTTGTGGGCCAAATGGAGTCCACTCAGCAGGGCTGTTCGGATTTGCAGTTAGATCACTGGTTCACAGTGCCAGGAGACTGTCTTGCAGCACTGAAAAGGTTAGTTCCCTTGGCTTAGATACAGCTGATCCTGCCTGTCAGCTCTGGGATAAGCTAGATGACCTTGCGAGACTTCTTTATCCAATTTTGTGTGGTTCTCTGACTCTCTCCGGTCTATGTTTTAACTCTGAGGTCATTCTGTCTTTCAAGGGCAAAAAACTGGGTTCAAAATTGAATACTTGGCAAAGCTGAGTAAAACTGAGCAGTAAGTCCCTGGCTATAATAGTATTTACTAGCTTGAGAGAAATTTGAAGTGTCTGGTTGACAAAAAAATATTTTAATACAAAATCTGAATGTGTGCGTTTTTTGTTAAGTGGAAGATGCAAATATCCCGTGTGAAATTTAAGATAGCAGTTCCTATGTGCAGGGTGTTTATTCCAAGAAATAATGGGATTCATAGAAGTTGTTCCCTTCTTATTTGGAACTCCATTAAAGCATTGGTACAAAACAGGAAAAAAAACACAATTAGCCCTGAGTATAAACACTGAAATCAGAGACAGATAACGTGTCATGGTGTGCTGTTGAAGATTACTACTGTAAACTTCAAAAAGGAATCAAATGAACAAGAGAGAGCTTTTTGTTTTCTTTAGTGTTGTACCTGATTTTTCCCTTGTTTTTATATTTGTCCCTCCTAATGCTGGGATTGTTGAAGATGAATCTGCCGTCCTGGTTGGTCTTCTGCTCAGGGTTTTGAAGGTTTGCATGTAGTTTTGTGTACAGTGTGCCTGCACAGTTTCCGTCAGAAGCAGGAAATGTTTATTCAAGTTCTGAGGGGTGGGACAGTTACTGTAGTTTTAGGTAATTTTAAACAAACTGTTTGAGCATCCTGTTTAAATAGAGTTAAGTAATCACAGTTTTGTACTAGTTGGAAAAGAATTCCATACATGCATGATATGAATAAAATATCATCTTACAGAGCATACCAAAGTTGTGCTGTATCTGACTTTTGACTTTTGTTTTGCAAGAAGTTTAGTGGCTAAACATATCCAATTATGTAACAGTACTAGAATATGAACTATTTTGTATTTAAATTTACTTGTATTTAATAGACATATTAGTTTCCTTGATATTTTCAGTAGCCCCTGGAGAAATCTAATTCAAATACAACTTTCTGAAATTAGGAAGAAAAAAGTATATTCACACAAAGAACTTTTCGGGAACTAGTGAGAATCAGGAAGCATTTATTCGCAGCCAATTGTATGAAAACATAAATGAAGAAAAAAAATGGTAGTTGGAGTAGGCTGGTAAGATTTATCAGTTGTGAATTTTACTTGAGGAGTCCATGTCAGTCCCTTTTCTGAATTCTCTGGTTGTAGGTGTTGTAAGAGTTGAACTGGGAGACAAAAAACAGCAGTGAAAAGATTTGTTCTCAGGCTTGTAGCATGGGTGCGCATCTCAGATTTGAAAGTGGGAGACAGATTACATTATTTATTTTTATTTTGTAGTATTTCAGTAATGAGGCTGTGCTGAACTGCATATTGGATCCCTCAGCTTGTAGGACTCATTTGAAAGAAAAGTAAAAAGTTTGTACTCTTCAGATTGCAGTGATAATTGTACTTGGCCTTGTGTTTATCAATGGATTGTGTTTAAGCAGCAATCTAATGTTAATGAGATTTTAATTGGAAAACAAACAAAGGACAGGCAGGTTAATGACTGATAACAGTTTTTAAAAAGTCTTTTAAGAGCTACACAATAATTAATGTAAACAATACATCAAAGTCTTTCCATGTCTAAGCTTTCATACGGGGTTTACGTAGAAGCTAGTTCCTCAACAATGGTATTATTCCACATCTAAACAAGTAATAGACTGTATAGTGTCATCTGTTAAATCAAAACTGATTGGCAAGATTAGATGGTCTTAATAGGAGGAAGGTCTTGGTCATTAATCACACCTCTGCAAAAAGGAGCTGGATTGAGTCTGTTATGTCCTGAGAGTTTATTATTATTGATATTTCTGGAAATCACCCCTGTTTTTGCAACTGAAAACTTACACATTATTCCAAAAGAAACAAAATATAGACGCTCTATCCAATGGAACTCATAACATCCAAAACCAAGCAAATATATACTGGTAGGGAGTGCACATCATATATAGGCTGATGTTAACAAAAGGTATATAAATAAAACTAAAAATCAGAAAATGGTTTTGAAGAGGGAAGGTTATGGTAATAATCAGAAGAAAGAGTAAAGGATTAGTTAGAAGGATTTACTGTAGAGCTAAAAGGTGGTTATTTTGGATGTCAAGGAGGATGAGAAATGAAATGAGGGCACAGTTAAAGAAGTGGAATGAGAGAGAAGATGAAACAAGATTTCTAGTTTGTGACAAGTGTACTTCTCCAGGTGGTGATAGAGAAACTAGAAGAGGTGTTGCTTTTAGAGTCCAGTTTTGAAAACATAAAGCATGCAGGAGAATATCTCAATTAAGAAAATCAAGAGATGAGACTGGAATAATAGAGATGTTAAGACAGGCGGTTACACATTCCAATATAGTAGTTAAAGCCATAGTCAGAAAATACTATGGAAATAGAGAGTGAAGTTGAACTTTTTTGTCTTGACTTCTAGCCTGTTTATTTCATGTCCATTTCGCTTTTTAAATCTCTTACCCATGCTCTCTGCTCTGTTTTTCTTTCTATTTATTATTTTAAGTATTCTCATTCAACCATACCTATTGAGAAATTCAAGGAAAAGCAGGTATGATTAAGGGCTAAAATAAACCCTGTAAAAGAATCTAATTACTTCAGAAAACATATTAGCTTACTTTGCAGTACTTTTTTTGCTTTATAGATGCCAAGAGAGGATTAATCTAAAATGTCTTTGTTTGTGATTTTGCCTTTTATTTCAGTTTATATAATTAAAGAGTTCCCAGGACTGCTTTACATTTATTTTGTTCATCAAAACATACTTCTCAAATGTTATGAAAACGGAGTCCAAAAGTACTGCAGTCCAAACCAAACTCATTCAGTTTTCTCTTGGAACACAATCAATGATAAAGCCATACCTTGTATCTCATTTTTAACTGAGTAAACACTATGTTGTCCCTTAATGCATAATTCTTTAGGGCGTTCACTTTATATTCTACCACTTCAATATTTGAATATATCCTGGTGATACATGTAGTGAGATGCATGTAATCAGGCATAATACAATTATTTCACAATTACTGTTTGAGGATGAAATCCTCTCTGCATTGAAGTCACAGAGGGTCACTCTGCGTGTGTGCTTACATTGTGATAGCAAGGAAGCAGTCAGAGTGTTAGGAACCTATATTTTTGTCATTAACTTGTTACAAAAAGTAACAAAAATCAAAATAGTGCCTCTGTTGTTGTTGAGGTTAGAGGAATCAGGAGAGAAATGGACTTACCAGTCTCAGCTCATAGTCATAAAATATTCTTTCATGTCTTGCATCCTCTTTTCATGTAAATTTGAGTCCCAGCTGATCATGTCATTGTCCTGACCAAAAAAAGACCAGAGAGTGGTTTTAAGAAAGTGATTTTCATAGGAACTGAGTATATTTCATCAAAAAAGATGGTACCTTCTTATGTTGAAACTCTGGCTTGCTGTGCATGTTGTGCATCTTATTGTTTACCTCATGCGAGTAGGTGAGAATTAGTATTTTTCTTCTCTCAAAATCAAACCCTTTCCCCAACTCACTGTAAACAGAGAACAAAACTTTCAAACTAATTTTTTTTTGTGAGTTCTCATTAGGAAGCTGAAATGCGCACCCAGGAAAGCTGGAAAAGTGACTTGAAATATCAATGTATAGCAGAAAAACACAACAGCAGAGCAATTTCAATCACTGAGCTGTTAATTCAGGTTTTAGCAGGTGTACATTTGAAGAGGTGGTCAACTAAGTTGCAGAATCTGCCAGAAATACCCCTTCACATTGAGAATGGGATGTGCGTAATAAGGAAGATGTGAAAGAGGATAGGAGACTTAGTGCTCTCCAGCTCTGGGAATCATGCTGCTGCTGCTAAAGCTTTTCTTCAGACTACCGACCAGATATTCTGCTAAACAATCCAGGTTAAATTTTTGGTTGGCTAAACTGGAAATATCCTACAAAGGACTGAACCAAAATAAAAGAACTTGAAGTTTGAACTAAACACTATTTCTGATCTTTAGAATCGGCAGTTAGGCATTGCTGAATGTTGCAAAAAACATGGGTTCTGTTTGGATCAAACAAAGAGTATTTAATATAAAAATGATACAATGTATATCCTGATATGTTAGGAAATGGCCATGATCTAACCAGCTGTGTCAGCCAGCCTTTTTTTTGTGTGTGTGTGTACCATCACTGGCAGTTGGAAGAGTGGTGGTATCACCATTGGGAGCAGCAGCCCCCAGCTCAGTGGCAAGTTGAGGATCACCATTTGGGAGTCACAGTTGTAAGACACAGCACAATCACTTTGCATCAGCATCATTTTATACTTGTGCTACAGGTGCAGAAAAAAGGTAGCAGTGCTGGGAATGAGTATGGCTGCTCAGGGGAATGTGAATTGCAGCTTCCTTTTCCTGGTTGTGCCTGCTCACGTCCAGACTTGACTTTGGAAAGTTTAAAATAGCAATGTAAGAAGTTTCAACTTCACCAAGTATTAGGAGAAGTTACTTTAGCCAAATGTTAGACAGACGCTCCCCGGTCTGCAGTCCAAATGAGTTCTGTACTTCAAACATTGAACTACATCCATGTGAGATAATCTAAGGCAAAGGGACACTCGTACTGAAACTGTTCTTCGGAGGTACTCTGTCAGTAGTGCAGCAATGAGGAGCCTTATGAAGGACAATGCCTGCGTCATCATCTTAGCGTTGTTGTGTCCTTTTATGTTATGTTACAGTACCAATATAGCTGTGCTTTTGACTGACCTTATCACAAAACTGGCTGCATTTGGTGTTATCCTTAAGCTCTAGCTTCTGAAATCGTAAGACCATCTGAGAGCTATCAGATTTTCCTTTAAAAGGAGGGATGTAATTCTCACCGGTTCCAGAGAGGAATCAGAGACAGCACAAGGACCTGTATTTTTGCTTAAAACAAGCAAAGGTGATACTTAAAGCCTACACTAATGTCAAGAGATCTGCACTGTGATTTTGAATGTTTCTTATCAGCAGTACTGAGCATTGCAAAAAGAACAAAGGCATGGCTCTAAAGCTGTGCTCTTTTGAGCGTATGATACAGCCAGAAGCTTTGATGCTATTCTTTAGTAGGTTTTCCTTACTAGGGAATGTTAAGAAAAATGTTGGAAAATGTACTAAAGTTGGTGGCAATGTTTTACCGAGAGTGCCAGTCCACCTGGATCCTGAATTTGATCCAGTCTGGCAGTTTCTGTGTTCCCAAGATACGGGAGGAAAGGCACAAGGGTTTTTTCTGCATCCTCGTTCTGTAATCAGCAAAAAGACAGCCAAACATGTCTAGCCTCCTCCAGGAAACATCCCTGATAAGTATAACATTTAGGCACTTAATGAGCAGGATTAATGCACACGCTTAAGTTTAAGGATATTTTTAAGTGCTATGCTTTGAATCTGAGCCGTAGAGTAGATGATTAAAGGCAAACAGCAAACATTTATGAATTCTGGACTCATATGTATAAACTATGTAATCTGCAGGCTTGGATTCACTTCTGGGAGGTTAATTAACTTCCATCTTCTGTTCGTTTTGCTCATCCAAAGCGATGCTGTATCTTGTCTCCTTTTCTTCAACCCAGCACACCAGACACCCTGAGCTAGAGTCAAACTGCAGTGACATGAAAGTTGGAGAGGGGCTCCCTTTGGTGAAGTCCCATGCGTACACAACTGTGTATTGTGTGACCAGAGAACAAAATGTTTATGTCACATGAGCTAATGCAGAGCGAGGAGTATATGCTTAGATCCATTCTCCACATCACATGAGAGTTACCTCCACCTCTGCCTAAACTCTTGTGCATATGGATGTAGATATCTTACAGTAAGAAAATAAAGAATGTGGAAGTAGGCTTACAAACCAAGAGTGAATGGGCAAAGAGTTGATGATTAGGGCTCTTAGTACTGATTAGGGAAAACTATGAAAATTTATAAGAACGTTCACAAAAAATAGGATTTAAGTGATATCAAGTGATGTGTGTCATTTTTTTTTGCTTATGCCTTCACCTGCATTGTCAGTTTAGATCATAAATGTTTTGAGATGCCAAGCACACATTTAATTTACTGTTGTTCTCAGTTCTGACTATTTAACTGAATGCTTAACTTCTGGATTTTTGTTTTCTGAAACATGCCAAAATGGGGTGATTGCCTGAGAATCTCAGTTGCTGTTCTCAAGTAAAGGTCATTTCTAGTTCTCTGTCATGGAATAAGGCTTGAAAACTCAAACTTTGAAGTGATAAGCATCAGAAGAAAATAAAAATAACTTGATATGTATTTTAATAATGTAATTATATTTTGCTGTCTTACGAGAGTTTGAGGCAATTCAAAAAGTCACATATAAGTGTTTGAGATTGTCAGCACTGGATTCTATAGCTTAACAATTCTAATTCATTTTTACATAATTTGGGAAAGATACTTCACAGACAAAGTAGCTGGTAAGAGATAAGAGAAGGCATAAGGAGTCTGATATTTGCCCACCAGCCCTTCAGTAGCTGACAGAATTGACTTTATCTCTTCATTGTTACAGATAAATTTTAAAAGAAATGGCATAATTTAAGTATCTCTTATTATTTAAAATTGATTATAATTCCATATGTATGTGATGTGTGGAGATTTGTGTGTGTGTTGCTTATTACATTTTGATTCTTTTCCCCTTTTCTCATTTCTCACTTGAGCCTTATCTCATTTTCTTTAGGTTTGAGAGATTTTGGTTGTCAGCTTTTCCTTTTTCAGAATTATAGCGTTCTTTCATTTCTTGACGCAAATGCTGCAGTTGCCTAAAGTGTAGCTTCAAGCAGTCCTTTATGTGACTAAAAGAAATTAGCTAAATAGCACTGTTTAATTAATTTCAGGACCGCCTCTTTTTCGTCATGGAATATGTAAATGGAGGAGACCTAATGTTTCAAATCCAGCGCTCACGCAAATTTGACGAACCTCGATCCCGCTTCTATGCAGCAGAGGTCACATCAGCACTCATGTTTCTTCACCAACATGGCGTCATCTACAGGTACTTTTTTTGATCAAAAGTAAAAGTGTTCTTGAGGCTTGGGGCTGGTTTTGGCTGAAATCCTCTGTCTCTTAGCAACCAGATTTAGATTAGTTGTTTGTTCCAATTTGCTTACATAGAACTTTTTTGGGCTGTTTATTATTGAGAATGTTAACATTTGAATAGCCTCTGCAGCAGTCGCCAGCTGTGTGTGCCAGTTTTGTATTATAGTCCAAATAAAGCGGTTTTGAAAAAGCTTGGCACAGTGCGACCCAGAGGTGACCTTTCTGCAGATCAGCGCAATCTCTTCACTTTCCTCTCTGTGCCATAGATTTCCTCTCGGTTTCTAACTCCCTGCCACTTCCTGAGTTTGTTTGTCCTAGTTGTCTCCACTCTGATACAATCGGGATGCTCGTTTGCAATGCTTTACTTATGCCCCTTCCTCTTCACTGTTTGGGTGAAGGCTTAGTCACCAGCAGGAAGCGGCCCTTTGCAGACAATTTTGATTTGCTTGCAAGTGCCCCGCATCTATTTGAACCTCCGCCCTGCTGCCCCCAGATCTCTAATCTTCAGCGCCCATGCACACACCAAAGAAAAGTGCATATTGTTGCGCTGTGGTGAAGAACACGTTTAGGGGTAGGCTTTTACTATTAAAAGTGAGGAACCACTTTGAAAATTTTCACCCTGATGTCCATGTGTTTATTTGTTTTTAGCAGCCTGTCATTGCTTGCAATAAGTCTGGGCTTTCACAAGCAGAGTGCTTAACAGGTTTTGTGATGCAGGTCTGTCCTGTCTACTAAAAATTCTGGGTTCTGTGGATCTAAATGAGTTTTGATATTCTAACCCTCTTTCGGGTTATCAGTTTTGATTTGGGGTAGTCATCTCAGGGACAGGCAGTCTCAGATTTCTTGAGCAGAAACACCAAGATGAGGATATGGAATTTGGCACATCCCTGGCTTCATATTAAGGCTGCTCTCAAGAGTACTAGAAATTGAAAGAAGTGAATTTTAGGTGTTTTTTAACCAGGACTGAATGGTAACTGCCATCAGAAGCTGTTGGCTTTCCCACCAGCTGGGATTCAAAGGGAAACTTCTCAGAGGAGTCTCTTTTCCAGAGAAATCGCAAAGAACAGGACATTGCATCTTCGGAGGAAAAGAAATCTCTGTGAAAGTGGTCTTTCAGTCAAAAAAACAGTTTCCTTTAGAAAACTTTTTTGCTAGCTGCAGCTCTTAATCTCCATCTTTTATTAATACTGGTATGATGTTTGCATACTGGGTTGGACTTTGGGCCCTTCCACTTTGCATAGGTTTGTTTGCAAGTGCTGAAGATCCAACACATTTCTTAACCTTTGCTGCCTGTATCACATTTCCTATTTGCTGCATCTATTTCCAAAACTATGTGTTTGTACATTTAGATGGTAGAATGTGGCAACTTCAGAATTTTTAAGAATCTATCATAAGGGAAACAGACAAGATCGGTACTTTAAAAAGTGAAGGATTTTGAGGATTTATTTCCATAAAAAGACTTGAGCTAATTTCCTCTTCCTGAAACCTGGAGTTTAGACACTTTGTAATTAGCAGTCAGTTTAGTGATTTCTGTGAACCAGCAAGAATTGGTAAAATTATCTTCCCCCTTCTTTATATGAGTGTGCATTCGTTCTCCCTCTTACTTCCCTGCTCCCGTCCTTCGACACACATCCTCTTCTCTCTCCTCTCTTTCTCTTTTCTCCCTCTTTTCCCTTGTCTGCTGTGTGTTGGCTTGTAGCGGCATTGAAGCGCTTCATGTGCCTGCATTCTTTCTATGACTTTTTATCGTCAAAATGCTTTGATCCCAAGAGAAATGTCATTCTGATGAGACAATGCTTTGTAATTTAAACTTTGCAAGCTACTCTCAATTTCTGAGTCAGCAACTATGCTGACATGGCTTTAGCATGCTATAGTAAAACACTAAAAATGTAAATGGTGTGTTATATTGGGTGTATTATCAGAAAAAGGCAAAAGAAGAGAAATAATGTGAGCTATAGGATGAAAACAGCAACTGAAAAAAAGCAACAGGAAGAACATAAGGAACAGATACAGTTGTATTCTGCTTTGACATAGGCTTTTGGATCTGGACATAGTTATGTCCGTAAGAATAACTCATTTTCCCAACGGGGGTATACTAGGAGCTTTAACAATTCATAAAATGTATATCCCAGTTACACAATAAAATGTAAATAGAAGGAAGAAGTTAGAGATTTTATTAAAGGAATTAATTGTAAGAAAATGTCACAATTCATTCATAGTGTGCCAGGCCCTGGGAGAATGCATTTGTTGATGTCAAGCCTATGTTAGAATAGTTGTCTTGCACAGAACAGTTTCAGCCTGATTATTCTGTACCTCACTGCATCATTTATTGCAATGTTAAAAATGCATTGGGGTCAAGTCACTCCTTTACATCGCCTAAGCTCTTATTAGCTGGCAAACAAGGAAAGGGGGGGGGGAGGAGAGGAGAGCTCCTGAGTAACTACCAGTCATAACTACCTAACATGCCTTCAGATATTTTAATAAAGAATACTTGTCTTCTGTGTAATTATATCTCTAGAAAAAAACATTGTGGTGTGAAATTAATGGTTATTCTCCAAAGTGGGAAATGCTGCTTGTGTGGGCAATACTTCAAGGAAAGTGGGGAATATATAAATAAACCAAGATGTTTGATGGAAATGTAGGTTTCAAAATAGCTGCTATACCTTCTGATCTTTTTTCAGCCGTGTGTGTGGAAGTATTTGTTTGGAGCTAAACATAGTTATATTTTTGGAAGTAAATAACTAGCTTTAGCTCATGCTTTGGCTTGTTGGTTAGATTTTTAGAAAGTGCTACGATGATACTAAATGATCATCTTTTATAATAACTAGTTTATCCTTGTTTCCCCTGAAGTTCAAAGAGAACGCTGGCTCCCTGTTTGGCAATAGAAATTATTCTGTAAGTTCACATCTTTGCAACTGGCCCAACAGTTATTCCCAGAGTTGCCCAATTATCTGTATGATTACTGGAATTACGTACCTTCCTTTTGTTTATTGAGTTTATATCATAAATAAAGATGAACCTCACAATTTTTATATATAAAGATGCTGCTGTTACTAAATGCATCTTGTATGATAGGTAAACTTTAGGATAATTTTCAGTGTGGCATTTTTAAGGGTATAACATTACTGTTGTGTCAAAAACACTTCAACAACTTAATAAAACTATTTGCATTATCCCTGCCACCTTCCCTCTCCTCTGGCATTCAGCTGTTCAGGCACGTATCAAGCTGGGGCCTGATAATACAAGTAGAGTCAATCAGACACTAGAGACATTTCAATCGTGGTTTCTGGCAGTCATTGTTGTTTGTGTTATGCAATTGCACCACTTTGAAAAACTGTATCCAAGCTTCAGGAATTAAGGGCTAGACTATGAAAGTCATTTTGCCTGTGCGCTGAACTAGAACTTTGAACTCAGTGATGAAAGGTTGTGGACTATGTTCACTGTCACCTGTCCCTGGAGTCTGGTATATTTAAAGTCAGTCATTGTCAGCTTAATATATATTCTCATGCAGGGAAGATGCAACAAACTGGGTGTTAAGAAACTGGCAGTTCTGTACGCCCCTCTTGTACTGACTTTCAACATTCCTGTGCACTTTCCGCAGATATATGTAAATGTTACATGTTCTTGTTTCACCTGCAGTTGTTGGGCTGAGGACAGGAATACCTGGGTGGGTGTCTCTGGCTCTTGTTGTAGGAGTTCAAGTGAGGTGACACAAGTGGCCCATTCTGGCCTAAAATACATACAAAGAACTGTTGCGTCCCCAGGCAGGGACATCAGCAGTAGAGTGGGGTACCACTTTGTTAACATAAATGCCGGTGTCCTCAGTTCATATTTGATTTAGGGAATAACCGTGTGAACTACAAACCTTGTTTCAGTGAAGACCTGAAAGATCAGTAGTTGCATGATCTCTGGCATCCTCCAGGACCATTGAAGTGATTAAACGGGGTGCTCTCTCTGAAATACAAAAGAAGGAAACTGAACGTATGTGGTTTCAGTTCACCTGAGAGAATGAAAAATATCTTACCTGGGAAATTAGTGTCACCTTCTTTACGTTAACTCATTCTTTTGGTTTCGAATGTAAGGTCTGTGAGATGTTGCCTTCGAATCACACAGCACCTGGTCACAGGGGAGTCCTCGTTCGTAACTATGGGTTATCCTGTTCCTCAGCAATGTGAAGTAATAATCCAGCCTCTAACTTGCTGCAGCTTTTTGAGGCTCTGTGCACTCTGTAATTAGTATGTTGGTCGTGATGAAGGATATATTAACACTGAATTGAGGAGAATACGAATATAAATATGCTGATGCCAATCCTTGAATACCTCCAGGCTTTTTCCGTACACAAGTACCCTAAGAACTTGTTTGAACACTAACTGAATTTTTCTTTGGATGATCAGTTTTCCTGGCATTCCCGTTTATCAGGGTCACACACACCAGTGTTTCAGAAAGAACTACCTAAAATTAAAAGCACTTTCATTAGTGTGTTTTTATGTGAAATAAGAATATTTAGAAAGTCTGACTTCACTGGCGGTTGTATGATTCAGTGCAGCCTTGGCAGAGTAACAAGGAGCTATATTTACACCGATGAAAATGTTGCATGGTCAGTGGTTAACATGTTAAAAGTCATCATTCTCCCAAGTTACCTTACTGTGTTATTTCTGAGTGGCAGCAGCCAAATAAAATTCCCCTCCTCCCCTTTTTGGTGGGCTTTTTAAAATATAAAACTAGACATGGAGCATTTTGGTTTAAATTTGTTTTGAAGTATGTAAAGATCAAATTATTGCAACTCTAAACAGTTAAAGGTTAAATTGCTGCTTGCATATGGTCCATGAAGGAGGGCAAGAAAGACCTTGTACCCTCAGATAGCATATTGAGACCTAAGCACGGGAATATCCTGAACTCAAGCCCTTCCTCACATAAACTGCCTGTTGCAGGAGTCTGCTACAGAGAAGTTACAGTTTGCTTCTGGGGCAAGTGAGCCACAAACTATTTCCATCACCTTCGGTAAAAGCAGGAAGCAAGGAGTGAACTGTGCTGCTGCATATGTGTCTGAGTCCCAGTGTCTCCAGGGACTGCTGCCCAAGCCATGCCACCTGGTCAGTGCTCTTGGCCGGGTTTGTGCCCCGGGCTACATCCATGCTCTGCACGGTCTAGTTTCCGAAACTGAGTGTGAGCTCCAATGGGATTTTAGTCAGTGGCCTCCTGCCCTCTTTGCAGTTTTTCTTGCTGGATCTAGGCAGGCCAGCAGTTGTGAAACGCATAAATAAGCAGGATATCTTCCCCGCAGGAAAAGGCAGTGGGCCGGGGTGGAGAGGAGCGGGGCTGAGGGAGATGAGAAGCAGGAAGAAGGGTTGGTTCCCAGGCTTCTGGCATTCGGACCGAGGGAGTCCACCCTGCCATCTGCCCAGCTTATACATTGTGCTAAAGGCTGCTGTCCTATAGGAGAGCCTTTGACAAGGTTTCCAGCTGTGGATGGATGAGTAAAGGCTGTGGGAATAGGATATGAACCATGCGGTCTTGCCAACAGTAGAATGCTTTCTAAATTTCTCCTGGGTTTGGAACATAAGAAAGTCCTCAGTTGGCTCTCGCGTGGGAGTTGGGTATGCAGAGGAGCAGTGCCGGGCAGTTAATATTTAGAAGGATAGAGCAGCACCATTGACCTCATTTGGGGAATGACAAGGTGCTTCCAGGGGGAGTTCCCGGTAGCGAGGTCAGCATTGTTTTTTTGCTTCATGTTTATTTGGTGCAAGATTTTCTTGTTTAATGACCATTTGTATAGTGCTGTATTGTGTAAATAAAGCTATGACCTTTACCTTCTGATAACGGTATAGGAGTGAGTTAATGTTAAATGAGAGAGGGCAGGGAGTGGGAATCTGCCAGGGTTAATGCCAAGTTTACATTCCTGTGAGGGCAGCCATGTTCCGGTACACTCGGTAGAAAGGGCAACAGCACTTCTCAACAGATAATAGCAGCGAAATCTTACAGAGCTTATTTGTATTTATTTCTGGGTGAATGTCAGTAATTTTTAGATGATTGATGTTTGTGCTTTTTATTTTATAACAGGAAGAAATGTGTGTTATCTTTCTGCATTTGATAAGATTTTAACTGAGAGAAACATATACAAAATAAAAATCCACTAGAGCTGCAGCACATGTAAAACTGAAATGTACTGACAAAGACAATCCCTGTAGTTTTCCTAAAATGCTGAGACACGGCTTTGTTTCTAAAGAAACATGCACACCAGTTCCAAACAAAATCACATTCCCTAAACAATTTCTAACAGAAGAAAGAGAATGCTTTTTGTTTCGCAATGCATTAAAACACTGAAGGTGCTTCCTAAATGTAATTCTGCTACTAACAGGCAAAAGTTAGGACTGAATTTTGCTGTGCCCTTCAGTCGTGTTTGTCTTCAAACAATGGAAAATATTTCTATAACCCAGTTGCAGTGGTGTTGAAACTATGTCATGTTAAGGGTGAGGCTTTGCCTTTTTGCATGCTATTGAATGCATCTGCCAAAGTTTCATAATAATACAGAGAAGTGCACAGCAAACATGGCTCTGAGGCAATAGGCATTTCACAAAGATTTTGTTGTGCTCTTGAGATGAAACAGAGAAGTTGTAGAGTACTGCAAAACGTTAGATGAAAACATGCAAGGAACTCTGTTTAGTGTTTTTTAAGTAATGATACTAAAAATACTAAACAACCTTAAAACAAAATTGGGATGATACGCTTTGGTAAAGATGTTTGCGTACAACTTTTGCTGTCTTTTGGTCAGAATCTTGCTACTTTTGGCTCAAGGTTTGCATTTATTCTCTCTCCCCCCTCTTTCCCCCCCAACTTTTATCCACCTCCTTGTTATAAAAGAGCTTATCACTTAGACGCTGCTCCAGCAAACATTTCTGCATGCAGATCACTGTAGTTATAGGCTGATTTTGATTCAGTGAGACTATTCATGTGCATGAAGTGTGCAGCTTCCTGGATGACTTGGGACCTTGGTTTGACTTTTCAGATGTGTTTATTTTAAAATAGAAAATCATCACATTTGAGAATGCACAGTTATTAAAAACCATATGTTATTTTGCTTACCTTTGCAAAAGGCTGTGGAAAATGAGAATTTAGCCAATCTGAAAGCTAACATAACTGAGTTATCACTGAAACTTTTGAAAACTTTAAAAATATCCATTTAGCTGACAACTTGTACTCAAATGTAAGAAAGCAGAAGTAATATTGTTCACCAGGAGGTTAACTAAAATGGTCTAATGAACTAAAACAGAGAAAATACAGCCAGTAAGAACCCCAGCATTTTGGGGAGTGCATCAAAGTCTCTACTGCTACCAGAATAAATAGTGGTAGGATTACATCAGAAGGACCTTGGACAGACGAGGTTCAGCCTAACCAGGGGAATTAGAAAGTGGAACAAAATGGACCAGGTGGCTATGACTGTGTTGAAAATGAGTGGAAAGGTGAGGGGTAACAAGGCCAGAGTGGTAACAAGTCACTTAGCTTACCTTCTTGTGTCAGAAGTAATACCTCTCCTCAGGTGGCAGTGTTTCAGAGTCCAAACAAGCAGCTTCCCAGAGCAGCAGACAGTGGCAGAAATACATTGTCTTCTTCATCTCACCAGCATTGACTATGCGTGGAGGCAGCAGACGTGGAGCAGGGCTGAGCAGGTATGGCAGTGAGGCCAAGGCCAAATTTTACTGAGATGGGAGTTTGTGTGGTTTCTGCACTGTGATACACCCAGGGATGGATGACACCAGGAAGACACACCCTCCTGCCACCACCAAATTGAATTTTGACCCCCCAAGACCACTTATGTTGGGGATATAATGTTTTGGATTCAAAAAATTCCTATGGTAACATCCAGCTTATGAGGAGAAGCCCAAGCAGCACTTCTCATGATGTACACACCAGATGGGTCTTCACTTCTTGCCTCCTGCTTCTAGAATTTGTTTCCAGTAGTCAGTCTTGCGAAACAGCAGAGAGAGGCCAGAAATAATGCCAATACTTACATAGGTATGCTTTTTCCTCCAGACTTTAATTTCCTTCTGCTGATGTATGGAAGTCACAGAAAATGGTATTCTTCAAAGCATGTCAAATGCAAACAGTGCGTGCAGTTGTGTACATTTTTTAATGTAGATTTGACAGTGGCAGTTGTAAAAGTGTTCTTCACAAGGTATTCCAGTCTTAGGGCATGTGGTTGCCCCTTGGAGGGGAGGAAGGGATGGAGTGGCTTCAATAGTAGATAGCCAATGTAGCAGCTGGTGTGGGTGCACCTTGGTATGAAACTGAATAATACAGAAGCACTGCCCTAAAAAAAACAGCCGAAGAAAGCTTGGTCCTGAGTAACCTGAACTGAGGAACTTTGTGTATTCAAAATGTGGAATATTAAAGATAAAATTAAGTAGGAACAAATAAACATTATAGCACTTCACCAGGTATTTACTTGATTTATTACAGGGTTTCCAAGGGAGATCCTGTGGTCTCTTAACAACCATTAAAAAAAAATGCCTAAATATATTCTAACAAACACAAATAATGAGTCAGATGGAATTGCTAGGGTCAATTAAGTGGGTAATGGATATTTAAAAGCTTCCAAACATCAATAAATCTGAAGCAGCTCTAAAGGAGTACTTGTAGAACAAAAATAATACGCACTTAAGAAACTGCCTGAGTACATATTTGCCTAAACTTAACCACCAATAAGAGGACAGCAAGCATTTACGGTACTGTATACTGAGGGCATAGAAAGGCATACCAAATGTGTGCCAGTTCATCTGCTGATAATCTGTAATAGGTCCAAAGGGGCCATAACTATTATAAAGAGGCCCTATTCTCATTTATATGAAAGCCTTTAAATACCTGGTAGCATAAAAGGATCCTCAGAT
This sequence comes from Burhinus oedicnemus, assembly GCA_008921705.1. NCBI lineage: Eukaryota > Metazoa > Chordata > Aves > Charadriiformes > Burhinidae > Burhinus > Burhinus oedicnemus. Next base: position 1,376,182 of record VFFE01007199.1, on the reverse strand, counting down.
TATGAATAGGGGAAGTAGACAGCAGCTCAGCAGCATACCCCTGGGCACAAGGCTGAAGGCAGTCCTTTGCAAGCTGGTTGAAGCTGCCTCTGCCAAAACTCTCTGAGCTGGTTTCCACAGACACTGAGAGAGAAATGCCCAGGGTGGAGGTGAGAGAAACCCTTTGGACAACACTGGGTTTTAGGCAGGTTCTCTTTTCACCTTTTGAAAATTCACAAAAGAAAAATGCGGGGATCTTTTGTCAGCCTCCACGAGATCATAGCAAGTGGTACACTTGCATGCACATTAGGACAGAAGTTCTGGTTTTCTGTGGGTGACCCAAGAAGAAGAGGATTTGGCTGCAGTTTTTAAAACATCTGCACATTGGGTAGAAGTTGTTCTGTCCATGAGCAGAAGAATCAGAAGAAATGTTGAAACAGCATCCTGGAAATTCTCTGTGTAGTATTAACAATAAAACATTAACTGATGTTAGTGAGCTATAGCTTATAAAGCCAGAGATAATTTGGTGACAAATCTGGTATAAGTCATTGCCTCTACAGCCTCTTACTCCCCTGGCTCAGCTATGGGTGCTCTTAGTTAGGCCAAGATAATTGTCCATATAAACCCAATCCGAGAGATTTAGGCTAAAATCCCCAAATCCTGCCATGGAAAATGGGGTTTATTTTTTACACACCTTATTTAATAGGATCCATTTTAAAAGCAAGCAAACACAGTTATGTTTGCCTAATTGCAGCAATGGTAGCATGAGGGGATGAAAGAAAGTGGAAGGGGATCATGCCTGGGGCAGAGTGTGCAGTAAAGGGCTGAACTGTATCATTGCTAATGGAGTACTCCGTGTCATCATTTGAAGTCTGAGTCTGGGTTGAGAGTCGTACTATAGTGCCCCTTAATATTTCGTTTGTTATACTATCAAGTCTTAACACAATGCTGCAAATTGGGTACAGAGACTCTAAACTAATATCCACATTTCTTTCAGGGTTAGGCAGCATTGAGTTTAATACAGCGTATACGTGTCCTTGGTATATAGCGCGACTTCTGCAACTTCTCTTCCATTTTGTTTTAAAAGTGTTTTGATAATCTTTCTCAGGTTCATTCATTCATGCATTGTTATTTGGAATATTTGGAATTGGAATTATTCTCTTTCTGACACCAGAAGACCAAAGCAATTTTACAGTGGAATTAAATTGTACTCAGTGTGCTCAGTTTAAGGGTATCAGAAGGATGAAAAGAGACTTTACTGAACATTCTAATTTATTGAAACTTTAAGTAAAATAGTTCTTCTGTAAGCTACATAATTAGATTTCTTGCTAGTCTTTGCCTATATAACTATCTGAAAGTTTTATAGGATAATTTCTGATCTTGTCAGAGCATAGAGTCTGGTTAGCAGGTCTCTGAAGAGAGACCTAGTGGCTGGACACATAGAAGTTACAAAAATAACTCTGCAGGCTCAAAATATTTTTTTTATGTTGACAAAATTGTTCAAGAACAGCTTGCTTTGGTCAGTAGTTTACGTTATAATCCTACTGAAGTCAGTATTTACATGCAATGACTACCCAGTTAGTACCAAAGGTTAGAGATTAAAATCATGTTTTAGTCTCCCAAATCTTGTATTCAGAATTGCCTCTCTTTTTTTCATTTGGCCTGGACATTAGGCTCATCTCTGTAGCTTCTCTGTCTTTACAGCTCAAGGTAAATTGGTATAGTGCTCCTTGCCAGCCTTGATGTTGGCAAAAGTGAATATGCTGTAAATTTCCTAAGTCATGCCGTGTTTTATTTCATGTGAGTAACCCGTAAGTCATCTTTCCATAGCATTCATATTAATTAAAAATAGTGAGGTGCTTTGTATAAGTAGATTTTAAGTGATGATATTATACATTGGCACTACAGTCAAAGTAGCGTTCCCGAGCATGTATTTTCTGGAGGAGATGGGGTAAGGCTGCAGGAGCTACATTAAAACACCGCTGGAGCAGAAACTTCTTGCAAAAGAAAAGTTTCTTTAGCAATGTTTGTGCAGCTTTCTGGCTGAGGTTGGGGGTGAAAGTAATTTGATTTTGCTACACAATTGTAATTTCAAGAGAGTGTCTTGTAAAATACACCTCTCTGTATTAACATATATAACCCTTTTTAATTACATATCGATGCAAGGTTTGGAGTTGGAACCATCAGAGCAAAGCACGAGCTTCTGTGACATCTGTCTGGAAGCAGCATTAGGAGTTTATTTTATGTATAGATCAACATAGAATGGCAAGCAACTCCCATTTTTTCAGGCATCGTCTTCATACATTACAGACAAATAATAAAGATCCTTCTTAATTTTGCCAGAATCCCTCCACTGCAGTAATCTTCCACCAAACATAGTAGAAAGTTGTTAACTCTACAGAATTTTGAAACAGACAAATCTATCTGTATAACAGAATGCTTTTAGAAGGTTAAAAAACCAAAATAGGTTTAACTCACTGTTTTTACAAGAATTTCTGCACAAATCTGTTAAACTGCTGTTTACTGCTGCTGTTTTGTTCCTTGATAAATACAGCAGGGTTAGAAAAGGTTTTTAATTAAGACCCTACATACACTTCCCAAGTTCAGACCACGTGATTGTGTAAAAAGATGTTTGGGCATGTGAATTATGCTACTGAAATCAGAATAGAAGAAGAAATTATTAAAATCTTTCTTCTAGTGATTCCATATAAGTAAACATTTTGTTGGAAGCAACATTCTTGCCAAGTTACATCATTTCATTCATGCTATATAATTTATTTAGACCATTCTGCGTAATATTACATGCAACGCTCAGTGGAAAGGCTTTCCATAAAAAGACCCAAGAGGTCCAACTGAGACCAAAGTGAGGTCGGAAAAAAATCAGTGTCTGTACAAAAGTTCACTGCAGAGGCTTTTTTTCTGACTAAGAAAGCATTTTTCTCCATGGAAACATGATATGGAGCTTTACCAGGAGTCTGCTTACTGCTAGGAGCTGTTTGTTCCCTGCTAAGGAGGCCCTTGGGAGCATAGGGAAGAGAATTATGATAAATTTGTTTCTTTTATAAGAAGAAACACTGTATGTAAAAACCTTCATCAACCCTTCTCCTTTACACTTTCTGGGCATCATAAAGCTGCAGAGTACAGAAAATGCACTGGAATGTCGGCTCATGCTGGCACATAAATGTCTTTCTCGGGATATGCTCCCAGTCAGCTGGGTTTGGCCATTTTATTGTATGCCCCATGTTGTGGTTGCCAGACTAAAATACTGGGGTTTTTAAACATCTTCTTTAAAGGTCTACAGAGTGTATAGAGTTTACTCAAAGAAACGAAAGAAAAAGATGACCAATTCAAGTTATAAAGTAGGTTCCCAGCATTGCCAAATTTTCATTTTTTCCCTGAATCTAATGGCGGTTCTGTCCGTTCCTGATAGAAGCAAAGCACGAATACAGGCTGGGTGAAGAATGGTTTGAGAGCAGCCCTGAGGAGAAGGACTTGGGGCTGTTGGTGGATGAGAAGCTCAACATGAGCTGTCAATGTGCACTTGCAGCCCAGAAAGCCAACCGCATCCTGGGCTGCATCAAAGGAAGCATGGCCAGCAGGTCGAGGGAGGTGATTCTGCCCCTCTACTCTGCTCTCGTGAGACCCCACCTGGAGTACTGCATCCAGCTCTGGGGCCCCCAACATAAGAAGGACATGGACCCGTTGGAGCGAGTCCAGAGGAGGCCCACGAAGGTGATCAGAGGGCTGGAGCACCTCTCCTATGACGACAGGCTGAGAGAGTTGGAGTTGTTCAGCCTGGAGAAGAGAAGGCTCCAGGAAGACCTTATTGTGGCCTTTCACTACTTAAAGGGGGCCTGTAGAAAAGGTGGAGAGGGACTCTTCATCAGGGAGTGTAGGGATAGCATTAGGGGTAACAGTTTTAAACTGAAAGAAGGTAAATTTAGATTAGCTATTAGGAAGAAATTATGTACTGTAAGGGTGGTGAGACACTGGAATGGGTTGCCCAGGGAAGTTGTGGAGGCCCCATCCCTGGAAGTGTTCAAGGCCAGGTTGGATGGGGCTTTGAGTAACCTGGTCTAGTGGAAGGTGTCCCTGCCCATGGCAGGGGGAGTGGAACTAGATGACCTTTAAGGTCCCTTCCAACTCTAACTATTATATGATTCTGTGAAGCACAAAATAAGCATTATTGAGGATGTAAAATATTTGTGCTACCTTTTACAAGCAGATTGTAATATTTTAAGAGCTCTTCATCTTCACTGTGTGTTTTCATCTTTGAGTATGTTGAAGGCCTGGTCTCTTGACTGAAAAATGGGGATTTATGTGAGTATCATTAGTTTTCTTTTGATAAACAACCTTAGCTGAATTAAAAAGAGAATCTTTACTGAAGTTTTGAAGCTCAAAAAGGGGTTGGGGGCAAGGGAGAACAGGACTTAAGGTGAGCTTAGGAGGCCTTCTGCTAGCACTCAATAGCCTCTACTTTGTGCATCTGCGTTCAGTAGGTAGATAACAAGGTTGCACGAAGAGTTGGCTTTCAGTCTTACCGCAGTGCTCAGGCAGGCTGGTCTTCTCCTTTATGTAACAGAACTGGACCAAAGCATGGGGTTTTTTTAGCTGCTGGGAAAACATGGCATGCTTTAACCTTCTTCACTAAGTCAACAATACACTTGGAACCGGTCATTTCCGAGAGAGGTGTCAACATTTGTGTTACAAGTAAAAGAATGTCATTTGGCATTCATGGAAGAAAAAAAGACTTTTTCTCTAGAAAAAGAATAGGGTCAGAGCACAGGACAGGAATGCTATATACCTTAAAACAGTCTGTATTTAGTATGACAGCAGGATGACAATGTACAGGGTTGGATCAAATTAGCCTATGTTATTGTAGCTTTGAGGTTTTTTTAACAGTAATTTCAAAACTTACACTTGATCTTAATAGGCAGCATGATGGAAAATACAGGTTTCCAACTGAGGGAAGTTTTTGGCCCAGTATCGTGATTGTGAATGAAAACCCATCTTCCCTGTTGGACTTATATCATACTAAAATAATACTGGTACTGTTACACAGCATGAGGTTGATTGACCTTTAGGCTAGGGGAAGTGTAAAGCTGACAAGTTAAATGCCATTGAAAACAACTATCTAAATCGTAAATTGAAAATGACCGGTTTATGCATCTACAATTTAAGGAAGAAAATTGGAGAAGTGGGATGAGATCCAGGACTAAACATGTGAAAGAGAGAGACCAAAGTAGTCAACTTCAGTTGATTAAAGATATTCTGATCCTGTTTTTCTCTGGTGTCTTGACCTTACTAAAGTTCACTTAGTATGTAATGGAAAAAACAACTGGTTTGATAGCAAAATACAGGAAATGCCTTCAATCATGGCTGATTACAGTAGCAGCTTTTCTTCTGTTGTTTTCATTTCTTTAGAATGCTCTTTCTATATGTCTGAAACAATGTAGAATAACAATGCTTTGGAGCCCTTTATTTGGTGTGTCCAAGCAGAGCAATTAAATGTCTGGCTTTTTGATGGATATGCATGTTGGGAGTTTTTACAGTCAGGAGAGTGCCATATGACAGAAGTGAGAAAAATTAAGTGTTATTACAGGGCATAACTTCAAAGCCTAGCAAATTGCTCTGTGTGTGTGGCAATTCCACCATGAGTAACAAGACAAATGAATGCAGGTCTTTTTTAAAAATCTGCCTTTGTTTGGCCTTCTCCTACAAAAATGGAAGTTTTGCAACTAATTTGAATGAAGTCTCTCTGGAAGACAGGAAACAGAGTATACTGAATATACACAAAAGCTCAGATACATCTAACCTAACTTTAGGAATGCAACTGAAGCTTCCAAGTCAGGATCCTGCTTGTCCTGGAGTGCATTTACAGTCAGTGGAGAAGGGTAGGCCTCTTTAGGGACCTGTGCAGCCCACGTGTTCTGTGAATCATCAGCTTGGAGATGTCTGTGGACATGGCCATGGAGGGAGCCTGGGGCAAACTGTGGTACCTCCATTACACTGTAATGTCTGGTGGGATAAATCTGGGTCAGAATCCTGGAAAATACAGGAAAGAAAATTACCATGAAACCAGAGCAAAATGTTTAATATATCTAGTTACTTTCATATTTAAGGTAAATCTTAAAAATGGATGCAGTTGTGGTTGATTACATTATATCCTTTTATTCTGTCTTTACTATTACCTGTATAAGGCCGTAACATAACCTTTGTGGGGGTTATTAAGAGTTACAAGGCTTCGTTGCTGGAATAGCCGAATGAGAACTGCTACAGAAATGCAAGATGCTACCTGGATAGACATGCATTTGTTGGCTGTATGTTTTTCTAGTCTGTGTAAGAAAGCTTCACTCAAAAATAGGAAAGAGAAGAAAGAATTTCAGTCTTTTTGTTTAGCCACAGAAACTGTATGCCTGAAACCCAAGTACTCTTTTCTTTGCATAATTTGTGTCCCATTGTTGTTCAAATGATAATGACTTTGTCATCCTACCTACTAAGGTCACTGAGAAAAGAAACCATTGCTTTTGGTTTCCAAAGAAAAACCTTTGAACAGATCCAAACTTAATTAGTGTATCTGCTGATAAATTTGCTTTCTAAGGTTCTGGTAACATTTTTTCAGAGTTGAGTTTTCGAAACTTGATCTGACAAGCTTTTCTAGCTTCATGCCATCCTTTGACTGTCTTTCATCAAGTGGTTTTATCAAATAACGATTTAGTATTGTTTTGTTTAAAGGGATTATAGACATACATAGCAGGCACTTTTAGTTTGCGCTCCACCTAACCTATTGTAATATGCACTCTTGTTTTTATGTTATTTGAGATATAAAAATAAGAGCATGAACCATTGAACCTCACAGAGTAGAACACCACAGCTTGAGTCAGTCCTTGGCTAAGCCTGGGGACCTCTATTGTCTGCAGTGGGATCAACAAGGTGTCAGTGAGGACGGAGTTTATCACATTACATATTTAGCAATGACTTAACACATAGGCTTTGTAGCAGAGGCTGAAACAGTAAATATGATTAGTGGTAGTACAGATTTCAGCCTGTCATTCCCAGCCTGAATACATAAAGCCACTTAGGAATTTTTCAGCTAAAATCTTCAAGAGAAAAATTTTGAAAATGGTCATTTTAACCAAAGCGGAGACAGTGAGAAAGAAGGAAAAAAAACCCCGAGAGAGCTGCTAGTAGCCTTAATGTCAGGGTTCTCCCAGGGGTGCTGGGGGACCAGGACGAACAGGCAGCTCAGCCTCACTTCAGAGCCAGGCACTGTCCTGAGCATCAGGCCATCGTCTCTTCACAGGCTACTTTCACAAAAAGCTTTGAACAGTCTGTGTTTTCACTTAGCGTGAAACACAAATGGTTTGTGAAATCTCAAGAAGCCTTACAAAATGAGAAAATCATTTGCTATCCAGTTTAGCTGCAACTTTCTGAGGCAGATTGTTTGTCCTAGCATGAAGCCAGCTCCATTCATGACAGTTCTTGATGCAAAAATTGCAGGCTGGTGGGCCGTGGAAAGGCGGAGTTGCCACTCGCATCCAACACAAAACTTCTCTAAACTGGGGCTTTGGCAGTAGGCTAAGTCAAGAGGCACAGTTGTAGTGCTACATCTCATTCCTGCCTCAGGCTCATGGAAAAATTGTTGCATTCCCAGGTAGGGGTCATGGAAAGATGAGGTTTATAAAGCAGTGTGATGTGAATGTAAAAGGCAACCCTCTCTTGAAAAAGAAATAGAGACCGCTCCCCTCTGCTTAGCCAATTTTTGAGAATGTATTACATAATACGTATTTAAACTTGTACATATTTCACTTATGTTCACCAATAAAAATGTGAAAATAATAAGAAAGGAAAAGCCACACAAAGGAAAGCTGTTAAGTACCGTATATTTATTTGTCTGCACATTATTTTAAGGAAACTCAGCATAAAAAGATAAGCAGATCAGGCACTGTAATGTCCTAAGCTGCTACCGACAATTGTAATGAAGTTATGGTCAAAGCCATTAAAAAGCCATATATAGAAATTATTTTATAGAAAATGTTTTTATGCTAGCAGAAAAGTCACTGGTTTTCTTAAGCTACTGGAAATGAATGCTAAACCTTTGTTCAATATGTCATTAAGACATCACTAAATAGTTAGGGCCATGTGATGAACACACGGCCGCCTTTTCCATCTCAGGACCTTGCTGACCTGAAAGTTTTCTCAATGGTAACATTGCTGGAGCAGGTGATGTTATAGATAGTGCAAGCCAAACTTTTGCCTTTTAGCAACTAAGGTTTACAGAGCCACAGATAGCAATTGTGTCTTTGTCTCCCTCTGATATCCTCGGTGGGTAGATAGCAAACTGCCTTTTGCTGCATCCCTCCTTCCATCTCTGCCACCCCCTTAGTCCATAAGATATTTTTGCAAATGGCAGGGTGATGGATGTTTTGTTATATAAGGAAAGTAAAGGTGTGTGTTTTTAAAAGTAAACAAGCCTAACAGTGTCACTATGGTCACATTAAAAGTCAGCATTTCCCATTAAAGTTTACCCTGCTATCTGAACTATCGCTGTTTTCATCAATGAAAAGTAGCTATAGTATCTCTGACTTTACTGGAAACCAAGTCTGTGCTCTTCATTCATCTGCCCCTAGCCATTATACATACTGACACACATCAGTATAAGGTGAATTCACTTTGTTCCAAACTTGGCACTGCTGAAAAGGAGCAGTTTTCAAATCTGTGTAGCAGGTTTTTCTGTATATTGCTAAGTATGGCTCTGCTATAATTTTTGTGATTGACAGATAATGGCTGTGTTCTTGGATAATAACAAGTAATGTAACAGTGACAAAGAAAATGTGTATCATGAATCCAGTAATTACTTAATGGGTCAACGTAAAAGCAAAGCACAGAAATTCCAAGACTTTCAGATAAACAAAGGCAAAACTTCCTGAGATCTCCTACAACAACAGAAGCAGCAGAACCATCTTTTTCTCACTGTTAGTCTTGCTCAGGTTTATCCTTACTCCCTGCCTGCTAACAAAAACTTCTTTACTGTCATGAATCCACTCATAAGCATGAACAGTTCAGTGCATGTCCTGTTTCTTACTCCATGGATAAGGGAGGTCACATCAACTGGTAGAACCTGTGACTATTAGTCTCCAGTGACTGGAAAAAAGGGAAACATTGCACCCATTTTTTAAAAGGGTAGAAAGGAGAGGACCCTGGGAACTACCGACCTATCAGCCTCATCTCTATGCCTGGGAAGATCATGGAACAGATCCTCCTAGAAGCTATGCTAAGGCACATGGAGGTGATCTGAGACAGCCAGCATGGCTTCACCGAGGTCAAGTCCTGCCTGACCAACCTGGTGGCCTTCTATGGTGGAGTGACTACATTAGTGGACAAGGGAAGAACTATGGATGTCGTCTATCTGGACTTCTGTAAGGCCTCTGACACGGTTCCCCACAACATCCTTCTCTCTAAATTAGAGATTTGAATTTGATGGGTGGACTGTTTGGTGGATGAGGAATTGGTTGGATGGCTGCATCCAGAGCGTAGTGGTCGACAGCTTAATGTCCAGATGGAGATCAGTGACAAGTGGTGTCCCTCAGCGGTCTGTTTTGGGACCAGTACTGTTCCATATCTTCATCAGTGACATAGTGGGATCGAGTACACCCTCAGCAAGTTTGCACAGAACGCCAAGCTGAGTGGTGTGGTTGACACGCCTGAGGGACAGGATGCTATCCAGAGGGACCTGGGCAAGCTTGAGAAGTGGGCCCATGTGAACCTCATGAGGTTCAACAAGGCCAGGTGCCAGGGTATAGCACCTGGGTTGGGGCAACCCCCCAGTATAAATACAGGCTGGGGGATGAAGGGATTGAGAGCAGCCCTGAGGAGAAGGACTTGAGGGTGTTGGGGGATGAAAAGCTCAACATGAGCTGTCAATGTGCACTTGCAGCCCAGAAAGCCAACCGCATCCTGGGCTGCATCAAAAGAAGCATGGCCAGCAGGTCGAGGGAGGTGATTCTGCCCCTCTACTCTGCTCTCGTGAGACCCCACCTGGAGTACTGCATCCAGCTCTGGGACCCTCAGCATAAGAAGGACATGGACCCGTTGGAGCGAGTCCAGAGGAGGCCCACGAAGATGATCAGAGGGCTGGAGCACCTCTCCTATGAAGACAGGCTGAGAGAGTTGGGGTTGTTCAGCCTGGAGAAGAGGGGGGGCCTTCCCAGGGGGACCTTATTGTGGCCTTTCACTACTTAAAGGGGGCTTAGAAGAAAGATGGAAACAAACTTTTTAGCAGGGCCTGTTGTGATAGGACTAAGGGGTAATGATTTTAAACTGAACGAGGGAGGATTTAGACTAGGTAGAAGGAAGATGTTTTTTACAATGAGGCTGGTGAAACACTGGAACAGGTTGCCCAGAGACATAGTAGATGCCCCATTCTTGGAAACATTCAAGGTCAGGTTGGACGGGGCTCTGAGCAACCTCATCTAGTTGAAGATGTCCCTGCTTACTGCAGGGGGGTTGGACTAGATGACCTTTAAAGGTCCCTTCCAGCCCAAACTATTCTATGATTCTAAGCTGACATCCAATGATGCTGCTGCTGCTATTGCATTTTTATGCTCAGTAACATCAGAAACTATGGGCTCCTTCTTTCCCATACAGTTTTTCAAATAAGAAAAATTATATTATCTGTTTGTGTTTTCTTAGAAATTACAGTCTGGATTTTCCCATCTGTTGCGGGGGGGGGGAG
>VFFE01007199.1:1331424-1365448 GCA_008921705.1 Burhinus oedicnemus | reverse complement strand
AAAGGCATGCTGATGTGTTGTGACTAAAATACTTAAAGCAATAAAAGAATCCACTAGTACAGTACAGTCCTAATATATCTGTCCCATAGTTTATGTATGGAAACAGATTAAGTTGGTGAGAGCTAATCACTCAAGAAGCTAACATCAAAACATTCAAATTGTTGATATTTCTTTTTGTTTTCTGACCAGTTTTATTTATAACTCCATCTTGCTTAGATTGTAACCTAGTACATTAGTTATCAGTATTTTGAGGACACCAATATGTTTGAAGAACTGAGACAAAGATCTTGGTGAATTTATCCATCTTCCAGAAAATACCATTTCAGATGGTATGGTACAAATGATACAAGTTCTGTGATATTTACTGGTTGTGATTGAAATTTATGTTGAAAATGCAACATTAACTAAAATTATAGCAAAGAGTAAATTTGTGCTGAGTACAGGACAGACCTGTTGTTGCAGGTGAGCGGCTTTGTCTCAAAAGCAGTTTGGATATCACTTGAGTAAGTTAAAAAGTAATTCTAGGAATGTAGAAGTCTTACCTTAATTAAATAGAAAAAAAAAAAATCTTCTTACTTGTTGAAATTGCTAATTGATGTAATGAGCATATTGCCTTCAGTTACGAATTTCAATAACTGTAGTAACTAGAGAATGCTTCCGATGATTTTCCATGTTGGTGGGGGAGGTTGCCCTTTCATCTTCTGTGGTTTCTTCTGTGAATAGCTTGTGTATTTAAAGCCTGCAGAGAGTATATGATTTTCCCCCGTAGGGGAACAGTGGCAATGGCAATGATTTGAAATACACTATTGAAAGGGTTTATTGCAGTTGAAAATCACCAAAAAAAAAATGGTTGTTCAGTAGCTACGTACTTTAGACTTCTGTTGCTTTCAGATCTTTCATGTTTGATGTTCTACAGATGTTTAGTAAGGTACAGTCCTTCACTGAAATTTCACCCTGTAAAGAAATATTCTTGCTTCCGATGTTGTTATCTGTAGATAGTAATTATTGTGCCTCATTCTGACCTACACCGTGAAATGTATATGCTTTCTAGTTTTGTTGCTCATTCAACAGTTAGAGTAGAAGCAAATGCTGTGGAGATACTTAATGGTAAAGTGATTGCTCAAGCCAGCTTGTGATCATGTTTCTCAGCTACTTGATCTTGTTCTTCAAATATGGATTTATTTAGTCACTAATGTTTACTGTGTTCAAAGGCTACTATTAGTAATGTTTGGCAGACCTGATTTTGCTGGCAAAACCCATCTTGACTGTTTAATTACCTTACTTTCAACAAGAAAATTATCTGTTATCTAAATGACATGTGTGACACATAGGGCCACTCACACAAAGCAGTTATCTCACTGGCTACTGCTGGGAGTCAGACTTTAAGAACCCAGTTCTGTGAAGTCCTCGTCCACTGAGCATTTGTGGGAAGCCAGAGCAGGCAGTGTCTCATGGCACTGGCATGGGGAGGGAGGAATGAGCGTTACGGAAGTTTTCTCGCAGGTTACCTGCAGTCAGCCCGCTCTTCTGTTCCGACTTGCACAAACCTCACTGTTATAATCCTGATTCTTTCTTGAGATCCTGCCAATCATTCCAGCTTCTGAGATGATTGCGATGCTGGCAGGTATCCAGAAATAGAAACCAAGACTTAAATTTCTGTTTAATGCTTTCTGAGAAAGAAAAAAAAATATTAAAACAAAAAAAACACCAAAAAACTAACACAAAACCAAAAATGTTTAATGTAATTGACTGCTCAAGTCAACTGAACTTACTGTGCAAAGTATCTTGGCAAACAAACAAAGGAGAGAAATAGCTTAATGTAGCATTACTGCATTCAAGCAATCTGGGCATTTTCCTGGCTTAACTGGTTAGGTTGTTTGCAGTTGCATGTAATTACTCAGGTTATAGGAACTCATTTTGTCAGACACAGATGACTTTCTTAGCGCCTACAAAGAAAACGCAAAATGAGAAAAAGAAGAATTTAATAGACCTTTGTCATTGAGCTATCTGACACTGTATTATTTGGTATACTCTGATTTAGACGTAGACAACTGGCGCTAATACTAAGAACCAAATAAAAGACAGAATGGATCAGAATGGATTGTTCTGTACAGACAATTAATTTACATTCCAGAGACTGATGGCTGTTTACTTTTTGAGATGTAGGAGAGCTGACTGTTTTTTAGAACAGTTCTGGGGAGATATAAGTCTTAAACTAAAACTTAAAGGTTTTTTTCAGTGAGGCTGCTGCTCTGGAAAGACAAGCTTTCTTGGCAGCTCTTTTTCTGTTACTTTTTCATTTGTTTCCTCATCTCTGTCTGTTTTGTTTTAATTTTTTTCCTGTGAGGTGTTAAATAGCATGTTACCTAGTCTCTTATATTTATTTAGTTAACTAAGATTTCTTTTTCCCAAGTTGCATAATTAGGGGGTTTTGGTGGGGTTTTTTGTTTGGGGTTTTTTTGTTTTATTTTTTTTTAATCTGGCAACTGTAAATTGACAGAATGGTTTTGAATGGTTTCAGTGCAAGCACTTTTATGGACTATGATAATCTTGTGGGCTAGTTATGAATTTGGCGCTTTGGCAGACTCCCAGCTTACCTTTTAACCTCCCATCTGTACTTTAACGGGAGTCATGCTGCTGTTGTTTTAGCCTCTTCCAAAGTTATTTTGAAATTTTCGTGCCTTCGTATTCGTGATAATGAAAATCTACTGGTATTAAATTCCATTATTGCATGAGTAATTAAGCTGATGTCCTCAGTGCCTCCAGTAGGGTGTTGAAGAGGTTTATAGGCTTCACTCCTTTGTTTTGGCTTGATGAAGTGGTCCCAGATGTTTTTCTTCTGTCAAGTAGGATTATAGCTTGGTAAATGGTAAGAAAGTTATATTGACTTCTGCTTTTACAACTAGGCTTAAAATTTCACCGTTGGTCTTTACAGGTAGTCAGAATTTAATATTTAGACTCTCCATGTTTTTCTCTTTGCTCAATTTGTTCATTCTCTTTTTCCACTGTCAGGTTAATTTTTTATTGCTAATTTCTGTGCCTTATACAAATCTTCAAGGAAATAAAGGCAATAGTGAGGATCCTGTCCTTGTCCGTTATGTGGTGGCTTGCTTTTAGTGTTTTATTACTGATGAGATTTCTCTTAGCTTACGAGTTTCTTAGGTTAGTGACTATATCTCCATTCAATTCCATGGCTAGAATATGGATGGCATTAAATGAAGTTTAAACAGTTTTAGGTCCTAACAGCTCCAGTGTGTCACCTGCCTGCACTGGGAAGTCCTGCTTCTGGGGTCAGAGTTAAGATAACATATAAGAGTCTTCTGATGATCACTTACTACTCCAAATTAAGGTGGATCCAGTTTTCTGAGCAGCCTCTTGAATTTCATCAGTTCCTATCATAATTATTTGTATTAGGACCTTCTTCCTAACAGTCTGTTGTGATGGTGGCTGGAAGTGGTTCCCAGATTACATCAAATATAATTATACTTTGATTTCTGTATCTGAACATCTTGACTTTTTGAAATATTCTTTTATTCTTCGTTAGCTTGGGAACATCCAAGATAACACTGCATTTGGAGGGTTAAAAGCTACAGCTACAAGCTTATTTCCTTCTCCCATCTGCAAGAGCCTTATCCTATTCTTGTACTCGATCACATTCTACTTGATGACATTACAGTCTTTTCTTAATGCAGGTCTTTTGATTTTAACACTTGTAATTCACTGAAAGAGCAGTTTTGGGAAGGCACATGATTTTTGGAGCAGGGAGCTTTATTTTGTTTATTTAACTTCTTTGGGGGGCACAGAGCTTTGGATATCTGTTTACCCTTGCATGATGTTGGACAACTCTTGCAAATCACTTTCCAGGGATAGGAAGAGGTAGTTATTTGAGGGGTTAAATGGTTGGATGCAGGGGGTTATGTTGTAGCCAGCTGGATCTTGCGTTGTTTAGGAACTCATAAAAAGGATGACCTTAAGAAATGATAAAATACGTCCTCTGCTCCAACGGGCCTCGTGGGTGACCAGCTGAGGACCTACAAGAGCAGCGTAACTGATGTGGAGATAGCAGTCTGGTGTAAGGCATATTGGTTGCAATGAGCATTTCTATAGCCAGTGTATACTTTGGCTACATAAACCATAGCTGATAAAGCTAGTTTATGTGGGAAACAGTGGATTTACTGTTAATGAGGTAAATCTGACTTTGTTTTGCCATGTCAGACTTCTTATACGTGCACAAACCGCTTTGTAACATTTACACAGCACAACTGATCTCTACACACACAGTACGTCACCCAGTGCTTCCATGAAGTGTCTGAGTTTACTGCACAGATGTACAGTGATTATGCAGACCTTGAGCAGAAAGTCCACTGTGTCCCAGAAATATCTGAATTTTATGCTGTCCTGTGTACATGCTTGAGAAATATATGTTAGATACAGGTGGGCCAGCACGTTTGAAAATTTTGAACAAGTGTCAAAAGAAATAAAAAAAAAAAGAATAAAATCCACCTATGAAATTGGGGTGATAGGGAGAAAAGAACATCTCTGGGGAAATCCCAGCATACTGTAGCCTTGGACATATCCATAAAAACTCCTAACATAATACAGCCTTGGAAGGGTTGTTTAATTGTTTAATGTATGTGAATGCTTCCACCATGTTACGGTGCCTGTGGTTCTAAGGTCTGGGGGCTGATAGGGAGACATTTCTCTGAAATAAATCCTCAGAATAAGGTGAAGACTTTTCATCCCTCACTTAGGTGGAATTTGTTGGCATAAAGGATTTTTGCAACAAAACCTGTACATTTTCATAGGCTTTTGAGGTGAAATTTGTTTACAGAGGCTGGCATGGGATTTTACTCCTCTGTCCGATTTAGAACTTGCCTACACACACTTTTTTTCTCATTAATTCCACCATTGGAAATTTTTCTAGTTCTTCTAGGAAAAAAGTTCTGATCGGAAAGTGTCCACGCCTAGTCACCTAAGGACATGAGTTCTGCTTTTGTTGCTCACCTCTGTATGCATTCATACATACAATGCCTTCTTTTATTACTGTCTATTTTTAATACATGGCAGAGGTACCTAAAACCTAGACAGAAGTATAAAAATAAAATGGTCCATGCAGTATAAGTGTGGGGGAGTTGCCTTTGTTTTATTATTTATACATGATAAAATGTTTTTAATTGTGGGGCTTTATTCATGCACGTGAGGGTTCTTTTATGCATTGACTTTCCAGATCCTTTTATATTTTAGTCTAAGGCAAGTGGCAGGTAAGTTAAATGGTACCTAGCATTCATTGTGTTAGAACATGGGATAACCATCAATGGTATATTTAGAAAACGTGCAGAGGGCAAGACAGGAAAGGTGGATATCCCTTTCTCAACCTGTTTTTGACCTCACCCAATTTAATAACCGAAGAATTGTGTTGTTTCGGCACAAAGACATTTGTACAAGTGATCAGAGACAGCTGCTAAGATGTGTTGTTTAACAATGAATGGGAAATATTCCTGTGAGATTATTTTTGAGCAGGTTTAAACAGCAGAAAATAATGCTCCCAAAGATGAGAGCATTGCTTTTTATCCCTCTTATTGCAATCTGAACTTTGAATTGCTAATACATTAAGAATCCAATTCAAAATAATCCAAGTTTGAAAGTACCTATTAATTCAACCCACATGATAGAATATGGGTAAATTGGTACTCCTTACTTTGCGTTAATGCAGACATGGAGAGTGGCTTCATTAGATGTTGTTGACCTGTATTTCACATAAACAGAATGTTATATTTGTAGCAAACAAGACTGAGATCTTTTCCAAATGTTTCTGATTCTGTCTGGAATACAGCTGTGCTTTCACGCAGCTAAAGAGAGAGTAAAGGCCTGGTCTTGCAAAATGCTCGTCATTGCCTGCTTCCTTATTGCCTTTAACCAGGTCTACTTAGTGACTGCTACCAACTCTTCACACACACATGCGAAGTACAGTGTCTCAGTGGTGTTTGTGAAACCACCTGTTTGCCATATTCTGTAGTTTATGATGAAATTCAAGAGCACGTAATCAAAATTGGAGAGCTGATTTAATTTGGGGCCTTTTTATTTCAGGGACCTGAAACTGGACAATATTCTTCTGGATGCAGAAGGCCACTGTAAACTGGCTGACTTTGGGATGTGCAAAGAAGGGATTCTGAATGGAGTTACCACCACAACCTTTTGTGGCACACCTGACTATATAGCTCCAGAGGTATTTTTTTGATCTGCACTAAGAATACAGATATTTTCATTCATCAGACTGTTGCATATGTAATTTTAGATACTTTTTACATTCAGATGAAAAAAGTAGAACATGCAGACTAGAGTGTGCTGCAGTTTTTCCTGGGTAACCTTGCAGAAATTGGTTACTCTGCTGCTCACAGGCAGTATTCCATGTTGATAGGAGTGGCAAAGCATGGTTTTTCTGTTATTTGTTCTCTGAACTTAACCGTGTTCTCCATACACTCTTTTCTGACTCAGCATCATTGTAAAGGCACTTACTAGCCTTTAATGTGCTAGATGCAACTAAGTACGGCCAGCACTAGTTTTTAGTAGTTAGAAAAATGTTTTCAATTTTTCATGAGACTTAGAAGGGGATGTTCATAAGGAAGAGACCATACATTTGGTGTCATTGTGCCTAGGCTCTTTGTGGGAATATAATTTATTTCCTTTCTTTAAAGTATCTGTAAGTGAAAGATACTACATTTGTGGTACTTCTCATCATATGGATGAACAGAAAGTATAGACTTGCATACAAAAGTAGGAACTTTTCATGTGGATGCTGCATATCAGTTTGCAACATCCAAAGTCATTTCAAGGCATTCACTGGATAAAAGAAATGACTGAGACCCATGCCAGTGTGACGGTTTGTATGAATTCTTTTCTGATTCAGTATACTAATTGAGTCCTTTGGCAAATTCTTCGAAAATTATTACTGAAAACAAAGCAGTAATAAATCCCAGGAACTTTTGCATTAAACCTTGATCTCACTGAAGTCAGTAACTCAGGCTTCTGTTTTGTCATTTTAATTGCAAAAGTTTATCTCCGGCTTCCATTTCTCTTGCATCATGGTGGTATGTTTCAATTCCTTTTCTTTAGCAATACCTGAGTTCCAAAGAGTGCCCAGAACACTTGAAAAGTGCACTTCTCAAGACTATCATTTTCTGTAATTAATGTCTATAAAATGTAATATCCATTCACCTAAGAATCCAGTTGGGATCCAGACCTCTGTATTCAAATGTTAAACTCATTTCTGGTTTTATGTTAAGACTGAATTTGGTTTTATATTGATCGTGATTCCCAAATACAGTACTAAGCTCACACAGTTCACCGTAAGGCTTCTACTGTAACCCTACTGTTGTTTAAGGAGGTGGTGGAATTGTTGCCATTCCTACTCATTTTAAGGCAGTCAGCTTCACCTTAAACAGTCATCCACTCTACTTTCCCCAGTCCCCTGTCATGCTGAAACCCTCCAGCCAAACTACAAGCTTCTTTTCAGGGGAGAGGAGCCAAGAATTAAACTTGTTCCTTGTACAACACTGGTTCTGTAACACCAAGTACAATACAATAAAACTCCATCATGCTAGCCTACTACTCCCCGCTACAGGTATTTGCTACAAGGTTGAACTAGTGCCACCTGAAAAGTTGTAGCCAGTTTTTCTGAAAGCAGAGGCAATTAAAGTGAGTCCTACAGCCATGTATTGTACAGTGTTTTAATGCTGTAAAAAGAACTTCAACAAAAATGCTTTTGGCTTCCTTCAGCCCTACCTAAAGGACTAGAATAAATCTCTCAAATGATTGCAGCATTACAAGCTGGTTCAGTTTGTTTTGTTCAAGATAGAGACAAGGAAATGTTTCACATTTTCCACCGATCTGTTTTGTATATGTGATCTTTTTTCCCCTATAGCGTGACCTGCTTTAAACAGTTTGGAAGGATATACAGCTCTCTTGCTCACGAGCATAGTCTTTTACTCAGGGGACTGATAAACTCAGTCAGTACTTCTGAGAATAACTACACATTGTCACTTAGCTGTGTTTAGCTGTGTTAGTGCAAATTGCATGGGTAAGAAACCATGGCTGCTGTTACCAAAATCAGTGTGGGATTTAGTCCTACTCAGGCACTGGGGGAAAGAAGGGGTGTATCATGTTGAAACAGCAAATGTGCAGCCGAGAGTGTTGTCTAACTTGTCTATTCAATCCAATCTCTTTTTCTGTACTAGATCCTCCAGGAGTTAGAATACGGCCCATCAGTAGACTGGTGGGCTCTGGGTGTTCTCATGTATGAAATGATGGCTGGGCAACCCCCCTTTGAAGCTGACAATGAAGACGATCTTTTTGAATCCATCCTTCACGATGATGTCTTGTATCCAGTCTGGCTCAGTAAAGAAGCTGTCAGCATTTTAAAAGCAGTGAGTCTTCCATTACTTGCTTTCCTCCTTCTCTTCATGGTTTTTTGGGGGATTGGTTTGGGTCTTGTTTTTTTCCTTGATTAAAATTGAATTTGCTAAAGTTGTTGAGAGCAGTCACCGCTGGGAGTTCAAGCACAGTTCAGAGTGCCACTGTTAGGATAATGGGGCCTGGGATAAATTACACTGCTTGTGGGAAAGGAACAGAATGTTTGTATTCCACGCAGTTGTACACTGTATAAATCTGTGTACCGCAGATTCATGTTTCAGGGAAAACCCAACCAACTAGAACTGTGCTATCACTTTGACACTTATATATGCTGCATGTTCACTAGAGTGGGGGAAGCGCTATGTAATTAAAGAAACAATGTTTTTATTTAACCCACTTATAAAATTTCTTGTCCCTCTGCCTTTCTTCTCCTATCATCAAGATGGGTTGAAAGCCCTTTACTTACAGCTGCATGTTCTATTTTATAGTTCACATAACACTTTGATAAGCAGTCTTACTCTAGTGTAATTTTTTTCTGCCCTGGTTGGTGTTTTTCAATATGAGTAGTGACTTGACAGAAACGTGTGTCACCAAATGCCACAATTTTTTTAATGAGTCAAAACGTGCCACTGGGCAACTTCAGCTTTTAGACTACCTTTCTAAAGTCAGGTTTACTTCATGAACGTGACATTGACATAAATTCTTTCTTCTGTGCTAGTGTCATCCTAAAATAAAAAGCAAAACAAAACAGAAGCAGTGTGCCAGTCCCCATAGTTTGAAAACCTGAGGAGGATTTCTGGCTTAAAATCAAACTTTTTTTTATCCCAGTTTTCCACCTTCTTTGAAAGTGGAAAATTTCTACCTTTCCACTTTTATTTTTCTTTCAGCACCTGGAATAAGGGAGACTTTCAATTAAGAGGGCAGCAGGTACTGTAAAGTCCTGCAGAGATCTTCATACAAGGTTACATTTTGAAATTATATCTAAAACTTGAACAAATTCTGTTTTTAACACCAGTGGACAGGTAACACATTCTGCAGAAATACTCATTTTGATCTTTTAGTTAAAATATCTGCAGGCTCATTCTAGCTGAGGGAGAGAGAGATGCTCTAGCAGATGGTTCAAAGCAGAAGTCGAAGTTAACCTCTCTGAATTGTTTGCTGGAGTCTCTTTTGCTCCATTCACTGTAGTGAGAACATGGAGGATTTATTAAAGCTGACCTTTATACATATTCTTCCCTCTCCCCCCAGATAGCTCTCTGATGACTTTTTATTAGCTGACATGATACTTTCATGCATCCGTTTTTGTTTCCAGACCCTTCAATTATTTTCAGTTCAGCAATTAAAATGTATGGACTTGAACTGCAGAATTCAGGCTGATATCCAGGGTTCAGGGGTTATTTTGGCATATTGTAGAGAAAGGGTTGTTGTCAATGTTCATATGTGCATCTGAATTTCACTGAAGTCCAGGAGATTTTCTGTAGTGTTTTGGTTTCACAGTCTGTAAGATCTGTTCATTTGCCATCCACAGAGTCCTGCCATGAATCTACATTACCTCTGACCTTTCTATTATTCTGAATCATGGAAACATTTGTTGGAGGGGGAAAGTTAACTGATAACCCTTGGTGAAGTGTGTAGTACGAGAGCCATTCTATTAGGAGAAGGTATTTGCTTTACAGAGGAAAGGGAGAAACAGATTTGACAGAGCCTTACAGTGTTACCTCATTGGTGGTGCAAGTAGTAAGATGTCTGTTAATGTTATACATGTCATTCATTAACCACACACAAATGCAGACACAGAATTGGGCTGCAGTTGTAAACTATGTGTTTTTGTGAATGTAAGTGCAAGGGTGTTAAACCCTTTGATTTTATTTAAAGCTGGCTTTGCTTTAAATTTTCATGAGGCTGTTTTCCTGCATCTACATTTTGATAGTAGGCATGGTGGTTTGTATTTTGCTGTAGTTGTAGCTTTTTTTTTTTTACATCATTCTGTCTAATGCCATTATAAACCTTAAAAAGAGAGTTGCATCCATTAAATAGACTTGTAGTATAATAATAATAGATTATTCCTCATTGGGCAAGATGTCTTCATTGGCATAAATTGATATAATTAGATAGAGCTGTGCCAGTTTACACCATAAAAAGAAAACATTCCCTTACATTTAGCAACCTGCTGCCTGCGCAGCTATGGTGTGAACATCTTTGAAACTTGTGTTCTTCATCTGATCCTTGTCCATATTCTGTTAAATGAAGAACAGGAAAAACAGAGGAAAGAAAGAGGCGTCTATGTGTTTTACTGCTGAATGGTAGCAAGGGATTAACTTTGGAAGACTTCGTTTCCTCACATTGTGCTTTGAGACATGGGTTTTATTCTTTAGAAACTGTGTATTTTTACACTCCTCCAAACACCATGTAAGGGAAGTTTAATAAGAAGACATTCTCTTGTATTAAGTAACAATGTTTTCTTATTTTCTGAAGAAACAGTTTTCCTGTTATTTCTAACAAAACAGCTCAGTATTACTAGGCAGCATGTTGCTTATCCCATGAAATCCCACAGATCTTATTAGTCCTGTTTCTGTGAATTGACAGGAATTGCTATTTAAAATTCTTTCCTGTCTGGTAAGGAAAACAATTCTTCATTGAAATTAGCTCCGTGCTTCTTTGCAAGCAATGGAGAGAGGTTGTGTCTACAGTGTGTATTCCCTGTGTACCCAGATGACAGAAATCTCTGGGTACAGAAGCAGAACTGGTTTTAAGCTGTGCCATTTTTTTCAAGAAGCAAAATTTTGGGAGCCTGATGAGCCTTGATTTGGGCCCCAAGTTGCATGGCTATCTCAGCAACCTTTTGTCCTGTTGTCATTTAAGTCAGTAGGAACTCTGATTTTAAAAGCCTTCTCTTTTCATAAAACGAGGTTCCTGCCTTAATATGGGAAAATAAAAAGGCAACACTTATGACTATGGCTGTCAGCTCCATTGGCAACCATCTCGTCAACACAGTACAGTTAACAGCTGTCTCTGCCCTGACAATTTTATCAGTGTTGATGCTATTGATAAACAGGGAATAAATGTCAGCTTGTGCTTCAGAAATAGAAGGTGAAAAAAACCAATATTTATTTCAGATTATGAAATTTATAGAATTAAATGTCCACTTCAGAAGTTTGAGATTATTTCATCATCTTTGCATATGATATTTTTGTTTGTTTAAGTATTCATTCTTAAAATTTGTTCTCTCTCATCATCCATTTCCAAGTTTCATGAAGTTTGTGAAGTACAGTATTAAACTACTATCCAGTCGTATTTTCATGTCCTAAGCTTCTTTAAAATTACATGTTCTGATGTTTTCCCTGCCTCTGGCTTAAAACAAAGATAGAGCATGGCAGATGCTGGGATCAGATTTTACTTCTTTGATACCTGGATTAGACAGTGCAAAAAGCGTATGCGGTAGTTTCCGTGTTCTGTTTCTGCAAAATGTGTGGCTGCTGGTTCCTGGCCTGTTCGCTCCAGTCCTAGAGGTGAAATAAAGCAGAGGGATGTAGGAATGCCTTTTGTGGTTTTCCAAGAGACCTCACCAAAGCACAGTAATCCTTTCAAAACCTTTGTTTCTCCTGTCCATAGAAAATATGGCCTGTAGTTTAGATATGACTTGTCCACTTGCAAAAGAACTTGCAGAACAGTTGAACACAAGACCAAAGAGAAGGATCGTCTTCGGAGTGGTGCATATATGACAGAAACCACAGAGAGAATTGTCTCGCTGTTCTATGTTATATCTTTAAAATGATAACAGTGGTATTCTTCTGTGGATGGTTCATCTAGCTATCTAAAATCATCTTAAGGGCTTCAGTAGTTACTTATCTAATAACTGGAGTACTAAAGCAAGGGTATGCATTACAGTGATTTATTTTTTTGGTAAGTTTTTTTTTTTCTCTACAGATGTATAGTATAATGTGGTACCTAGGTTAAAAAGGCATGGAACAATTATCACATTTTGTTCCATTTGTACACTTTTTTAAAAATTTAAAAAATATTATAATAATGGCTGAATATGAAGTTATAGCAAAGCTTGGGATAATTCTATAATATGACTGTGCATGTGTGTATAAGAACAACATTCATTGCTACTTGAATTGCAAGGATTCTGTGTCCACATGCATTAGGAAGTAAGTAGAGCAATTGCTAATAAAAGAAGGAATAAATAACAGAGCAAAATCAGGAAAAATATTATCAGCTGCCATCATTTGACATCAGTGTCTTACACCAGTTTTACAGCTTTTTTGCTGAAAGGAATAGTACGAGTTTAAAAGTGAGAAGCTTAGAAATTACCACACCAGAGGAGACCAGTTAGTTGCAGTTGCTACCACTGACGGTGTACTAAAGATGAAAGATACAAGTTACGTTGTGGAGTTTCTCAAGGGAAGCTTTCTGCTGGTACTGATCACTCCATGTATTTCCTGAAATGTATGGACAGAACGCTTATAATTCACACAGTTGCAAGCGCCGTTCTTACTTGTATTAGAATAAAATCCTAGAAATGAGTAAGGAGGTTAGGGCTTTTCATGTGTCTGCGTGAATGGAGGGTATGATTATGCAACCTTCGTACCCAAAGAAAATAAACAACAGTAAGC
The DNA here is from genome assembly GCA_008921705.1 of Burhinus oedicnemus. Classification (NCBI taxonomy): domain Eukaryota; kingdom Metazoa; phylum Chordata; class Aves; order Charadriiformes; family Burhinidae; genus Burhinus; species Burhinus oedicnemus. Next base: position 1,352,420 of record VFFE01007199.1, on the reverse strand, counting down.
ATAATATGCAGCCTGTATCCCCCAAATTAATAGTTAAGATAGAGCAAATAAGATAAAATAAGAGCTATCCTGACCATCTATTTGGAATTGTCTCTGGAGGGTTTAATATTTTCTTTCTTTCCTTTAGTATTTTTGGCCAAAGCTGGAACTAGAAATGCTGAAAGAGAATCTGTTCCTGTAGCACTCCCAGCCAGATGAAATTAGGAGGTCTCAGTAATCAGTTGAAAGAGCTTCCTGCAGGAAACTTGCACTTCAGAGTCTGAATCTACTAGTTTGGCTGGAACCTCTGAAATTTGGAAGGGCATCCTTGTTGCTCTTACAGAAAAAATAACCGTCTGAAAGGGGACTGTCTCTAAAAACTAGGCACTAGGAATCGGAATGTGTAATTGAACTGCAAATGGTATCCAGCCATTGCCATTTATGTTTTAACTTTTTCCTTCTCTCCCTCCCCCACCCTGTAGTTCATGACAAAAAACCCAAATAAGCGACTTGGCTGTGTGGCGTCACAAAATGGGGAAGACGCGATTAAGCAGCATCCGTTTTTCAAGGAAATTGACTGGGTTCTTCTAGAACAAAGGAAAATCAAGCCACCCTTCAAACCTCGGATTGTAAGTAGCAATTTGCTTAACATTCAGAGGAAACTTGGTTTGACAATTCTAGTTGTTGGCTTTTCTGAGACATGAGATTACTTGATGCAGCATTTGAGGGCTGAAACAGTAACATAAAAACCATGCTGAAAAGATTGCCTTCTCATTGTTTCTGTGAAGGTAAGTGTCAGGAATAGATTTAATGCACAGGAAGATGTTCATGTTCAGTCACATAAACCATGAGAGGGTCTGAGGCCCTGTTTTAATTATTTTCCTGTGTTCCTAAAGATACCTTGATGAGGGGAGATTATTTCAGTTGGGTATGTACTGTCTGTACTTTCTGTGTGAACTCTGGTACAGTCCTGCCTTGCCAATGGCCACTAGATTTTGTAGTGAAAGACACAGGAAAGGATTTCTGATTAATAATATTTTAACTGAAGATACTTGAAAAAACAGCTTACTGCTGGAAAGAAATATACATTATGATTAGATAAACTGATGTACTTACATTTTCCTAGCTAATAATCAAGTATTTCTATTTTAAAGTAACAAAAATATGTAGCAAGCCCACATGCAGAAACTACAAAAGTCAAGCAAAAATACTTTACTTATTCCTGTCTTCCTCTGGATGAAAATATTTACAGTTCACCAAATGTCAGCCTTTCAGCTGAGAATGTGTGCAGTAAATTTTGTACTTGAACAGTCCAAGAGAATAATTTTATGATAAATCCTTTGGGATTGATTTGCATCTTTTGACTTTGCCCATTCCTAATTACAATGTTTGGCTTGCCTGTAAATACGATTAAGGTACTTGTCTGTTTCTTTCTTTAGCTAGTTTACAAAGGTATTTTTAAAACAAGCAAACACACACTTTAGATTTAACACTGAATCCTAACTTAAATTTAGAGGTGAAAAAGTCTCCTCTGACATTGCAGAATTGCTGTCTGCCGCATTTAATGCATTTACTTTTCGTCCAGTGCGATGCATTTCCCCAAGTTCCTTGTGTAGGTGGTGAAAGCGGGGCTGCCCGTCCAGAACAGGAGCCTGAGAGGTAGCTCCTCTGAGTCCACTCTTGGAGAATTCTCTCTCTCTCTTTCTGTAGCTATGCAGAAAGAGCCCAATGGAATTGACAACTGTAAGTGAAAGTTAGCCCTTGTGAATGTCTTTCTAGGAGTAATAGTAAGAGGTAGCGTTATCATATGGGGAAGTTTTTCTTAATATATTTCTTGGAGAATGGAAACCTTGAAATGCGGTAGCTACAGGCAGAGGGATGCCTGAGCCAGCCCATCTCCTGGAAAGAGCGCAGCCAGCTGGGCATGCCGGCTGCCTTCCCCTGCTGCCCAGCTCAGCTCTGGAGATGTGGCTAGGTTGCACGTAGTGCCTGAGCTGACTTACAAATCTCTGCACTGATGTAGGAAGTGTAAACCCAAATTAACCCTATTAGTATCTATCTGAAGCCTATTTAATACCGTAACTAACTGCTTTCCAGTCAGGTTCCACAGCCCTTGGATAGTTGCAGGCAGCCTTAGTCGGTGTTTAGCTGAGTTGCATGTGTGTAGCTCTCTTCCCATTTTAACCAGAATTTGGCCTTTCATCTCACAGTAATTTTTGTTGCTTTGCTCAGTATTCATCAACGTTTTGGTGATACAGTTATCAAATCAGGATGCACAATTCGAAAATAATTTTCACTTTATGCCTGCATCTAGTAAGTCCCAGATTCCTAACATCTAGTCTGTTTATTGGCTGTTTTCCTTTCATGATCAAGATGCACAGTCCCTTTGACAACAGGTATTTTTACAAGGCCTTTATTATATTTGTAAGTATTCCTGCTGCGGCGGTCCTTCTTAAAAGTGAGGAGGGATTTAGTATGTCAGACATTTTTATTTACTGCTGATATAAATATCTTCTGCCTTCTCAGTGCAGCTTCTTTCTCTTTCTGGTAATTATTTCACTGCTGTTATATTGTAAAGCCATTCCTATTTTCTTCATTCCTATTGTTTTGTTCCTTTTCTCCTTTTCAGCTTCCTTTAATGGTATTTTAGTTGGATATTTCAGTTTTAGTAGTGATTTCAGATTATTTCAGAGTAGTCCTTTGTATAACTTTCAAGACAGCTGCTTGCTCTTTAATAATTGTTAGGGTGATTTTATACATCTTTATTTACACCTTTTCTCATTTTTCTTCAGGCTGCTTCTATAATGTTGGATTTTTGTACTACTTCTTTCCATGTAGTATATGCCAACTTTCTTTATTCTACCAAATTTAATTCCTGCAGTAGTTCTGTATGCTTGTTTTTTTCTGAACTCTTTCTTTTATGGTGGTGAATTCAGATAATATGTAGTCTTTGTTACAGGCATGCCTATTATTTTCATGTTCTCAGTCTGCTCTCTCCAAGATATCTTCCCCAGTGCCTTGGTCCTATCAACTTTTACTGATAACTTTTCTACACTTAGAAAGGGTATACCTTATACATTGTCGTGGTTTGGGCTGGACCAGCCACTGAATAAATGCCAGATGCTCTCTTTAACCTCTTTCCTCTTCAGACCAGGACATATATTTACACTATGTTTATGATACATCAGCTGTTTTGTGCCAGCCGTATAAATTTTGCAATTGTTTGGATTTTGTTGTTGTGTAGAAATCTTTGAGCAAGATCATGCTGAAATTTTTACTTATCCTCTTAAAATTGAACAATTTATTAGTTGGAAAGTAAAGTGTGATATGGATCTAGGCTGGAGAGAAAGGTCACACAAATAAAATATAATTATTAATTATGCAACTTCAGAAATGGTAAAAGAATCTAGGGCGGTAAATTTCATATGCTGAAAAGGTGATTTTGGATACTTGCCAAGCTAGAAGAGATTGCTCTCACTTTGAAAAAATACATGAAAGAGGGAAGAAGGTGAACACTAATGAAATAAAGTCTACTTTAAAATCTAGATAGAGAGTTCCTCTCTAAATTCAGTTGTGGGTGTAGCACTGAGATTCATTGACTGAGATTAACAAGCGTAACTGTTCCATAGTTATGGAATAACTATGGAAAAAACTAATACCTGTGTTTGGAATGTTTTCTGGTTTTTAACATCTTTCAGTATTGATAAAGGGCTGTTGATTATTTAAAAGTGACTTGTGGTGTTGAAAGGGGATTAAAAAAATGTATTTTTAATCTTATGTTTAGGAGAGCCTGGATCTGTGAAAATAGCTATGAGAGGAGAGGCCAGATTCTTAGTCAGAAAATAGACATTCTTGCATGTGATATGTGAGCGTACATATGTGTAGGGAAAGATGCATACAATGCATATATAGTCATTTGTGCATTCAAATTGAGTTTTGCATGCACATACAAAATTTGGCTCATGCAAGAATGCATATTTACACAAGTATTCATCTATTTTCTGACCAACCGTTAAGATGACTAAGGGGGGAAATTTTATAATTGCTATGTCATACACACTTTCAAAAAAACCCAAAACATAGGGTCTATTCAAATGGGCTCTGGGCAATATTAAACACTGACACTAAACAAGTAAAGTCATTAGGAAAAATGGTCAAACACTGAGGTCCCATCAGACAATGGAATAATCTGCCAAGGGAGGTCACAGAGGTGCTAGCGTGGAAACAAACCTTGCTTCAGTTCTGCCTCACTACTCTGCTGATCCCAAAACAGGAGTTCCTTGCTTAGCACATCTGTCTTCCTTTTCTGTTACCTTTTATCCTTTCTCTGCCATAATAGATTTTCTGAGGAGCTATGTCACATGGTACTGTAAGGCCTGTGCTTCTGCATAGTTCAGGTATGTCTCTTCAGCTCTGCCGGCTTAAGTCTGGATTTTTCAACTGCACTTGGAAGAAACACTGCATGGTTATTTATTAGCCAGACTTTTGAGGTTGGTTGTTTTGTTTGGTTCGGTTTTTTATACCCTCATTCATGCTGTGAATATAAGCAAACATAGTCCTTATTATACCAGAAATATACCATTAGTATCTTTCTAGTTTGTACATGATTTGATTATTCTAATGATGTATTGGAAGCTGAAATTTCTTTCCTAACTGTTTTCAAACTTAGAGTGAAAATTACTGAAGTCCAAAAGGTCCTTGAAAAACTGACTATGTTTTCTGAAAGATTACAAGAGTGCCCTTGGCAGAGCACTCCTACAAATGGCTGAGGTTTAGCTCGCTAAGCAGTGACTAGAGTGCCACGCCAGGTTGTGCTAGGTAGAGACAATGAGAGCAGATTTGCTGGCCCTGAAACCTGCTGTGAAGGATCTTTGTCTGCTCCAGCTTAATAACTTGGAATGGAGAATGCGAAGGGGTGAAAATGCACTGGGGCCCAGTCCTATGATGCCCTTGATCTGCCAACACTTCCTTTCATAAAGCCAGAATTCTGAGGCTTTTCAGTGGCAAAATCAGTTTTATATATATATATACAGTATGGTTTACTATACTGAGGGTTTCTCCAATGTAGAGCTACTGTAAATGTTAAGCTACTATAGAAAAAGCAATGGCTCTGGGCCGTGTACCTTAGAAATCAAGCAAACATTTGAACAACTATGAAGAGGGTATTTGTTACATCTAAGCTCCAATGACCTTGACAGTGTCTCTTGAAGGTCATTTCCTCTGTACTTAAAACCTAATTCTTAGAGTTTCACAGACTGTCTTGAAATTTTCTGAATAATATGATTCTTCCCTGCTGCTTTTAATGCAGACATGAATATGTAATTGCACAGGCAAGAAATAAGTATAGTTGTAGTGCAGGCAGATAACTTTTTTCCAGAGCAACTGTTGTGAGACAGAAATACCTTTGAGGCACTTTATTCCTATGTTGAGATATTTTGTCTCATGTATTCTTCCTGGAATTTTATTCCATTTGGAGAATGAAATTTCCCTGATCAGTAGCCATAACACCACACTACGGTTTGCAACATAATTTATTGCCCAAGAACCACAAAGGCCTTGATATAGTATTCAATGATTCCCTGCTCTCCATTTTTCTTTGTTTCTGTGGTTATGCTCCTGGCTTGGTTAAATTGGTTATTTCCATTTTCGAAGTGTATTTGCTGTAATACAAATGAAAACCAGGGTGTAGTTGGTTGATTTCTTACCAGTGTCATTGATATGGTGGTGAGTCTGGTAGATCAGTGACATGATGGGATGATTCTGTCTATCCCATAAGATAAGCATTAAAAACAGTAATTGAAACAGATTGTAGGTTCACCTTGAAATGTGTATTGATGGACTTTATATTGTTCCAAGTTGTTATTTACTCACAAAGCTTATATTTGAAACAGTGAAGCAAAGGTATATTTTGTTGTATTTTGCTTTTTCCTCAATCTTCTCCATATCTTATTAGATTGCCTGCAACAAATTCTTTGTGTCATTTCTGAGAGCACAGCTGGCCAGCCACAAGCTTTCCAGACTGAACTTGTGGCCTGCTAACACACCACTAACAGCAGCCAGTGAAGCTCAGAGAGGTGTGCACCATCATAAAAGATCTATAAGTGGCATAAATATACACGATATCCCACTCCCACTTGCCAGGGATGGAGGAACATCACTGCCCAAAATTTCTTGCTCATTTGGCTGAAGTCAGTGGTAGCCTCATACGAGCATCAATTTCACAGAATCATAGAATCAGAATAGCTTGGGTTGGAAGGGACCTTTAAAGGTCATCTAGTCCAACCCCCCCCTGCAATGAGCAGAGACTAGATCAGGTTGCTCAGAGCCCTGTCCAGGCTGACCTCGCATGTTTCCAGGGATGGGGCATCTACCACCTCTCTGGGCAACCTGTTCCAGTGTTTCACCAGCCTCATTGTAAAAAATGTCTTCCTTCTATCTAGTCTAAATCTACCATCTTTTAGTTTAAAACCATTACCCCTTGTCCTATCGCAACAGGCCCTGCTAAAAAGTTTGTTTCCATCTTTCTTCTTAAGTCCCCTTTAAGTACTGAAAGGCCTCAGTAGGGTCCCCCTGGAGCCTTCTCTTCTCCAGGCTGAATAACTCCAATTCTCTCAGCCTGTCCTTATAGGAGAAGTGCTCCAGCCCTCTGAAGGATTTCTTCTTGGTTTTTGTAGAATTAGATCAGTACAATAAAATAACTCTCATATTTCTTACGCTGTTGCTCACAGTGGCTCAGTGTGCTGCGAGGAGCTGAGACTGGAGGAAGCTATTGAGCACTGTGCAGCCAGGATGGTCTCACCACAGGCACACTCCTGTCCTTTCAGGCTGAGTTTTCACTGTCAACCCTTGAAACACATGCATGCAAACAGGCAGACTTGTCGTTTTCATCCACTCTGTTGTACAAGTCAGAGTTGGGAAAATTTGAGACTTTGACTAAGACGTCCTCAACATGAAAAAGCTGAAGAACTCTGAGCCAGAGGGTAATACAAAGCCTGGTAAAACAGATGTTTGCCATATGTATTTCTTTTTAGCAATTAAGCCAAAGTTTCGTTGCTAATGGCTTTATCAGTGCCTGTGGCAATCCATTCATAGTGTGGCTTTATGGAGATGAAGTTAACAAAATAATCGCATTACGATGATTTACTATGAACGTGCAGCTTTCACAGAACAATACATTATTTTAATTTTCTCTATGCATTCATAATTTCTTGGTTTTCCATTTTAAAAGCTTGCTTTCTTCAAGAGCATTAGAAACAAAATGAACAAGATAGTCTATTGCAGAATTGTATCTTGCAGGATGGAGCAACAGCAGCTGCCGCCAGCCCATTTGGTTCATCTAATGTGACTCCTTTTGTTTTGCAGCCTCTTCCATTCCTACTGTTATATCACTGAGAATGCTTTCTGAATATTTGTATGTTCCTTCTTCAGTTCTGACTTCTCAGGGGTAGAGAGCTGGTCTAGGAGCTAAAACCAGAGACCCAAGAATTGCAAGATACAGAAGTTCTTCTACCAGATTTTCTAGAAACTCATGGTGTGGTCCAGGGTTCATCACCTAACCTTTTCATGCCTCACTTTCCACTCTGTGGTAATCTCAGGATGCTTAATGCAAAGTTCTGTGACAGCGAGGAAATATGACTGAGAATTGATAAAAAACCAAATGCTCAAGATCAGCCTGGCTTTTAAATTGACTGAACGCGTAGCACTTCCCTTGGGAGAGTGTTCTATGCTATACCAGACCTCAGTGTTAGCAGATTTCATCTTGATCCTCAGTCTCAAACCTCCTACAGTAATTTGCACCACTCTCTCAGCTCCGGTAACTCTTTAAGATAATCAAAACCGATTATCGAAGTCCCTCCCCCCTTAGTTATCACTATCTGAGCCACATTGTCTGTATGCAGTTTCCTCGTGAACCTAAACTCCCTTGTTAAGTCTTGACTTAAGGATGCCAGCAATGTGTCCTCTTTCAGTTTTGCACTGCAGCAAAGGTTTGAAATAAAATCGTTTCCAAATATGAAATTCTAGTCCTAGCCAATGATTGTGGGTTACAACTGGAGTCAGTGAGCACTGGGAATTTTCCCCCTCCCCTAAATGAGTGAAAAACTGGCAAAATTATGGCAGCCCTTTGCTGATGACTTATGACAAGCCGGATGCCCACAGTGTTTGGAAACTGGGTAATAAATAGCAAATACAAATCAGCACCTATGGAGGGTGCAGCAAAGGCCACACCTGCCTCATGGGTAGGTGCCTCACTGAATGGCTCCCGAAAATGTGTTCAATTAGAGAGGTGTGTGTTTAAATTGCTGCAGCAACCATCTGCTTACTGTGAAATATGGCTGGAATCCTTAAAGAGGGACCGCATTTCTGGAGAAAACTTTCAAATATGTTAGCCTGAAACATAAGTTTTATAATCTCAGATTTGTTTTTATACGTGACTGCTAACAGGCAAAGATTATTTTTTTTTTACTTTTTAACGAGGGATTTTTAACCTGGTGTTGGGAAGTCATGATACTGTTTTGGTGGGGTTTTTTGGCACACCTCTACTTTTTTGTGACAGTGGATTGTATCACCATACATGCAGAATTATGACTTTACTTTTACGCTGTGGGGAAGAAGCCCTGTAAAATGCAGTATCATTCAGTAACACCAAAAGGAACTTAGGAAATTACAGGCCAAGTAAATTTCTTTTTGTATAAATGTTCTCTCTTTTCAAGTTTGCTTCAGTGTGAATGTCCCTCTTTAAGGTAAGGCCTTCAATATGGGGAAAATGTCAAGGTAGGTCCATTTTTAGGCCTAATAACCTTGAGGTGTGCCTTCAGTTTCATAATATATTTCCATTCAGTCATCAGTGCATGGCAATGAGCATTTAGCAGATGGGCACGCAAGGGGCTATACTGCATGCTTTTGCATGAAGTGTTACTGCTTAGATGAAACACTGAGGAGTGATTTTGAGACCTCAGACTCTCATGTACCATTGTTAAACATTGCACATTATGTATTCCCACTTGCTGCAAGCATTTCAGGCATAGGAAGACAGTGGGCTTTCTTCTGAGAGTGACACCATGGTGATTAATACTGGTGTACAAAAAAAATGTTTAGAAACAGGGAAGAATCTATATTTGTCAGAACAGTTAACATACATCCTTCCAAAAAAAATAAAGAAAAAATGGATGTGGACTTTCAGGACAGACTTAGTATGACAAACAGCCATAACGGTTTAAGTTCAACACTTTTTTTTGCATGCTGCCCCTGCCACAGGGTATCATGAGTTAGAATATTTAATGTCAGCTAGTTCCTAAGAATTACACTTTTCTGCTACTGGTTCAAGTGTTAGCCGTGTCGCTGCTGATTGAGAAGCATTGGCTATTGGCACGTGATGAAGTTTGAGATCTCAGTTTAGCTTGCAGTAGACAGTTGTGAACAACAGTACCATAACTGTCTGCAACATAGCTGATACCAATGGTCTAGCACGTGGCTGGGCAGGGCAGAGAAGTCTGTTACACTTCTGCCTCTTCCCTCAACAAAGTAAAGGACCTTGGTTTTCAAAGCTTCAACTAGCTTGGCACTTTGTACAACCAGTAAATTTGCTCCGAGTGTAAGTATACAGTTTTTGAGCAGCTTCTATGCAGCTTGTATCACAACTTGGAGAAATCAAGAGTAAGTAAGCTGATATTTTTAAAGGATTTCAGTGTTGTTTGTTTGGATGAACAAGGTTCTGTTTTCCCAGAATTTGCTCATACAGTTGGTCTAATTTTTTGGTTTTTATTCTCTTCAGCGTCAGTGCCTGCAGCGGCTGTTTTTAGCTGTGATTATCACAACACTAGAATTACAGAAGTTTGAAAGCTACTTCCCAGCACTGCAGGTTCCCAAATATTTATAAGTTAAACAACTCTTATTATGCTTCTTTTGATTCCGTACTGGGGATCCAGCAGTATTTGTTTGGTTTTGTTGAGTCCTGGTCTTATAGCACTAAAATCTTTTCATACTGAATAATTAGGTACTTTTAACCATCTGTTAAACGTACATTGTTAAGTGGTGCCCATTGAGATGGAGTGATAAGCAGCCGGAGTATTCCTGCTTTCCTTTTGGGCTTCCTCAGAATAAAACAAATTCTGTTTCACTTTTTGGCTGCTTTAATCTCCAGTGCTATTTTCAGAAAGTGTTCTAAACCATTAAGTGAAATAAGATTATCATGGTTACTTACAGTACGTTCTTAAGCATTCAAACAGAAATATTTTATTTTTATGTGAATATAGCTAATAAAGAGTATTCCTGGGTTGGGCCTGTTTCTAATGTCATTAAAAGCCAGTGGCAAAACACCAGGTGATTTCAGAAGCAGTAGCATCTGGCTGTTTATCAGACAATGGAGAGGAATTTATCAGAAAAAAGCAAAGACTCATTGAAGGCTGGCAGTCCATGACTAGTCCCATTCACAGTTGGAGTCTGGTGAACACAGACTATAACAAGGGCTTTGGGTTTGGTTTTATTTCTCATGCAGAACCTTTTGTATTAGCAGTATATCATGCTAATACAAGCGTAAAGTTAACAACAGTGTCTTACTAGAATGTTCGTCCAAAATGGGCAGCAAAAATTTGTCAATGTATGTGTTCACGGCTCAGAGTACTAGTGCAAAACTTAATTCCTTTGACACATACACAAATATGCAGATGGGGGACTGAAGCAGCTGATGGGTAGGCACATATCTTCGGTAGCAGGTCAGGGAAGGCATCTTTAAATGGTAAGGAGTCCTAGTACTAGTACTTCATTAACTGCTGCTTTCCTGTTGTTATGCTGGTGTGCTGTTACAAGGGATTTTGTTACTGTGGAGGCACAGACCTTGTACCGCTCCTCTCAACAGCGTGCTCCAGGAGTCACATGCTGTGATCTGTAACAGTGATCTGAGCAAGATGCAAATGGTATGGAATAAGGGGTGGAATGTCCTGGTTTGAGGTAAAACAGGACCAATTTTGTTCAGTAACTTTACTTGTTAGCTAGGCCTCTTCTAACTGCTGAAATTAACAGCATGTTGTGCAGAAAACTGTTGGCTCTCAGAGTGATCAGACCCATGTTTATAGCTGATGCCAAGGAACGGGAGGCAGAGAGGCTCTTGCTTATACTCATTGCTATAACAACCAAGGCCAGCCAAGTTTGTTACTTGCCCCGTTGGAGGGTCGGAAGCGGAAAAGCGCAGAGGGGTCACACCTGCGGGGAGGAGCAGACAGGACAGGTGACCCCAAACTGACCAACAGGGTATTCCATCCCATCTGCCTCATGCTCAGTATAAAAGCTGGGGGATCAAAGGGTCAGTCCTCTTTCTTCAATGGCCGGCGTCCTGGGAGGACTCTGTCTCTGCGTCTTCCTTTGATCCCGATCCTGAATCCAGATCTGGAATCCAGTTCCCGTCTGTCACTGAGTCCAGTCTGGGACTTCCCCAGTGCCTGTTGGTGATGTGACTGTCATCCTGGGAACTTGATACGGTTTTGTATATATTTCATTATTTTTCTTTTTATTATTTTATAATTAATATTTCATTAAAGTAGTTTGGTTCCTTCTAAACTCTTAAGGCTCTCTTTTTCTCTCTCTCTCTCTCGCCTCCCTTCGAAAGCAGAGCAAGAGAGAGAGAGCATCTGTCGTTCCACCGGATTGGGCCAATCTGGCCCAGACCACAACACATGCTTAAATTATGCGGGATGACAGGAACACTCGGTCTAGATATTTATGAAAAACCTTAAGTACAGGTCTTGTTCCTTGATTTGCATGCCATATTCATATTTGCAAAGGACCTACCGAACCATCATTTCCTTTGCTTAATTATGGAGTATGGAAAAGAAGTTGAAGATCATAACTGCCCATGACTCTTTGAAGGATTCTGTTTATATTTGACAAGAACGGGAAGAAAGAGGAATTGAATTTGTGCCCTCAGGTCTGCAGTAACAGCTCGAGTTCCCAGCGAGATGAGGTTCCTGCTGTGCAAAAAGCCATATAAGTGAGAGACAATCAAGAGATCATAGATAATGATAGAGAGATCACAATCCATGTATAGGAGAACAAAAATAGGAAGAAAATTAGATGCACAGGGAGGAGCAAATTACTCAAGCTCAAAGCAGATCAGTAGCAGAACCAAGAATGAAACCAGTGTCACTACAAACTCTGCTGTGTCTCTGCGCTCTTTTAATTAAACTGTGTTCAAAAAAAGCAGTTCCAGCGTCTGGAAGAAAGGTGGAAAGGAAATATATTGAGATGTAGAAGTAGTAGGCATTCATGCATAATTGTGCAATGCCTTTTTTTTTTCAGTCTACAATTTGTATTAGTATGTGCATTAGTTAAAAAAAAAGACAGCAGCTTCAGCTGCTTTCTAAAAAGTCACATATATCTTTATTTTAATCTGTCTTTGCAAAGACTTAAAAATAATCATTAGACTTCAAAATATGATCTCTAACAACTCTGTAGTCTTACAATTAAGCCATCACTGTGTAGTTTTCTCCATTTGTATAAGGTGAGACCTGCTATACCATTTCTCTGTATGAAAGCCTCTCATATGCATCATCCATGTCAAAATAAAAGCTTTATTCTTAATGAGCTAGAGATCATCATCAAAGAGGATGAGTTTCCCAAAATGTTTTGAAGAAGGCAGTCTTGCCAAAAACTCTGTAGCATTCCTGCTCTACAGCCTATAGTGCAAACCATTCTAGTGTGTAGCCGAGTCTTGCAGTGATGCTCCCACTGTACGTGCTTGCTATTACCTTTCATGCTGTGGTGTTTCTTTGCATCCAGTGTCACAATGCACATGTCCATGCCTCCTCGATAGAGGAGGGGCTCAGAATCACAAGATACTGCTATCTATTTAAAATTTCATAACATACTCAGGAAGGTTGCCATAATGTGTGACTTTTCTGTAATTAAGTGGGATAGGTGACTGTAGGCAGAATGTAACATTGGAAAGTCAGTCAGTCAGTATTTATTCAGGATAAATGGCAGAAATGTGAGTCTTGAATATTTCATTACATCATTCACCTGTTCACTTGCATCAGTCTCCTTAATTTATTCCTTGTCTTTGTGATTGCTTAAAGAATGGAAGGCAAAGTAAATCTATTGGTGTTTTACAGAATAAATTTGGCCAAATATCTCAGTGCACTGCTAGACTATCTGTATTTGAGCAATTTTTCAGTGATTTATGGGATATCTCCTGGAAGCCACTGGAATTCTAGGGACGTGTGCCTTAGGCTTACTAACTCTCCTGCATCACTTTTTTCTCTTCTTTGCAAGTCAGCTCCGTTTTCTGTGTATAGCCAATCCTTTGTGCTAAAGTGCCAGTGATCAGGAAGACAAAAAAGGCTTCTACACATGTATTTGAGGAGTCACCAGCAGGTGGTTTAGCATGTCACAGATGCACCAGCCCTGACTACTGTAACTCTGCTGTAACAATGGTTAAAATGCAATTTCAGGAGAACACAACCGAAAATGGACTAATTTTGGATGTGTGCCAGGATGTAAGAGGGGAGGTGACATTGGTGATCATGCCTTAGAGCAGTTGAGGCTATCAATGGATGCTTGCCAATATAATGTGAATTAAAGAGGCACACATGTAAAATCTGCTCTGCAGAGTAGAGCGTGAAATTTGCAATAGGAATTGCATTTTGCAAATGAAGGGTATTTTCATATGATTGTTCCATTACTTTCTCTTCTCGTATTTCCTCCCCACCCCAAGAAGAAATATAAAATTGTTTCCCATGTAGTAAAACCCTCAAAGAAACCTACCGTAAGGGTACAATACAGTGTAGAAATTCAGAAGTTGGCACTCTTCCCCTGTGTTGTGGTTAACCCCAAGCGACAACCAGGACTACACAGCCGTTCACTCACTCCTCCCGCCCTGGTGGGATAAGGGAGGACAATCGGACAAAAAGAAAACTTTGTGGGTTGAGATAAAGACAGTTTAATAGAACAATAATGGAAGAGAAGATGATAATAACAATAATGATAAAAGAATATACAAAATGAGTGATGCAATTGCTCACCACCCGATGATTGATTGCCCAGCCTGTCCCAAGCAGCGCCTGTGGATTCCTGCCCCTCAGCCAACCCCCATTTATATACTGACCATGATGTCTGTGGCCAGCTTGTCCTGTCTATGCTCCCTCTCAGCTTCTATGGGAAACTGAAAAAGTCCTTGACTTAATATAAGCATTACCTAGCAACAACTAAAATAATATGTGTTATCAACATTATTCTCATACTAAATCCAAGACACAGCAGCTACTAGGAAAATTAACTCTGTCCCAGCTGAAACCAGGACACCCTGCAATTTTTTTCACTCTGAAAAATGCACATATTCTACCATAGTATAGCTTATGCGCAGTGGTTATGTCATGATTAAGTCCTAATGGAAGCAAGGTGGACAAGATGGATCTTGAGGGTAAAGCACTAACAGCATGTGGGAAGCTGTAGTGCTGACCTCCCCTGCAGCTCATGTGAAATCTATCTCCATCAATGTTTTACCGAGATAAATGTTGTGCGCTAGCAATCAGGCTATGAACAAAGCAGGTTTGCTATATATAGCTTTAGTGCTGTGTACTCTTTTATTCTAAAACCATACCCAAGTATGACCATAGGGGACAACGGTTTTACCGCAACTTCTTCTGGGTGAGGTTTATTGCCCAGACTGCAAACACAGGGTAGTTGCCAGTGAACCTGCAGAGCTTTGATTTTGTTTGCCTTGCTGTTTGTTTTGTTGTGGTGGTTTTGGGGTGTAGGATACGAGAAAGGCTGTGCAAAAGTGAAATACTAAGACTGGCATCCTAGCCATGTAGTCATTATATGTTTGTATCCCCTAATTGTTTAGGTTATTCCTCCTTCCTGCTTGACCCATTTCACATTCCTAGGAAAGACACATACTGTTTCAGGATAAAGATGGTTTCACTTTACTGGATCACAAATGATCCCTTTTAAAATTCATAGTTCTGCAAATTAGCTTGGTGTTATTAAATGTCTTTGTGCTTCCATAACAGATTAAATTGTGGACTGCAAAGGTTGGCATGCTTTTCAAGTACTGTTTTGCCATTAACATCTTTATTGAGTGGGGGGTTTTTCCACTTCTCTGTCTTAATTTGGTGTTCTTTACATCTAATGAAAGTATAATCTAGGAGCACAAAATCTCACCCTCTGCTTGAGAGTAATGAATATTAGTATGCTGGTAAAAACTACTTGGATTCAAAACCCTTTTTATCATTAAAACCTTCAGTTGAATATACTGCTGATCTGTTGAATATACATGGCTGATCTGTTGTAACTCTTCCATGTGTGAATAGAGCCATTAACATGCTGAAAAAAAATTAATAACTTATGAAGTTATTCTGGTAACATATTTCATATCTTCTGAAGTAAGACGTTCTGGGAAATACTTCTAATACTGATACAGATTCTCAGGGCATGCAAATACTGTGAAGAGGCATCACCAGGACAAAGGGAAAGACAGGCCTGAAGTGTTCTGCTTCTCAGCCTGTTTCTTTCACAGTATTTCATACTGAATTTCTGTATCTATAGAATGAGTTGTGTGCGAAAGTGAGTGCTCATTACAGTTGATCTCAACTTTTCAGAAATTACTATACCTTAATGAAAAGAGATCCAGTCATTGGTGCAGTGATCTCTGCCTGTGCTGCGGTTTTTGTTATCATAATAAAGAGAGGTGAATGAGAGGACAGTGATATGTGAGGTTAGCCACATAACCTTGTGCTTCAAACCAGTTTGATGTTTTGAGTTTCCATTTGTCTTGAACAAAATAATCTGAAAATCTTATCAGTGATGAGATAAATAAGAAATATTTAAACTGATCTAAGAATTTCTTCTTGATGATACTGTGTCAAATGCGGGAATCATTTCTTTCTTAGTGAAGCAAGATTCTGGATAGAACTAAATGACACTGTGTAACACACATGAGAAAGTGCGACTCTTGCAGTGTGTCCCGTTCCTGCTGCACTGCTGTCCCATGCCCCTGTAGCTGCACAGCAAAAGTGCAGCAGCTTCTTGTGCAGATTTAATGTGCCTGTTGCGTGTTTGATGTGCTGCTGATACAGCCGGGTGCTTCACTGGAAGCGTTCTCTGGTGAAGCTCCCTAAATGAATGACAAACTCCAGGGTTTCACTGTGCGCTTGAAAATATATGAAAAGGCATCAAGCAGTGCTATTGACAGAAAATTGCAGTGGAGCAAAGTTAAAGACATTTCATTCAGTGATATAGAAAGGCCAATCTGCATCTGCATTTCTGTGCTGGCAGTATCTCAGACTGTGAAAATCATGGATGAGCTTTGCATATATTTTGTGTCAAACGGTCCGCTTACTGAAAAATATCATAGCACAATATTTTTTCTTCCAACATATTGGTTCATTGTTATAATGATAATTTCTGGCCTCGCTTCCTTGTATTGGCTGTCTGTTGCGGATTAGCTCCTCATTCTGTTAAACTAACCAGAAATCTATTAATTGATTTAAAGAAGATTCCTATAGTTCTATTTAAACAGCATATTGTGAATTTGTAGGAAAACCAGACTAAACCACAAAACCTGGGCTTCTGTGGCAATGTTGTTTTCTAGCCACCACCTCCATCTTCCTTTCACCTCCTCTGAGTAGGCTTTGAACCCACTGAACAATTCCAGCCCAGTTTAGCAGAGCCATTGAGCTTGCAAAGGACTTGAAAGAGTTTCAGCAATTTTCTGCAAATTACATGAAAATAAATAATGGAGTAGCGAGAGATACCTCTTAATGTCTCCAAGCTGGAAAATTAATTTAATTCTTATTAGGCAGAAGAGAGTCCACCGAGCCTCTTGGCCTCATGACACAGCTGATGAGGTGCCCAAGCTTTGCTGAGTTCCCTGGTTTGGAGCACCCTCTGTCAGGTGCCTTCTTGCAGGGATTTCTGTGGCTTTTCAATACCAAAGGCTCCAGTCTTTCACATGTGTTTTATGTGATTAATGGCAGGCATGGCAAGTTCTAACTTTCTTAATGTATTTTCAATGATAAGAACATCAACTTAGATTTCTTTTTTCACCGTTGCAATTCATATAGTGTCATTTAGTAATCATTAACAGACATGGCTGGTAATCCTTGACACTGGAAAGCTTATTAATCACATGTTGGAGGTTTTTTAAGCTTGAGTCTGAGACTGCAGGTAGAAAAATAATTTTTTATTGAAATGGTACTGAAAGTAAAACCAGTTCAGAAAACCACCATTAAACGTGTGCTTATTAATAGCATATGAAGTTCATTTTAATCTTTTAGTAATTACATGAAGGTGATTTAAGAAAAAAAGCATTTTGACTCATAAAACAATATCCTTTTGTCCAAAGTTGTACGGGCCAACTAGGAAAGCTGATTAAATGGTGTTTTATGAAGAGATAGTCTTTTAAAATTTCCAATGCCTTTAGCTTTTTGAACAGAAGCAGTAATCTTTGAATAGATACAACATGACTTTGACTTAAAAATTGCAATCCTTGATGGGTAGTAGGTCATGTTAATATTTATTAATTCAAGGGGTTCTATTTCTGTAGCATAAGCGTTACATCTAAGCAGATCGTATCACCCACATGAAGCAAGTCCACCATGTCTCCCAGGACAAGCAGGTCACACTAGATCAATGGTCAGACGGGAAACTTATGAAGCATTCACACTGCTGGAAAAAAAAAAAGATCAACTAGCCAGCATGTTTGCTGCACAAGAGGTAGTGAGTCATTATTCCTTCTCACTATCAGAGATACTGTGCTGGTGGAGAAGCCATCTTTCAGATGAGATTTGGAATTGGAGTCATGTTGGTTTTAGTCATTAAAAGTGTCGCAGCACTGCTGCTGCTCTTTGTCAGATGGAGACGGGCTGCCCACATTCTGCCTGCAGTAGACCAGTTCCAGTGCAGTGTGGAATTTGGCACCTGTTGTTGGCAGCTCTTGGGTAGCTGCTGTGCCCCTGCTCTCGTGTAGCATTGACGCATGCTGAACACAAGGTGTCTGGGTAGTCTAGAGAGAGAGAAAAAGTAGCATCTGAAACCTAATCGAATTCCTGTGTGTTTGGGTGGACAGCTGTGGTTTTGGGGGTTCTTTTTTTCCTAATAATCCTAGTTTCTTCAGTCATGTGAAATTGAAATTTTTACCTGGAAAAAAGTTTGAAAAGTTAAAAATAATGTGTCCCAAAGTCTCCAGGAACTGCAGGCTAAATAAACAGAATCCCACCCATGTGACTACTACATTTTTAATGATGCATTTGCCAGCCAGTCTAAATATTTTTTTCTTCATGATTTTTTTAATGTTCCAAGTTGGATAGTAGCTGCACTGTGTTTCCTTCATATACTCTCCTTCCTATGCAGATCTTCTTTCTTTTCTCAGCTTCTCTGCTAGGAGACAGCCACAGCCCTTCATACCTTCATCCTGAGCCCTCATGCTGCAACTATATATTAGTTCATGCTGTTGGCCTATAGAGTGTACAGTGCAAGTACATTAAAATAGCAGTAGCAGCAGAAATGTGGCCAGACCTGTTTCATCTTAGCAGATGGGGCCTTGCAAAATAGTCATAGCTTCAGGAAGAAAGTGCCTAAGTTGCTAAGGAGGGTTTCTCAAATAAATCTTTCTGTTGAAAAGAAGCACTTGTTACGAAGTCTACCTTTTGTCTTGTATGGCCTAATCCACTCACTTTTGTTCCCTGCCATTTATTTAATGTCAGTTCATCACTTGGTTAGTTAGAGGCTTGCTAGCATATCCCTGCAATCTTAGATTGCTCTATACTTGTCATGTTAATAAATTGGGTGATTTACATCTATGCTGCTAAAAAGACACGGAATTGTTTATAAATCTGAGAAAGTAAAAACTTCTATTTCCTTCTTTGGTCTTGAAGGCATATTTTAAGACATGCTAGGCTTTTAAATCTAAGCAAATACCTTTGTTTGTTGTTTCAGAAATGTTTGGGATTCGAAGTTCTACTGGAATTACAATTAGTCTTAATCAATATGATTTAGATACACCGGTGTTGGGACAGTTTTTCAGGTGTGCTCATCTGCACTCTTTTTCACCTAAAACCTTCACAAATCTTAGTGATGCTTTTCTGGAAAAAGTAGCTTTTGGGAATTAATTGCCCCTTACAGGATTTGAGGAATTTGACATTGTGTTCTTTTAGCTTTAGCAAGGAAATAACACTTTTCACAAATACGTTCAGTATGAAAACCTGAAAATAATATATATTGTATCAGTTCTCAGCTAGTCCAGAGCTTATTTGCCCTGGATAGCTAGTGGTTAAAGTGTGAGTGTAGTCACGTTTGTCTTGCACATAACTACAGTTCTGAATTTGAATTCTACTTTCTACAAACGTTCACTTACCTCCTTCTGCTTCAGTAACTATTCCTGTAGCAAATTCATTGTATGAGTGTGTGAGAATACTACGGTAGAACATGGGGAACAAGAATAATGTAGAAGTAGTTGCAATGTAATGCATTTAAAAATAGATACGGAATTTCATTCCTTATTTTGCAGTATTTGCCCAGATGACTGGGAAAAAACATAAAGCCCAAAGTCATGTCCCTCACACTTTAAGCAGTTCAGAGTATATGGGTCACATACGCTTTATGTCCAGTCTTTATGTACGAAGTAAGTATTACAAATGTAAACAATATAAACATATATATATGTTTGTTAAGTCCATATTCCTTTCCTTTTAGTGGAATTTTGTAGATTGAGGATGTGGCTTTTTGGTTGCCTGCACTTGGAAAGTACTTGGTTTACGAGTGACAGTCTCTTGCATTTATATAGGCCTTTTTTTCCCCTGTATCTATAAAGTTCTTACAAACAATGTAGGCGAAGGTTGCTATGACTATTTTACAGTTGGGAGAAAGAAAACTATTTGGTTTAGTTCCTCAGTAGAGCTGATGAAGGAAATACATTTATGTGTATATTTTATAGGAAAATTTACCTACATTGAAAGAAGGCATATATCCCATTTGGAATACCTTAATGTACTTTATCATGTATCACTTTATGATTTTATCATTTTACTTTGCAAGTCTATTCTATTTCTGGTATCGTCTTAATCTCAGACATGGGCAGGATGGACACAAAGCTAGTTTTCAGTGTGTCAGTGTGCCTCCATTAAGTATCACTCAAGTAACTATTAGATTTCATGAAACAAAGAGAAAAGAGACAGTGTAAAGGAAAATGTTTGTTCCAATTCCCTGAACCTGTAGATGCCTGAAATATGCATCTAACATGGAAAACATGAACAGCGCAGGTCTCAAGGGAATGACCATGGGAAATGTTTTCCCCTGTAGCCTTAAGTTTTTTTACATGTAAGTGGTCACAGATAGTCACTGTTGTGAGTGCCCTGAGGACAAGTCAGCCTCCCCAAGGCGGTCTCTAGTTAATATATCTTATCCCAACCACAACATGTACAGTTGCACTTTATTGGCCCAACTTTGCTGAAAGAGCAAGGTGCTTTAGACTTCAATGGGGAAATCCTGATGCCATTGAAATAAAGAAGAGCTCTGAGGTGAATTTCCCTGGAGCCAGAATTTCACACTTTGCCGTGGTGCTTTGAATGACATTCAGCTGCATCAGGAATTGGCGTTGCCAATGTAGAGCTCAAGGATTTTGGACTGAGAGCTGTTGCAAGGTCTACATCTGATTTTAAAGCTGCGTGTAGCCAGATATAAAGAAACAGTTAATTTAATGGTTGAAACAGTAGGCTATATTGTGGGGAAATCAGTTCGCTCTGTGCCTCTGAAATGAGATACCATTATGTTCAAATCTAAGAGGAAACTGCTGTACCACCTACTATGCCAAAGCCTTTTCTAAACTAGTCCTAATCTCAGCTTCCTGCTTTATCATCATACTGCTATTCCTTCGCCTGTCAGGGACCCGTGAGTCTCTGGGAACTCATTTGTAGTACTGCTTCTGTGGCCTCCCCTGAACTCATTTATAGTACTTGCTCCTGTAGCTTCTCTCATACGTCTGTTATTCTTTGTGTGAAGTAGCTCCTCTTTTATTTCAATCATTCCAG
>VFFE01007199.1:1303070-1331404 GCA_008921705.1 Burhinus oedicnemus | reverse complement strand
GGGATGGAGAGGAGGGAGAGCACCTTTTATTTTATTGTGCTGTTTTACCATTCACCTTATTTGTATTTTTCTTCTCAGAAAACCAAAAGGGATGTAAATAACTTTGATCAAGACTTTACACGAGAAGAACCAGTATTAACGCTAGTGGATGAGACAATTATAAAACAAATCAATCAAGAAGAATTCAAAGGGTTCTCTTATTTTGGAGAAGAGCTACTGCCATAGACAACATTAGGCTGACAGATGAATGATGCCACAAGAAGTGATTCTGAAGAGATCGTCAAGTTACTAAGACTCAGTAGATCAAAAACTACTTCTTTTACCCTGAGCCCATATCCCCAATTAAAGTATATATTTATTGTTTTTTTCCTTTAATCTTCTGACCTGAAAGCACTCTTAATTTCTGTCTCACAAAGCAATGCAAAATAATTTTGTATCAGAAATTGTAGATGTAACACACTGCCGTATATTTGCAACTTTTCTTTTATTCCTAAGATCTCTCCAGAGGACAAAATTGCATCTTTTCCGTGGAAAATGAAGCCCTGGTATTAAAAGCAATTTAGCAGATCACATTCTGTAATCGTCATATGTATTTAAGCTAAGAACGTGAGAACTGTTTCCTCTGCATTGCTGATTATGGGGAGATCTGTAGTTAGATACGGAACAAATAAGTAATGTTTGCCCTTTGGTAAGCAAAGAAGTCTGCCTTCGTGGAGGTGTAATCTTCAGTTATGAATTTATTGTGGTGAGGTACAAACTTAAAATAAAGCTGTCCAGAAAAAGAAGCACATCAATTAAGACTTTCGATGAAGTTCCTCATAAAATTTACAGAAACTCTTAGGAATAAGAAGAGTCACAAAGATAACTGAAATTTTATTTAAAGCAAGAAATACGTACTATATGGATAGTTATTAAAGGGCTAAAGAATAAAAAGCCTATAGTACTTTAGCACAGCTACATATAGGCATTTTACAGTTTTTCAGGCAATTGGGTGTACTATCAATGTTACCAAATTTAATAGCCATTTAAATGAACCGTTAATGTGATGGCAAGCTTGCAAATGTTTACAGTTAATTTTACATTAAAAATTAATTATAAACATTATAAATTTGCCTTTTCCATTGTAGCTAAGTTGATAAATAATTTCTTATTTATATTTATTTTCTCAGCAGTGTGTTACTTTTGCACACTTTTACAAAACCATAATACTACTGTGTTTGTTGTTTTTTATGTTTAAAATCTAAAGAGAAATCTGCTTTTAGAAGACACAAAATAAGGCTACACATGCATTATGTGGAAGTGTGAAAAAACTGAAGATCAAACATTCACAAACTGACATTATTGAAAGTTGTAAATTGATATTTTTTTTGTGTATGAATTGAAATGGTAACTCATGTGGACAATATTACTAATGTGAAGTTACCTCCTGTAGATACGCTAACAGTGTTATGTACTTATATTTCCAGGAGTACCCTGTGGTTTGGTTTTTGGGGTTTTCTTTGTGTACATGTATCGCTGAGGTCATTTTATTATATATTTTACTGGACTGAGTGAGCGGTCATTGGAATCCATTTTAATTGTTGCACATGGATTTCCAACTGCACAAAAATATATATACTTGTGATTGGCAAAGTGGCACTAAAGAAGCTTTTTTGCCTTTTGTACAGGTGAGATTTTGTACATAGTGTTTGCTGCAAGGCCTGTGGAATTCATTGAATATAGAGGTATCAACTGCTGCATGTTCAGGCATACTATTAAAATGTTAGTCTATGAAAGAATAATTATAATAATGTCCATGTGCAATACTCTTGTATGTGTATTGGTTCAAGTTACTGTCAGAGAGATGAGGTTTTTGTTATAAAAGATGTAGACATATATTAAGCTATACTAAATCTCTTGTATAGTTCTCTTCAACTCTATTATGACATGATAGAGCTCAGAAAGAGAAAGGAATGTTACAAATCGTGGTGGACAAGGTGTGAATCATTGACTTTAAGAGATAATCTCGGTCTCAAGCAGATGAGTTAGTTTGTGTCAGTTTTGCGTCTGGCTGCTCATAGCCTGTTACTGATGACAACATTCAGTTCCATTTTGTTTTGTTTTTAAAACTCAGGTGTAATTATTATATATATTCTTATGATGATTTCAAAATATTAAATATTATGATATATCAATTAATGTGTTGTCTGGCCTACAGGTGTAATAATGGATCAAGCCTTTAGTTTAATTTAATTTATCTTCAGTAATCTTTTGTACTGGGAAAAGACTAGCTTCTGGAGCTGAGTACCAGCACAGAAACATCTTAATGATTGCATCATCTCAATGTTTAAATTTCTTTCTCTTTTAGAAATATATTGTAGAACTGCCCATCAATTTGTGTCTCACCACTGGCTCTGTTTATTTCTCATCACGGTTAGCTTTTGACATCCAGGCAAGAACTGATCACAATGCTAAAGCGTTCTTTTCCATAGGTGAGTAGACTGGCTAGGAAGACAAGTTATCGGATAGTGCACTACTGTTTGTACAACAAGAGGCCTTTACACAAAACTCTGAGCTTTTATTTTGAAGAATAAAAGGGTCCCATAAAGCTTTTGTAAGCAAGCTATGTAGTCTGTATTCCCATTTCTAACGTGAAGATAATTAGCAAATGTTTGTATTTCGGGCCTCAGCACCTGCAATGTTTGCTAGGGTGCTAAGAGAAAAGTGAAGGAGATAAAAACTTTTGCATGGGCAGGTATTTCTTCAATATAAATAGTTAGATCCTCTGCATTGGGTTTACATCAGAAGGTTTGTCTGTTACCTTGAACATTTTTTAAAGATAATTCTTAAAAATGGACATTCTGTTACATTTCTGCCTGTTCTGTAAAATCTTTCCTGTTCCTTCTTTGTAAAATGAGTGCAAAATGCCAAAAAGATTATTAATAATAATAATTATTATAAAGAATCAATTGTTTCTTGTTTTTCCTCCCAAATAGACTTTATTAAAAAATGGAAACACATTTTTCTCCATAGGGTGAAAAATAATTCTCTCCAAAAAAGGCTTACAAATTACCTCTTTTTAAATTATGTGCAGAATAGTTCTGGCTAAATATAAAATGTATTCAGTTGGGGGGGTAGGCGTTTTTTTATTGTGAGGATTTATTTGTACAGAATTTTTTTCTTATGGATGTAATTTGAATCTCTTGCCATTCATTAGTGTTATTTCATCGTAAACATTATTACTGTGCCAAATGTACTGTATTCAAAAGGATGTGAATGTGTATTGTTTCGGAACCTAATAAATACAATGATGTTAAATCTTACTTTTTTCCCCAAAGTTTTCCTGAGTGTTTCCTAATGAGGAAGAAAGAAAGATGAAGGATGATTATTTTTCCTGTTACATGTTGTACAAAATATCATGAGCTTGCCTTTTAGGAGTGGACATTTTGCAAAGGAAAGATTTGCGAACAAGAGCCTCATCTGTGAAGCACTAAACACACCAAGAGAAACACAGGTAACAGCGCATGAACACTATTTATCTTGGGCAATATAGCATTTGCCTCAAAAACACCAAGCAGGTGAGTTTACAGACAACTTCTGCTTACCAGCTACATAATGGTCACCGAGTTCTGAGTGATCCAGCATTCTGCTTAGCTGCATTGTTCAAACTCACTTTAGTTGGGCACTTTGTGTACAAACACGTGAGACTGCTTTAGTCTTTAATTGGATTGATTAGAGGGATTAATACTATGCATAAGTTTAATTAATTAGGGTCATAGAGCTTATTAAATGATTTATTTAACTTAATCTGTCAATGTGACATTGTCTGAAATATTTCAGTATTTCATCATGTTTCAATTTGCACCTTAAATACTTTCCGTTTTCATGGTCTGAAATTCTTAACTTCTGTTTCAGTAGATCAGCTATCAGCATACTCTGCTAGTAATTCCCATTAACAATCTCCAGGTAGTATACCTAGCTAGTAGGCACACTAACTAGCTTTAAAAAAAAAAAAAAAAAAAAAAAGAAGAGTGGTTTCTGTTCAAATTGCAGCTTTTGCATAAACCTGCATTTTTTTCCTTCATGCTGAGTCTTCTCAAAGTCACTGAACGTGTTTGGTGCCTATGAGCATATTCCAAATCTTGCGTGTTGACAGCATTAGCGTAAGCTTTGTCACACAGATTTTACTGGTTAAACAGCTACATAACATCTTCATTTTCTGGGTATGTTTTGCAACCTTGAAAGCATATGAAGAATTTAACCATCATCTTACAAACAATAAGCATCACTGGTCTCCAAATACCTCAATCCATATCATGTTTTCTTGTAATGCTGTAATTGATGTCTATTAAGAAGAGTTTTTTATCTTTGCTGGTGAACTGCAAAATTTGGAAAGACAGTAGTCTTTTGAAGAGGAATGAGTTGCAGTCTGATTCAATGCCCATGCTGTAAATGGGGTACTAAAAATTAAGGGAGAGAGTCTCAGCATGTTTCTCTTTGCCTCTGTGGCCTTCCACACAGGGTGTTAGATCACTTTACAGTCAAAAATGGTTTTAGCCTCCTAGTAGTCTGGATGGGTACATGGGTAAATCAATATGACAAGCACCTAAACAAACTGATCAAAATCAGAATAATTATCCAATAATGATTTGAAACATTGAATAGGTTGACATATCCTAAGTCAAAGAAGCTACAGAAATTTAATTTGGGTCTTCATCTATATATACTGTTTGAGCAAAACATTTCTTTAACTAAAAACGCATGGGGTGAACATGCCTCGTCCCAGGCATGAGGAGAAAACAAGAATGAGATCAGAGTGGATCTCTTTTAGGAACAAGGAACTTTTCATCTGAGTAACATAAATAAGGTAGTCATATGAGCAAAAGAAGGTGTGAGCAGCCATACTGGATCAAACCAAAAGCTCAGGTCAGGTATCCTGCTCTTGGCAATGGTCAGTAGCTTAAGCAGTAATGTGTACTGATTAGAAATCAAGAAGTCAGCTTTGATTGTAGCTATGGCACTATAAAAGTATAACAAATAGAAAATGCCTGTGGAAAAATCAGAAAAAGCAAGCACGAGATGGTATTCTGCTTGCAGCAGTTTGACTCCATGATGTTATGCAGTAGATGGTCATGTCTTTATTATAGTTAATATCTCTGAATTAGCTTTCTTGTGATTAATCAGTTTTTGAACAATGTCAACTTCTGGCACGCAAAACATTCCATGGGAAAGAGCTACACAGCTCAACTGATCATTATGTTAAAAATTATCTCCTTTTTTTTATTCTGACCCAGTCATAATTCCAGTTTATGCTGCCTCAGTCTTTCTTTGAAAGAGGATAAGTAATCATTTGTTATTCACCTTTTTCATGCCACACAATTTTGTAGGTCACTGATGCACCCTTCCTTAGCTAGTTCTTTTTCAGACTCAAAAGTCTTCTCCTGTCCATAAGAAGGCTTCATAAAGACGCATCCCGTATTTTTGGTCATCTATGTCAACTTTCTGTGAATCTTTTCTGGTCCAACTGTATCTCTGTTGATGACGTGTAATATTCAGTATGTGGATGCAATGTGGATTATTACAATGACTAATGTGTTCTGTTTTGTTTTCCGTTACATTTTTACATCTTTTATTCTTAATCCAAGTTTGTTCTCAATTATTTCACAGGCCTTGCCAGATCAGCGTCAGCTATAAATCTAATATGCATGCTCTCTATTAGATTCTCCAGTCATAATGAAAATAGGTTCTGTCCAGGACATAATGAAAATAGGTTAAATAGGAATTTAACCAGTGCAAAATTCTGCCTTGGTGCAGGCTTCCATTTTAGGAGTAAACCTTTGATGGTTACCTTCTCAGTATGGTTTTCCTACTGCTTTTGTACACCCTATGTATAGCTATGTTTAGATTGTCTTTCCCTAGCTTGCTTATTAGAACATTGCATGCAACAAATATTTTTCCAAAATCAAGATACGGGACATGCTCTACTCCCCTCCTATCAATACAGGCTCTTACTGCGTTCTTGAATATCCCTTCTTTTGACATGTTAGCTACAATGAAGGGGAGAAAGTTGAAGGTTTTCTTAGCACATTGGGAAAATGTATATACGTGCCAAAATAGTTTCCACTCCGTCTTTCCTTTTACCTCATCATTGCTGTGGAAGCGGGAGATAAGAGCAGCAGCCTGAGGTGGAACACAACCTGCCACTATAAATATTGTGAAACGATTATGCAAGACTATCCAAAATTTGGAAAAGCATTAAAGAACTTTCACGTTTGTACACAGATGTTTAATCCTTGGAAAAAAATCAGTTAGGAAGAAAGTCAGTGACCTGGAGTCTATTGCTGATTTGGGCACTGGACTGAGAACTGAATTGAGCATTGCGTACACTTGTCGTCACCATCCAATACTACCAGTTTGATCTAGGGTCTTATGTACTACAGGAAGTAGCACGAAGGTAAGATGAAAGCTGCTAGTAACAGCAAGAGTCAGTGCCAGGCTGATGCTCGTCTGTGCCAATGTACGTTCTCGTTTCTCTAAACCTATTAAGTCAAAATGTTACCCAAAGGTGCCATACATCCAGGATTGGTGCTGCAAAGGGGCAAGTAAAGAGCACTAGTCCTGCTTTTGGTATACATGAGCTGTTAGGTTAGTTTGGTCACCTTATGTAGCTGTATCCTTGACAACATTTTAGGAATAGGCCAGATATTCCTTCAGTGACAATAAATAAATCCCTGCTCAAATATGTCTATCAGATGGTGACAGTTAGAGAGAGGGAGAGGCTGGGCTATCAACACAAAGAAGTGTGTCTAAATGTCAGAAATGCACTTATTACTTGTGCTTTCATGTAGAAAAACATTAGCACAGTTGCCCAAGCAACCTTCTGTTTTCATTGAAACAAGTGACATGGAGCTTGAGACTTCAAAATTGTGCAAAGGGAGAGATACCATTATGGCCATTTTACAAATCAGCAAACTGAAACTAGGTGCTACGATGATGAATTGCTTCTTATTGTGTTACTATAAAGTCAGCAGAAGTGCTAGGAAAAGAGCATGGATGAAGCTAGTCAGTGCTCTCACTGTACTGGCTTTTCTGAGCACAAGGTGTTTTCAAACCATGCTTCCCTAGATACCTGCTGGTGGTCTCCCGTGAAAGGGCTTCATGGCCGCTTGGAGTCCCCTTCATTCTTCTTTTCAGTTGCAAAACCAAAAGACAGTCAAAAGTTATGTGCAATCACATACAGTAGTTGATGGATAAGGGAGGTGGGTTTTTTGGTTTTACAATGGGATAAGCTTTTTATTGAAATGTGGTCACACCCAGGCAAAGTTTGAGAACCTCCGTGTTCTAGGAAAGCTATTTACTCAGAGTCTTTGGTACATCAAAAAAGAACATTTTCTGTTGATTTTTGGTTAATGAGCAGTGAGAAGTAGGCAAAGATATCAGGCACATGGAGGCACATTTTTCTAAATAATGTGGTTGATTAAGGTGAGCAGATTGAGGGTCAAAGAGATTATGCAAATCTCACTTAGGTAAATGTTTATGTGTGGGTGGGGATCACTGTCCTGTTTAGAAGCAAACTTAAGACCTTTAAACTTTACTTGTTGGAATAATGTGGAGACATTTTTTTCTTTGGTTAGATGATATGCTAACCCCTTACGTGCTAGTGCATTGCAACTGCCCTCTTACTATCCTCTGTAAAGGGCAGGAGCTGATCTTCCTAGATCTGAATTCTGCTGTCGTGAGGCCTGCTCACGGTTTGTGATGCTGCTGCACTGAAGTATGGGGTTGTGTGAAATCACTCAAACACCACTCCTAGCTGCTGAACTGAGGCCCTGGCTAACCCCAAGATCAGTCCTCCTGGAGTGCAGGAATCTCGCTGGAAAACTGGTGTTCTAGAGCAGATTTTTTTCCATGCTTTTCCAATCCCAAATATAGGGCCAACTTTTTAAGCAGCTGTCACCACGAAACTCTGTGTTTGGGCACCCTGAAATGCAGTCCATGATGTGTATTCCCATTTAAACCATCTCTGGTCATAGAGACATCCTGCTAAAATCATCAGTGTGTTCAGTCTACTAAATATGGGCCATAAAGTGCTCACCCAAAGTCCATGTTATAGTGAGTCCCTCGTATTGTCAATTGGATAATCATCTTGCGCTATAGATATATTACTGTGACCTTACCTCCCATTGCACATCGCCAGTGCTGGCTTGGTCAGGCAGCAGCTTGACACATTGACTTCAGTGGGAGAAGAAATGGAAAACTGTGCAGAACACCATTATTCTGACAAGTTGAAGGGCTACAAAAACAGCATTAAGCCATCAGACTTTAATGCCACCAGAGAAATCTCCTTCCTCCAGAACGAGTCAGCTTACATGCAACATCCTCTCAATACATCCCTGCTGAAAGCCTGCGTACTGTCAGCCGTTGGCCTTCCGAGAGGCCCATACCAAGTGGTGAACTGCCAAGATGCTCATTTCAGTCACGCTATTCTTTTTCTCATTTGCTTGCTCAGGGATAAAAGTAACATACCACAGGAGCATTTTGCAGTGGAGAATAATGCTGCCACCGTGTATTTGGTTGACACGCTGAGAAAGGATCTCCAGCTGCAAGACTTCAAATATGAGAGCTTTACTGATGTTTCTGTTCTTGTTAATATTCTTGCCTGTGTTGGGAGAAGAGTCTGGGTGATGAAGAGGAGTGGAGAGTATTAATTTTCATTTACTGAGCTGTCTAGCAATAATTTGAACCACCCACACAGCTGAACAAGTTGATTTCAGAGCCAGGGAGGTTATCAACACCGACAAAAAAAGCAGTTGTCATGTAGTTTAGACAATATGCACGGGCAAAAAACCTGCTGGTGTTATCACTCGTATGCAAATTGAAAGTAATTCTATAACCTCTGACCCTGCTTGTAAACAGCGGATTCCAGGAATTCTGCTGGAAACCATACATTACTAAGGCAAAATTGTACTTAGCAATAAACATGCTTTCTTCAGTGAAAGAATCTGGAAGTGGAAGAATGCAAGACCTTGAGATGCACTGCTGATTGTGGGGAAACCGCTGAGGCCACCTCCTGCCTAACGGCTGGGAAAACACCCACCCTTACAGAGATCCCGGTGGAAATATGTAAACCAGGCATGACTGTTGTGCGTGAGCACCTCGTTAACACGCTATCAGGCATTCTCAGGCGGTGGCTGTGCAGTGCCGGGAGCGAGCGGACACGCGATTTAAGCTTGCTTGGGCATGAAACGGGAAGTTGTCGGAGGAACTCAAAGCACTGAGTGGAAGGACAGGATGGTTATTTTAATGGCAGCAGGAGGACTGAGGAGCATATAGGTGAGAATGGGAAAGACAAAAAATGCAGTAGCAGTTGAAAATGAAAAATCGCCTTAGAATTGGAGAGGTTCCCAGTGATCAAAGAGAACGGTGAGAAGATTGCTGAAAGGTGATCAAGGGAGGAAACGTGAATCTTGGATAGAAGCTAAGCATAGGAGGGAACAAGAAGAATTCAGAGCAGACGTCTGTGCTTCTAAGTTGTTATGCCCAAGCTACTTCTAAAATAGCTAGTGTGGGTACCGTTACCTCAGCAGTGCCGCCTCATGTTCAAATATTTATCTGGCGCCTGAGGGAGGGGAGTTTACAATCGGCTGAGAACTCGACATGGCTGCTGATTACATTGCTAGGAGTAAAGAGCGATCTGGTTTAAAGCTAATCCAGGGTGTTTATACACAATTTGACCTATACTGGAGGCACATCTAAATAAAAACCCAACGGTTGTCGTGTCCACGGAAAATACACCACATGGTCTCTTCCATCAGAATTACTACTCAGTCACCATCTCCTTCCCAAAAGTATGTTCATAAGGCTCTCGCATTCAGCTCTTTCAAGGGAAGGGCATAATTTTTAAAGCCAGTAGTACAATGTTTTTGAAAAACTGCAGGAAATCCAAGCTTTACAGCCTCTGTGTTAAAAATGTAGGGCAGTTAGTGTGCTTGGGCTTTCCCCCCAAAAAGCAGAGGTGGATTGTTCTGATATAAAATAGAATGCACCTCTGTTATTTGTGTTGTATGTTGGTGTTGTATATGTCCTCACACAAGGAAAATATGTGTGTTTCTTCATGATGGAAACGCCAACAAAAGGTAGGGAGATCATCAGGTGAAGAATTACAGTGCAAGTCTATGGCTGTTAGCCCACTGCCGTTACGATGCAGGACCAAATGGGCACACTGGGTTTTTTCAGTGTTACCCTTCCTGTTCATTTAGCAATGCAAGAAAAACTTTTCACACGTGTAAAGCAAAACAATGCAACAAAACAAATATGATATCTATTTATTGACTCATTAACTTCCATGCAGAAAATAAAAAATTATGCTAAAGCATGTATTTTCTATATTCACAGTATATTTTGTTTTATCAACATTCAGAGCTCTTTCTACTCTGAGTGCTCAGTTTTTCAGAATAGAAAACTAGCATGTTACTGATAGACCAAGCTGACAAAAGGGGTACTTTGCAAAATCTTTTTCTTTTTTTTTTTTTTTTTTTTTTTTTTTTTATTAACTGGCTTTGTAGTTGTTGTGTGCTGTGGTAGTTAAGCCAGCCCGTCAGCCCATGGTGGCTGAAAGGGGTGATACTGTTCATCTCTCCCCACTCTCAGCCATGTGATCCCAACTTTGTGGGCACCATGAGCTGGGATTCAAGTGTTCTGAGTGCTGTACTTCATTCCTCCTCTCCGCTGACCAGTTCCCTGAAATGCTCTTATAGGAAATGGTGTAGGTCAGCACCCACTCTCTTCCCGGCAATGCGCAGAGCCTGTTCAGCACACCCCACTGCACAAAGAGGGCAGTGTCCCTTCCTGCCTCTTGGAGTTTCCTGTTCGCACTGCTGGCTTTGTGCTGGCTCTGGCACTTGCCTGACCTCTTTTCAGACAATCCAGCTTGCTCACCTGATAGGAAACAACTCCCTTTTTTTCATGAGTCAGTTCTCTGCCATTTTAGAAGGCTGAATTAGTTCATAAAAGGGTCGGGTGCATGCCAGACAACTGAAGGCAAGTGGTATGGTTGTGGAACTGGGAATGGCAAGGTGGGAGAATAAGGAAAGACACTTCTTTGGGGTAGGCAGTTCATCTCAGGCCACCTTACCACTTCTTAACTAGACAGGCTCAGGGGACATGATTGCAAAGGTGAGAAAAACTAAAGGACAATCCTGTGCTGCAGGAGACCATGGTGGTGAATCAGTGAGGCATTGCCCTGTCTTGGAATCAGTGCTGGTCCCATGCTGGCGTGATGAATTAGAGGACGCAGTTGCTGAAAAAGTAGCTGTTCAAATGCAGCGGTTCAAATGGGATATAAAATTAAGTTCTTAAAAGGTGGATTTTTAAAAAAGCACTAACAAGAAAGCCCACAGTTTTCAGGGGACATTCAATAGGAATTCAAGATAAAATACAAAAGTTAAAATGACCCACCCAAGAGAAGTGAGGGACGAATTGCCAGTGATTCCAGTCAAGAATGTCTTGTCCTCAGGCAAGGAGCCTATGTTACTTCTAGGGCTGAACAGACATGAACAACATCACCCAGCTGGGTATGATCTACTAGCATATTCCCTGTAGCCTTCATGCTTGGACCAGAATCCAGAGCTATGCTGGGGACTGTGTGATCACAGGCACATGTGCCTGCTGCATTTATCAGTCTCCTGAAGAAATCCCACGGGGTTGCAGAAATAGTATAGATCAGCACCCACTCTCCTACTTGTTGGATATGGAAAGTAATAAATTACATGGCTGACTGTAGCATTTTAGTAACGGGGTTTTGCGGTTGGTTTTTTTTTTTTACAAACAGACGTTCTTGGATTAATTTTCCAAGATGTAGACCGCAGAGACTCCAGGGAGATATCATAGATCATCAGTTTGTACCTCTGCAGTAATATTCAAAGAACTAAGCGTGCTTAGAATTTCACCAAAACAGCTGATGAACTAGCAGTTCCTTTGCTGAAAATTATCTTTGTTTCTGTGTTTTCCATGGACTGGGATGGGGATTTACCACCCCTTTCCAAGCTACCAGCTCACAGCTGAGCTACAGCCTTGGCCAGTATGATGATGGGAGGTTGGGTCCAATTGTTTGAAGAGAACTGAGAGCCTGGTCTGTGAGGTGCACAGTATCCTCAGGTCTCAGGAAGAAATAGGGTACTCAAATTCACGGGAGTGGAGGCGTACAAGATGTGAAATTCAGTACTTCAAAGAGCCCTGCAAAAATACTAAGCTCTTTGCAGCCCGTTCTCCTCAATAATGTGGAAATTCAAAGTTACCTATTAGAAGCACTCTCTCTGACTGTTTTGTGTGTGTCTTGCTGTGGTTTTAGTCCATTTCTGGCTATTTTCCCACTGATATTATTAATTTCTTTTCCCTTCAGCCTAATTTTGTCTCTTCCCCTGTCTTCCTATTTTTCTCCCCCAGTTCATGTCAACAGCTGGAGGCTGAGCTGTTGGGTAAGATTTCTTCCTATATTGGACAGTTTTACCCGTTGACCCAGTGCCTGCTGTGACTTTGGCTAAGATAATACAATTCATTCAGTGTCATTCACAGCAGGAGCAGAGAAGAAATTGTTTCATTACAGGAGCACAGAACAATGATGATACTACCAACTATATATAAACACAGAGCAGTAGTTACCCACCAGCCAACTTTTAATGGAGGTGGAAGGCCGGGTGAATTTCCTTGGCTACGGCCATCTGCCAATACGCATCCTGAAAGAACAGACGCCCAACATTGTGCTTTGAAAGTTCCAAAACTTGGGATCCAACTGTTGAGTTCATATCCCCCAGACTGTAAATCACAGCTCTCCTAGCCTGCAAAATGATACCAGCTGACTGCAGGCTCAGAGTGAGCGAAAAGGGTTGCATCAGACTCCAGAAACAGTACGGTAATTCATCTCTTTGATTTGGCAAAATGTTTTAATAGGTACAAACATTGACTGAAAGAAAATGCTGGCATTCTGCCTTGTTTCGCTACCTCACACCCCTTTTCTTCCCCAAAACCCCTTTTCCTCCTCGCTGCAAAAAGTAAGTATGTTAAAGGAAACAGATTTACCAAAATTACAATCCTGCATGTGAGCCAGCCAGTTTTCACGGTATTGCAGTCAATAGCATGTGCTCTTGGAACGCGCTACTTTGGATATCAAAGAGAGGTTTGATCAGAAGGCTAATGGGTGTTCTGAGCAGCAGCATTTGTCCCTCAGTTTGCTTTGAAAGCTCGTTTCCATGTACAATAAAAGTAGCCATACACTTTTGTGCAACTGCTACCCAATACCCACAATGAGTGATTATAAGTGAAAGGAACTACTGATTCACTTAGTCATCTTCTGTCACAGATGCCCAATGACCAAACACTAATCGGCTCTTTGAAATCTTTTTTCAAAGTAGATCTATGCAAACGGGGGAAAAAATTACTCCAAATACTTGTGGTTTTGTCGGTAGCTGCTGTGACTACTGATCAGTCGTCTGCTCTTCTTTGGAGATGAGAAATGTGTTCTGAGATTCACAGTGGAAAGAGATGAATTGGCTTTGCAAACTTACCCCTAAAATTAAGAAATCCATATTGATATTGCAACTACCGATGAAAAACTACATTGTGGGGATTTTGCTCTCTGATGGTACTGTATATCATGTAAATAAAGAACAGATCAGATTAAGTCTCCTGCTAGGGTGATTCCTCACACTTATGACTCTGAGACCAGAAAGTCTCAAATTCAGTTGCCCCAGGTCCTAATATGCTTGGGCTGTAAATACTCTAGAACCCTCAGAGAAGCAACTGAACGTGTTAGAGAAGGGACCATTTCATCCCCTTTTCCCCACAACTTCTGGAATAAGGTCAAGACTCTACTACCTCTCCTTTCCTCTTGAGACTCTGAGATGAGGAAAATACTAATCTCTTACCCCAGCTTAGGAGAGGATAAGAAGAGCCCTGGCACTTGGTCTCCTATTGTTTTTAGATGACTGGTGGCCGTTTTCCTGACGGGTCGTGCATGCTATTCCCTCTGCCAGTTTGCACTGCTGGTGAGAGCCCAGCAGCTGCCTCCTCTGACCTCTGCACGGTTTGAGCGTCTTGTTTTTCGGCCTGCCCTGCCTTGCCCCCCTGGAGCGTATGAACCACTCTCTCCGCCGCGAGGCAGAGGGAGCCTGGGGCAGGGTGAGAAGGAGCACACGCTTGCTTCACAGGTGCAGGTCACAAGCAGGCCAGTATTTGGAGTACTGGTGATATTCCTCCACTGGGAAGAGTAAAGGAGTGATGTGCTTGCTAGAGACCTGCGAGCTCGGTTGTTTGAATGAGTGAGGCTCTTAACGGTGTTATTTGGAGTGCAGTATGTGGAGGCATCTAGCCAGGATTTAATTGTGTGTCTTCTCCAGTGTGCTGCTGGTCATGTCCCTTTTTATTTTTTTCCCCTTCCTGTGCTTTTCTCTGGCCAATTGAAATTTGAAAGCTATAAAAAGAAGGAATTTTTTTACAAGAATCTAGAAGTGCACAATTTTGCCTCTTATTGTAAGTTTTTAATATTGCTGACATCCATCAGATTTACTTGTTGCTTCACATGTCAGTGTGAATATATACAACTCTCTTTCCTGAGGATAGCTGAAGTGACAGATGATTTCATTGTTGGGTGTACAATAGGCATAAATACAATGGAAAAGAAGGGCTGACATCTGCTATGGTGATATGTTTTCAAAAACATGTATTGTTGTCTCTTGCTTTTGTGTGTTATGCAATGATAATTAGGAGTGGCAAAGTGAGCATCAGTTTGGCTGCTTTGCAATGATTCAGTTTCTGCTCAGCGATCTGTATTAGCGCCTTCCAGCGTCTGACGGTGCAGTAAGGATGTTCAGATACCACATCTTTCTTCTTCTGAAGTAGTGTGCTAACTGTGCAAAGACAGCAAAGGAACTGCTGTTTATCTGAACCAAAATCTAGCAGTCCGTCCTTAGGGCAGCTCCAGATGCCTCCATTCTGTCTGTGAAATGTCCACCTGGGAATCCTGAAATGTCCACCCTGGAATATCTCAGGTTAATTTTCTATGCCCTATGTTTTCTTTCTCCTGGTCTTCTCTCTACTGTGAGCATGAAGTTTCCGTGATGCTTCACACCCAGACCACACCATGGCAGTGAAAACTATAATACTGTAATGACCATTCAATGACTAACCTGTAACTGAAGAATAATCGTTACATCTCTGTTGAATTTGACCCATATGCCCCATTTGAAAAACTGCTGCAAGTCCAGATATGACTGATGGGCAATAAACCCACTTGAAATAGTACCCTGTATTCTCTGCTGATAGCCTTATTTCCAAGCAGCTCAGGATCCCACCATGTGACGGAACTACATTTTTAGACAACACGGTTGTTCTTGCCCTAAAGTCCATTTGTAATCTAAAAGGAAGAGCGAGCTGGTAGAACGGAAAAGCAGAGGAAGGCATGGAGGGGCCGTAATTGCAAATGCAGATTCAAAGCCAATAGCCGCAGTCGTAGCTGTCAGCACGCTGCAGCGCTCAATGTGCATTAGAGACGTTGAAGATGGTGCTTACAAAACAAGAGTTGATTCTTTGTGTGAAAGGTAGCCTGGGAAGAAGCAAAAGCATTGGCAAGGGAATCAGATGCTGGCAGAGCAAAGAGTAGGGCTGATCTTTTAATGGCAGAAAGGTCAGAACAGAAGAGGGGAGCTGAGGAGTCGTGAAGAGCTTTCAGAGAAAAACCAGAAAAGAGGTTGCATTTCCTTTTCCCTCACTCAGCATTTCATTTTCTCCCCGAACACCCTACATACCACATCACCTGAACATATTGTGTGTCCGGCCTATCTCACCACCACCACCCACCACCCTATATGCTAAGGAAAAGTCGTGTTCCTTGTTTTACATGTGGTGACTTAATGATTTACTCATTCAACCTTTGCATATATAAAGCTATTTTCCCTGTCTAGGGGTAGCTGCCGTACTCATAGTACTTTTTACTACTGGTAGCGATTCTCCATGTGGAGGTGACCCACGTTCTGCTGCACTTGGGCTTGGGAGGTTTTTGCCTCCAAACAGGTCTGAAGAGGGAGGTTGGGAGGGAGTGAAACTTTGCTGTCACAGGTGCAGGCTGTTAAGCAGCAGCATGGAGCTGGCAGGGCCATAATGAGCCCCAGCTGTGCCAAAACCAGCACCAGCTAATGAGAGCTGTGGTGGCCATAGCAGGCCCTGAGCAAGTCCTGCAGTCAGGTCCTTAGTGCAGGGGGAGGTTTGGTCTGAAGATGCGCTCTCGTCCCTGTCCTGAGGTGGGTTTACAGGACTGTCTGTGGAAGAAGTACAGGTAAGGCAGCAAGCAGCACTGTTGATCATGGTGGTAGTGGCAGCATCAGCGGTGTCAGGGGTGAGTTTAAGGCTGGGGGGCAAGTATCAATTGCCCGTGTGAATACTTTGTACAGAGGCTGGTAATATTGGTCCTTTGTTGAGAAAGATGGCTTAATTTTGGAACCTATCAGGAGAATTCACTGTTCCCCTATAAGAATTCTGATATGTGAGGTGCGTGTTTCCTTGGTACTGCATATAGTCTACATAAGCATTTGGGTTTTTCAGTGCTTTTGTAATATAATAAATATGAGGGTTCAGAGTTGTTTGTAAAACTGACCTGTTTCTCCTGGTAGCAGGTAGAAGGTTCAGTTGCCCCTCTGTTGTGTTGGATCTTGTTCAAGCGCAAACTCTATGCCTGTTTGTGAAGGGGAAAAAAAAAAACCCAAACCAAGCAAGTTTTCTAGTCATCACTGCTAAATAAAAGGTGCCTTGTGTTTTGTGAGCTCTGTGGTAGGATAAACTATGGTAAAAATAAGGCCTGTTACTTTATTGTTATGAAATGAATTTACTGATATGTAATGAAAGACACTTATGTGATACTAAAAAAACCTCATGTGTCAAGGCTTTACTATACTTAGACTGAAAGCTATATCCAGTTTATGCTTCTCATCTTAGTTGTCGAAGAAACTAGCCTTCCATTACACTTC
This sequence comes from Burhinus oedicnemus, assembly GCA_008921705.1. Taxonomy (NCBI): domain Eukaryota; kingdom Metazoa; phylum Chordata; class Aves; order Charadriiformes; family Burhinidae; genus Burhinus; species Burhinus oedicnemus. Next base: position 1,314,410 of record VFFE01007199.1, on the reverse strand, counting down.
GCTATATGTTGATATGTAGGGTTGTTTTTAATTATTATTTTCATCGGAAGAGTAAAATTAAGAGGAGCTAGCGAAGACAGAATTGCATCTCAAGATACAGATGTTGTAGTAAAGTCTGAAGATCTGTTCCTTGATTTCTACTCCTGGTTTGTTATATGACTCAGGTGAATTCCTATGTGTGTTTTGGCTCGGAGGCTGAGCCCTGTAGTCAGCCTGTTTTGTATGATTTCAGTAGTAAAAGGACAAAAGCTATGAGATGGGATCCTCTGGCATTAGGATCAGCCTACTCTTGCCTGTTTCTCACCATGGCCATAAATGAGAGTACAGAGGAAGGAGCTGTAGATGCAGTTTTGGTGTACTGTGGCAGAGGGAGGCTGGTGGGGTTAGAAGCACGGATGAGTAGGACGTGCAGGGCTGTGTTCCATCTTAACTGTGTGCAAAAAACACCTATTGCTAATACTTCCCTGTCTCCTTGAAGGACTGAAATATAATTAATGGATGAAGGTTCAGGCTAGCTTCACTTGTGTTTGATTTATCCTTAGTTTAACTGCGAACATTTCCCTTTTGTAAGAGAAGATGAAATGTTGGATTGTGCCTCTGTGGTTATCCTCACAGCAGCTGTAGCACCTGTGGTAGATCTGCCCTGAAGCACCTGGGGTGAAAAAAGACTAAATGACTAAAACTTGTGCCCTTTATCAACATCATGCCCTTGTGGTGAGGCACTTACTTGCATAATGGGGGCTTTAGTCGTTGTCCGAGAGCCTGTGGAAAGGATAGGAAATTAGTTGGTTTGTCTGTGATAGTTCTTGGGGTGGGACAGACTGCGATTAAGACACATAAACGAAGCAGTTCTTATAACGAACCTGTCTTGTGTTGTTTGTTGTCTGCCAGTGCGGTTGCTATTAATGTGATGTGGTGGACAGTGTCCTGAGCCACCATCAGCTGGAGAATAGACGAAAGCTAGTACATTGACTTCAGGCCAGCATCTTTGCTTGTATGTTTTTCTTTTTACTGCTCGAGTTTGTTCTGGAGATGATTTCCCTGTATTGGCACTTGAAAAGATGTGAATGTCTCTGTGTGGGAAACCGCGTGTCACAGTGACCCAGGGAACTTGTACCGTATCTCCCGTCACTGGGCAGTGCCAGAAAGGCCATCTGAACTACTTTCAAACCAGGCTGAGGCCAGCCCTTCTGCTACACTAGGAAGCTGTGCAGGACAGTGGTGGGAGGGCTGCCACCACTAGCATTGCTGGCTTATTCCAGCTGCAAAAGTGTCTGTGAAACTGGAGCCTGTGAGAGAGGATTTACACTCATGTGGCTTGATCCCGGAGAGCTTTCAGATGCAGGATCTTATAGACCAAATACTCTTTTACAGTTGTACCATTTCCTCCAAGTTTAACTCCTTACAAAAATACAACAAGAAAGTGAGACTAGAAAAGACTAAAAGGCAAAGAGACTTAGATTTCTTTTTCTTGGCCTATGCCTGTGTAAATGTTCACTTTATTACAGTGCTTTATATGTCAATTCTCTGTGTTTTCTTGTCCTCATGAACCAGAATTAACTGGAAGAAAGGAAGATACAGCTGAGCAGCAGCGTATCCTAAATGTCAAGAAACATCTCTTCTGCCTGTCTTTGCTATTGGGGCAGTCTTTGAGACTGAACTTTTTGAAGAATGATACAAAAACCTGTTATTCCTTGAAGGAACCTTTTTTTTTTTTTTTTTTTTAAATCATCCCCTCAAACTCTTTATTAATATAAGATTTAAAACACTCCAATCCCCTAAGGTAAGGCTTCTCAAATTTCTTAGGGGATAAAAATCTGCAGAAAATGTTATTTCAAATGCAAACGAAATGCTAGATTACACTTTGAATATTGCCTTCCTTTGCACAACTTCATGGTTTTTGCTTGTGTGAGTAAAAAGGCTTGTGAGTTGTCTTTTTCTCTTAGTTGTTTGGACAATCCACTGAAGTCTTTCAACCCATAGATTGAGAAATGCCTCCTTGATTCATCTTTTATTTAATCCTTTGCTTTCTGTTCTCCTTTAGGCAGCCTAGTTTGCCTCTTGCTCCCCCCCCCCCCCCCCCCCCCTTTCTGAAAATCAAAAGTATAAAAACTAAGTTAAAACTGCAAACTGCTCTCTCGGTGATTCTTGTGCCATGTGGTGGTGGACTTTTTTTTTTTTAACATTAGTTTCAAGTCGCATGGTTTTATCTCTGTGACTAAGAGCAAGGGTGGTTTTGTTTGTAGTGTGAAACACCTAAAAACAATGAAGCTCATACTTGATGATTGGAGCTATAAGGAGACTATTCTTTAATTATGTATTTGAATCTTTGTTTTGTCATGTATAGTCTTCATTTTGGTATGTACGTGTGTTTCTGGACCAGGGCCTCTTCATCCCTCTCTCCCCACCTTTGTCTGTTATTTGACTAATGAAAAAAATATAATTGGGAGGTAAAATGGAGAGCAAATCTGGAGGTAGAGAGTTCTTAATAATATTTGTCTTTATTGCCTCTTTGGGTGGTTCTGCAGAATAGAAGGACTGGAGTGGGATCAGATGGCGCGGGGGTTTGGTAGGGCAGCAGTGCTCTGAGGGATGGCAGAGAGTTTCTCTGTTCATGATTTTGGCCTGTCTTTGCCCCTTCTGTATGGGAAGCAAGAGGGGTCTTGATATGTATAACTGACAGCTTAATAATCCAGAATTTACCACTATGTCTCCTCTTTGTCTTCCTGTTTGGCTTTTGACGATGTCATTTAGGGCTGGGTGGCAGCGAGATAGACAGAGGGCAAGGTGCAAGCTGTGGGAGGAGACTGGGCATACCTTTCCCAGAGATAGCTTGCTCTTGCCCTCCCACTTACTTTCTGTTCTCCTTTTACTGGTACAGCGTTGAGTTGCACGTTCAGCCAAGTAATAACTGACTCAGATTAAAGACAGCCTGTCAAAAAAGTTTTGCTTTAACATGAGGGTATTCATAGATTGGTCCAACCAGCACAACTGCATGGGCAAATGTACCAGCACAATGTGAATGACAGCCTCCAAAAAGCAAATGAAAAAGCGTGAGGAAGAGGGACAAGGGGCTGCTAAAGTTGGTATTGCTGCTGAGGGAAGTCCCTGTCAAATCAAGACACAGGAGTGTGATTACAGCAGCAGAGCAGTATGTGTTGTGCTAGGGATTCACCAAATGTGTCTCTTGAATAGTCTGGAGAGGCATCTGTCCTCCCTTGTCAAAACTCGTTAGCATGCGTGGTCAGGAGCATAAGAGTTTGGTTATCTTTACCTGACGAGATGAAGGCAAAAGTGCTTTCTACGGTCACAAAATGTCATTGCCCTTCCAGAAACATAGCCCTACTGCATAAGAGAGTGATTTCTCTTAATAACTGCTAATTTTGGGACAAGTCAAGGTAAGAGGAAGACAAGGAAAACTAAAATCATTCATATGCTGTGTACTCAGTAACACTTGTACGCCGTGCTACTGCGTGCTCTGAACTCCACCTACAGTAACTTTCATGTGCAATCCAAATACCTGTGCCAGGGGTTTTGGTGGCTGACACTGAGCACAGAGGGAGTTCAGCTCAGAATGGCCAAACGCTTGCTAAACATGATCTCCTTGGAGAATCTGTTGCCAAGAAATGCTAAGTGTTGGGGTGTATCCATAATCCTACCAATAACAACGTGTGGTCAACTAACGCTAGAGCTGCAAAGAAATTTGGTTACCCTTTGGGGATCCATAAGATGACATCCCTCTTTTATGATATGGTCCATGACAGAAGAAGAATTGTAAGCAATTCTGGTCCATTTTGCAGCAGTCCGGAGGTAGGAATACTCTCAGATAAAGTGCTGAGAACCAGTATCTTTGCATCCCTACGTTGCAGGGCCCAAATGGGTATGTCCTGCCACCGAGGAGGAAGCCCTGGGTGTCTCCTGACAGGTGTTGCCTGTTGAAATGCTGCCACTGCAGAGATAAGAGGGAACAGGACTCTCTAGTTAAATCATTTGAATGAGAAGTTGTCGGGTCCATGCCCTTACTCAGTGTCCCTGCACTTCTTTTGTTTGTTTGCATTGGTGTAGTGAGCAAGATGCAAAACCAGGGCTCTTGCTCGAGTGCCCTAAACGCTGTGTGACAGATGAGGCTGTATTTTGGCCCTCGCATTCCTGAGTGTACAATGCCACAATTTCTAAAGGAGGGATCAGCCCTGTGATTGTGCTCTCTGGGGAAGAACTCTTAAGTGCTAGGCTGTTATACAGAAGCTGGACGTTGCTCTTAGTACCTGAAGTGTCGTCTCTAAAACCAAGCAGATGCATTTTTGTTTTACCCTGTTGATGTGCGTTAAGTGCCTTCAGGACCTGCTTACCTGTTTGAACACAGGAGGTCTAGCTATCACTTGCCAGTTTCTGGATTACACTGTGATTCCAGCTGGGGCTAGCCGGAATTAGGTCGGACTGGGCATGTGGGTGGATGCAAAAGCAGAACCAGGGAAGTTTGGGCCAGACAAGAAGATGCCTGGCCTCTTCTGGCCTGAGGCTGCTGCAGAACAGTATCTCTTGGATGCTTGGCAGGGCAGGGGGCGAAGGGGACCTGCGTTCTAAGTCTTCCTCTATTTTTACACTTAATTATCACTAACGGACCTGGAACATTTTACCTGTTCCAGGTAAAATATACTTTACATTTAAGGAACCAAATTTATTTTCCTACGGAGCTCTGATTATCTCAGGTGTATTGCACAGGGAATGTGAAAAATGCAGAATTTGGTCTGTACTTTGCTAAGCTTATAGCATACGTGAATGTGTTCCCCAAAATGAGGAAAGCCCTTTTCCTTTGATGGTAGAAATACAAATACCCTGTACTTGAGAGATTCACGAGTGGGGAATAATTTGTCTCCTAATGATGGGTATGTGCCCAACTTCCACTGAAGCCAATTTGAAGTACCTCCTAGAAACTGTGTTCTACTGATTTTCTGTGAAATACTTGGAAAGAGAGGATTTTTGACAAGAGGTCTCGTATCATAAGTGTCATCTGAAGTAGTTCCCAGAATTTTTTAATGGGACGCAGTGTGCTGTGGGGATGTTCACGTCCCTCACCAGGATTCCATCCAACCTCTTCATTGAGCAATGTTGTAATTGCAATATGTAAAAAGGTTGAATTAATTGCTTTGATAGCTAAAGAGTAGATTGAGCATTTAAATGGGTCAGACACACAGTGCTTACTCAAAGCTGATTTTATTTACTGTTGACTTAGCAACATAAAGTTATGTGACTTTACAAACTTGCAATTTTGTACAATTTGGAGAGAGGAAAAAAAAAAACCACCAACCAACCCAAACCAAATCCCTTGCCAGTTGGGTATGGATCTGTGTTAGTAAATGACGGAAAGTAAATAGCAAGTCACATAATGTTGTGTTTGTGGTTTTGTCTCTGTTGGTCTCTGCAGCCAACTACCTTTGAATCAGGAGATAAGAGTACATGTAGTTCATGGATGTTTACTGTAAATAATGTGACACTGCAGGCAGTGCATCATTACAACATAATCTTCACCAGTATTTGCTCCAGAGTACTTTTAGGATGCAGTAGCCTGTTGGGCCTCCAGGAGGTAGAAAACATAGGTTCATATTTAAGTTCTAAACCACACAGAAGAGGAAGGGTTAAATCCAAGTCCTCTGTATCCAAACAGAGCATTCCTTTAACCCTGGTGAATTTGGAACCTGAATATCTCATTTTATTTTTTTTTTTTATCGAAAGGCGATCTGTATAGACATCTAACTCCAAAGAGGAGAGTTTCCAGGGAATTAGATGCTACTTTCCGGGATTGTTTGGGGGTTTTTTTAATTATTTCTGTGAAGAAGAGAGCATGCTTCTAGAAGATGGCTCTTAGCTGCAGCTCTGAGATGTGTGAAGGAATAACAGGCTAGGTGAGAATATACAAACTAATCCTTGCTTACAGCTGTAGTTTTAACCTTCCTTAGCCCTTTCAGAGTTGCCTGCGTTACTGAGTGATGTTGCCTGTAGATGCTGGAGTCATCTTAATTGTGATGAGGATGGAGAAGAGCAGCCTAACAGTGCAGGGCTTGGATTTCCTAGGCCTGATAAACTTTGTTTGAAAGAACTGTGGGTCCAAAAAGACTGTTTTTGTCCATTACCATTTACCTCATGCAGTTATTTCCAGATGGATTAATTGTTCAAAAGACTGTGCTGTTTAAATTTGGCGAGTGCTGATTACCTGCCTTTACGCAAAATGAGAGGACAAGGGGAAAACAAATAGGCTCTTGTGCGTTCTCACACAAAGTTTTCAAATCGGGAAAGAAGACAGGCTGCTTACAGGTGAAAGAAGCAGAGTATTACCAGTAGCAAGGTAGCTGATGTGAAACCTTTGCTCTCATTCCTGAGGCTTTTGACAGACGATAGCTTTCTTCTACCTGTCCCTGTCTCCCTCATACCAAGCGGAGCTCTGCGGGGCTGCCCTCAGCTCTCTGCCTTCCTCACCACCCCTTTCTAGCAAAAATCACCATCCTGTTTCCCCCACACACCCCCAAGAAAACCATTTTTAAACCATACTGAGCTCATCAGTGGTTGCTACAGAAACTTTAACAACGTTCTAGCCAATGTTAGTGCTTCAGTCTTAGTTTTTCCTGAGTTATTACCAGCCCTTGGATAAAGATGCCCTTTTAGATCTTTAATTCAATTTGTGCTGTTTAAAAAATAATTTTCTAGGTGGAGGCTGGAAGAATGCATTAAGAGAGTCTAATCTGAGCCCTCTGCAAAGAATGCATGTGTGATCTTGGCCAGCGATGCCTGCAGGTAACCCAGTGACCTAGCGGGTATCTCAGAAATTTATGTTCTTCAGCCTTGATCTGAAGATTGTTACTGCTGGCTCGTTCGTTGCAGCCTTGGGTAATTTGCATTTCTAGTAGTTGTTTTGCCTTTGTCTAAGAGATGGAGCCTTCTAGTTATAGCTACTCTCTTTGTATAAGTACCTGTAGATTGTGATCAAGTTAACTTTTGACCTTCTCTTTGATAAGTTAAATCCCCAAATCATCCTTGCTGCAAGACCTTGTGTCAATTTTGTGTCATTCTTCTAGGCGTTTTTTTTTTTTTTTTGGAGGGTGGTGGGACTGGCAAAGGGTCAAATTCTTGGTAAAAGGAGCTCCCGTGTACTAACTTGTATTTCTAACATGGAAGTAACATGGTGTTTTCAGTGTTCATGTGTATATGTTGGTTTATTGAGGTAGTTAAACATTAATATTCCCATTTCACAAACTGAGAAACTGGAGCTGAGCAGTCAAATAACTTATTCGGGGTCATGCTGTGATCCAGTGATACCTGCTCCCGTCTGAACCTGGACGCTCCCACCACTGTGACTTCGAGATGCTAGTTTTTACCGTGATGTGTACACATGTGCATTCCCTCACTGGGAGGGGGGGAAAAAACCTCAAAAAAATGTTAGAACATTGCTAAAGTTAGGAAGTCTAATGCTCCAAAGGAGAGAAAAAAAAAAAAATCACTTTCAATACTGTTAAAATTTGTCAGCTTTTTCATATGTTATGGAAGTGTCTCATTATGTCAGCGCATATGGTTTTGTTTTATCCTTCTACAAATACTCCTTGTCTCGCTAAGTATAGAGAACAACAGCAAAGGTATAAGTAGCCAGAAAGACGTGGTCAAAAATGTTAAAGCAAATTCAGCTTGTAATTGAAAAATGAGTGTTACATTCTTCTTCCAAAGTTATTCTGAGAAGTGCCTTTGCTTTTGAAGTGCTCTCTGTAACTGACATCTGGGTTGGCCTTCTGTCATCAAACTGAGGAAAAACAGATGATCTGATATGAGCAAACATACGTTTTGTGTTGCTTTTAATGAACATATCTAAATAATTCGCATTAGTTACAGGTACTATTGATACATCAGCATGTATATTATTGAGACACCAAAACTTGAAGCAACGTGTAACTTAGAACAGGCTTTAGAGAAGCTTGCAAATCCAGTTGGCAGTGTCTAGAAGGAATTATGAATATTCTTACCAGGTTGTGACCTTGCAAATTCCTTTATAGGGCATGTTCTTTGTTAATATCTCTGAGGCTGAGACTGTTGTATTTCAATACATTTGAATTCCTTTCCTTTGTTTGCCCCTGGAATGTGTGTTCTTAGTCACCTAGCTATTGAAGGCTTGGATGCCTTTTTGTCTCTAACCTGTCCTAGAACATTACTGTCTCCATGGCAGAAGAGGATCGGTATGGCTGATAATAGTATCTATTTAACACTTTCCTCAAATAATGTCTCCTGAATAGAAGGAACAGGCAGGCAAAAGCCTGTTCTCGGGTCACTTTGTAAACTTCTGTGACAGTATTTCAGACCCTTGTTACAGTCGCAGCGAGGCAGGAGGGAAGACTAATATTTTCTTAGTTCAAAGGGCTCCAAAATGGATAATCCAGTTTATCAGAAATTCAGTTTATTCCCTGACCAAGCAGGTTGGCTTTTGGCAGAAGCAAACATAGTTTGTAAAGGCCAGCTTGTCTAATCAAGAAGCACAAGGATAGCCAGGACAGACTTTAAAAGGACCCAGTTTATCCTACCAGTGGAAGTAACGTTACTTCTTTTTTGTTTGTTTGTTTTTTAAACAGGGCTTTACCACTGATTTTTTTTTTTTTTTTAGAGAGAGGTAAACGAAAAGATAGCTGAGAATCGCACTTGTTATGTCTCTACATCTTTTGGGTCCTAGGAAAACATAATTCACAAATCTGTGCTGTAACACATGCAATCAGTCCATTAAATCAGATGTTTGCTTCAAGCTACCTGAACAATCCCAAGCCGAGGGAGGGAGGGGAGGGGACCCCAAGTATGTCCTTTCCTTATTAACAATTTACAAAGTGTAGGAAGGATAATCTCATCAAATCACAGTAAATAGTTCAATATGTTCTCGTAGTTATCTCCTCTATCTTGTCACTACTAGGACTAGAGTCACTAGGATTTGAGTAAAGTTGGGCTTATTATTAACCAAAGCTTATGTAAGATGTTATTGCATCTGATTCTATTTTTGCGGTTACTTGGACTCTGTTGATCTTTCAGATGCCAAACGCTGCCTGTGTAAAAGTGCTCATACAAAGCCATTGTAATTCCCACTGGCTGGGCAACAAACTGGAACTCGCAAGGAGGGTGGTGTGGCCCACCTCTGCTTTCTGTAGACCAGAATGTGATGCCTTTGCTTTTCTGAGAGATCTTGAGGCAGGGCTGGAGGGGTCGCAGGTGAGGCGTGGGGGAGGACGCTACCACATACACAATGCCGCAGACTTGAGCTGGAAGATGGCGTAAGCCCTGCCGGCAGGGTGCCGCCGCCACAGCTGGGAGCGAGACCCTTCGAGGTGGGTGCCACCACGTGCTGCAGTGCCCAGGCTCAGGAGAACGGGAGGCTGTGCAGGCTCCTCATCCCACGCACGTGGGATCCCAGGACAGGGCTCCTCAGAGACCAGCCTCCAAAAATCCGGCGTGCAGTGGAAACAGGGCAGGGTACGCAGGCTTTCCGGGCAGCTTGCTGGCCTGTCGCAGGAGGCTAGCAAGCTGTGTGGCAAAACCAGGGCCTCCCGGTGGGGTTCCCCCCAGCTCTGAACCTTTCCAAGGGGTTACGGGAATTCTCCAGAACAGTACTGGCCTGCGAGATCCCGGCGGTGCTGCCCTCCATCGCACACAGAATTACACCCACGTGCGATCAGTGTGGGATCGATCAATTACTCCTCTATGTAATGAGGTGTCAGTTTGGCCTTTGAGATTTTTCTCAGTACCACTACTGCTCTGCTGGTTTTGGGGTTTTTCTCTTTTTTTAATTTTTTTTTTTCCCCCTCCCTGGGAGGCCTAAGTGGGAACAGGAGGGGACAGGGGAGCCAAAATCCCAGGATGGACACAAATGGGATTTTTCTCAGGAGCAGGCATAGCCCTGTTGTGAACAATGGGATGTGGAGAATAACTCCTGTGTCTTTTCCTTGCCCACCCCCAAACTGGGTGATGGCACTGAACTGCCCCTGCTCCAGGCAGGCGCACGCTGGCCCTGCGGTCCCACTCCCCCGCACCCCCCAGCCTTCCCCACCTCCCCAAATGTGCCAGTGCGGCGGGCAGGTCGGTCAGATCTGGCACGGGAGGTTGAGGAGCTGTAAAAAAAGCTGTGATAGTGCCTTGCGGGGTCAGGGATAGGATGACAGTACCCCCCCACATCCATATCCACTGCAGCAAGGGATCAGGATATAGAGATTTAAGAAAACAGCCAAAGTCTCCCGGCTGCTGTGAGTCCACGCTTAAATGTGCTGTGCTCATGTGCAGCCTGTCAGAGGAGGGGAGACTTTTTTTTTTAATGTTCTGGGTTTGCCTGCATCATAAATATATACATAAATACATGTGTGGGACTGCCTTAAACCTTTCAATCTCTGCTGCATTTTACCCCGCATCAGGGGAGGGAGGGGAAGCAGAGAGGCACAAACCAGGACCTGTGGCTCCTGTGTGGAACTGCACATCAGTTTATGGCGAGGGATCCCGCTATCTCTGATCCACTCGCCCGCAGGCGGCCGGCGTGCCTCACCGATGCCGACAGCGTGAGCACAGCCCTGGCGAGGCATCCTTGGCCATGGGGCAGCAGCTGGAGCTCCTCGCCTGTCGCCCGAGGGCGGCGCGTGCTGGGGCTCTCCGGCTGTCCACGTAAGGCTGAGATAGTGCCCTTAGAAACCTGGATGTTTTGCTGACTGAGGGCCCAATCTCGCTTTCCAATCTGCCTTGTACCTCCCCTCAGGGTTGAAAACCTTCTGGGGTGTGACAGCACCTCAAAGTTTCTGGGAAGTCTGGAGTACGCGTGGCTGTCTCCGAGACGAACGTTGCCAGAGCATGTAACGGCCGTCTCTGGCATGAAACTGCACCAAGAAGGGCAACTTACCTGTGCCAGTGACACCAAAGTATGTGGTAGCTCCCCCAGGCTTTGTCTAAGCCACTTCTAGGGGTTTGTTGTGGTTCCTTAGGAGTACGGGGTGTATCCCGGGGTCTGCTGGGGAGCCCCAGAGCTTGGACCTGCAGCTGTGGGCCACCATTACTTCTGCGTGATGCCCACTAGATCAGGGTGTGAGCACCTCTGGAGAAAGGCTGGCGTCTTGAGGAGGGGAAAACGGGGGTGTTGCGTGAGAGTTGGTGTCTTTGACTTATCTGAGTCACAGGCATAAACAGCTGAAGGAAATAGGCTGGTTGATGTATGTGCTGTTGCTAAAGAGCATTCAAAATGTGAAATCTGTCTGCCTTTCCCAGGAAAGGGGCAGGGGTGAAGGAATCTGCTTTTCATCTTTCTTCTCCATCCTGACATAATTTAAAAAAAAAAAAAAAAAAAAA
>VFFE01007199.1:1287283-1301446 GCA_008921705.1 Burhinus oedicnemus | reverse complement strand
AATTACCAATAATTGTCCTGAGAGAATCAGTTTACCAGATCAGTTTTATAAAAGCGTGTTTTAAAAAAAAAAAAAAAAAAAAGCAACTTGCAAAGAATTGCTAGCATAATTCTAAAAAGTCATTACTAATATTAGGGGATAGCTGTGTAGTAGTTGGTTACTAATAGTCACTGTTAAATGCTGTGTACTCAAGGAACTCAAAATACAACTTACATTCCAAATGCTGTCCTTTGAAATATTGAAGTAATATTATTGCAAATGGGTTATACACAAGACCTGGTTTAGGGTAGTGCAAGGCTAAGTCTATACATCTGGAAACTGTAGAGTCAACCCATGCAAAATATACAGCTGGAAAAAACGTTAGTAAAGCAGCATATCCATTTAATCTTATGGCACATATTTAGCAAATGCTGAAGCACGTGACTGCTGCGTAATGACTGCATCCCACTTGGCTGAGTTCCCGGGGATTTCTCTTCATGTCTCCAGGAAGTGCTTTGGGCATCTTACAGGAAAAAAAAAATATATGGGAAGATATGATCCATCCTTGAAGAGGCCACAGCCTGACACTGGTGATGCGCTAATAAAGGGTAGAGAGGGAAAGATAGAGGAAAGGATAAGGGTCACCGTTAAATGATGGTGTGATTGCGCAGTCTGGGTACATTCACAATCTGATGGTTGATTCTTGATCCTGCAACTTGCAGCAATCCACCCACTCACTGCAAATCCAAAGCCCCAGAGTTTTCGGGGGATTCAGTATGATACTTTTTTCAGGAAAAGGTTTTTGAAAGTAACAGCAGTGATGATAATTGCTGTTGGAACCTCAGCTCTCGCATTTCTTACATTTTAGTGAAGTGATTATTTTTTTTTATTGGTTTCCTTTACAAATAATAATCTCCTAATCCTTCCCAGTGCTTCGCCCTACCAACTAGCTTCTATGTTCATCTTAAAAGTGCTCAGGGTATGCACTTCTTAAATTTTGAAATGCTGTTAAATGTAGATATCTTCCTTTATGTCCCACCTCCTAGCAAACACACCCTCTCACCTAGTCGTAGGCAAGGAAAGCTTCGAATGAAGACTGTCATTCTAGACAGAGTGAAGACTCTCACTCCAGAGGAGTCTTCAGTGTGTTTTTCTGGCAGAAAGGGAAACTGTTGGTCTGTAAAAGGCTTTTTCATGTGGTCACAAAACGTTCAGAACACTGGTAGTTTCATCTGCCTGTGTTAGATCTTGGATTCCTTGTCAGGTAAAAATCCCAGTGCTCTCACTTACATGATTAAATGCTGTAAGTACCGGCCTCAGCTCTAAGTTAGGTCCTGTTTGAAGGAGAGCTGAATATGCCACTTTGTCTTGCTCTTTCTTTAGAACAAGTACTGTTTTCTCTTTGCCTGAAAGTGTTTCCTTTTAAATGAATGTCATGTTCGGTGTGAGACTTAAAACAAGAGGGATAAGAGAACAGGAAATGACACTTGCTTTTTCGTTATTGGGAAGAGTAAGCAGGTAATTTCTTACAACAACTTCCCTTTGCCTAAGAAATGTCCAAAATCATTATACAAATGAGTTGGAAATTAAGGATCCAGCCAAGCGCAAACACTGAAGTGCACACTTGCGTTCAAGCAGGAGTCATTATGGGATTTACTCATGTACTTAAGAAGGAGCATGTGCTTTACGTTGCAGAGCTAAGTGACCTGGCCTTTCTAAATTCAAGATGATTGCTTTCTATCTCCCCCCCCCGCTGTTATAACATGAGATAGTTGCCTATGAACCTGACTTAACTAGCACAGCTATATATGCTGATGCAGACACATACACTAGCTCCTGGTTGCAGACGACCCTGAATCTTCCTGTGAAAAATGAGGAATAGGTCTACTCAAAACGTAATCTTCTTTACCCCAAATGCCCCTAATATTGCTCCTTACTTGCTCTGCTTATAAAAAGATAAAGAAGATGTTATCTCCTCATGTCTTTGGCTAATGATCTGGCCAAAAGTAAATACAGACTGCATCACAGGAATGCACAGGGCTTAGCTGCTCCTGGTATGTTGGTCAGGAACGACCCTCCTCTGTGACCGCCCCACCACCGCCTTGCCGGCCCGATGCCGACTCGTGCCGATGGGGCTCTGCTGACAGAACACGCGTGTGCTCCTCGGAGAACAGCAAAACCACCATGGTGGATTAAGATCCGGGGCCTCCTGTAAAGCATGTAACCTGATGGCAGCTCTTCCATCTTGAAAGTACTGTGAAGAAAGCGTGCTGGTTGGCCTTGCTTGCAGTGTAAAGGGCCCTATGGAAGGACCCATTTTGCTGAGAAACGTGAGTGGTGTTTGGATGAGCAGAGCTCTGGTCGTCTTTATTCCTCGTGCTTTTACACATGCATATTCCTAGTTCTCTTGTTTCTGCTGTGTGCGACAACATGAACTTCCAAAGAGGAAAAGAGGCTTCTTTTCTCACCGGTGAGAGACACCCCTACATGAAAGGAAAAACCCACATGGTGGTGTACGGCATATGATTAACAGCAGCCATATACCCTTATCTAGCCATATGCATATCAGTTGTTCCACATCAGAACTATCAAACCTATTCTGCCGACAGCCTCGCACCAGACTTCTCACTTTGCTGCCTGATAGTCAGTCTCTTTAATTGTTGATGAATAACTAAATGTCATAAATGCATTAACTAACACTTAATAATAATAAAACCCTTTAGATTTCTTGGGTCTTTTGATCTGCTGTAGGCAAGTGCCCTTAAAGGACATTCCTTTGACCAATATGGTTGTATTAAAGATTATTTTAAAAATTTCATTGATAATCTCGTCCATGCATTGAGGTCTGAGGATAAAGTGAATAAAACCTTGGTTTGTCCCTGGAGAAAGGATTCATGACACAAAAGACAAGAATACTAGAAGCTGGTTTTTTGTTGGGGGATGTGTGTGCACTTCCTAATTTTGGAAAAGTGCAGTCTTTTTATTCTTTGCCATGTGTTCACATGATTTAAAAAAACAAAAAACAAAAAAAACCCCAAACAAACACGAAAACCCCACTTTTTACAGTATCAGTGCAGTTGTAAGAACTCTCATATTTTGGTGTTCTTGGAGTGAGTCAATATTAATGACAATTGGTAGTAATAAGGCTTTGAATATTTCTCAAAAGAGAGAGGCCTCTGTTTCTAAGGATCTGCATGCACAGATGGTGTATGCAAAATGCATCTCTTTCCCATGGCCTTCAGTTGAAATACCCCCAGCCTTGGGGTGAACTATACATGTTACCAATCATGATACTTCTCCGTGTGAAACATCTCTGTATAACTTGGAGCTAACAATGCTTTAGACTTCTGCATTTTGGAAAGAAGAAAGATCAGGATTTGCGAGGCAGGCAGCCTCTCTGGTTCAACGCACCTCTCTAGCACATCGTAGCATGCCTTTTTTTGGTGTTACTTTGAGTGAGCCAGGGTTGGTATGTCTAATGAACACAGGTGAAAACTGAAACAAAGCGCAAGGCAAAGACAAAATGATGGCTTGGAGCATGCTTGTGGGATTTCCATTGATTTCTTGGGTTACACATCATAATACTATAAACAAGTGAAGACTGTGGTATTTGTTCAGAAAGGTGTGGGGGAAGAGGATGCATGTCTGTACTCATAGCTCAGTAAAACTGCAGTATTTGTATAGAACTTTTCCAAGATAGGAAACACTGAGCTAGCGTAAATTGATTGGGTTAATTTATCATGATGTTGCTGACTTTAAAGGAGGCACCTGATCTACAGCAACCGAGTATCTGCTTGCGTTCAGTCTTCCTCTGCCAGGAACGGGAAAATGAGACCTATGCAAATAAATAAAGAAGAAAATGCTTTCTTACACCATAACCATATACACTGGACACCTAACCCAATTTCTGCTTTCATGTTAATACCTTCCATGCACAAAAGTTTAGTCTGTATTGCTATTGGAAGCCATTGCTTTAGATGGAGTCTCTGTATTTATAATATTTAAAGTTGGGAATAAAGCATTGGCTGCAGTCAATGAGTCTTCCGACCTCTTATTTTCATTTGAGAAGCGGTTAAAGCCCACGATGCCTTATTGTTCCCATGCTAACTGGGTGATCCTGTAAGGAAACAAACTTGAAGATTATCCTGAATTAGAAAAGTTAAAGTAACAAAGGATTATTGTGATAGAGCATGAATTTAAATTATTTTTTCCTGTGTCTTTTTTTTGTTTTAACTTCTAAATGAAGATTTATTTAAAAAAAAAAAAAAAGAAAAAGTGATAGGGTGATGAAAAGAACTTGTTTTAGAAGGTGGGGACTGTAAGACAAGTTGCATAGACTGAGGGCCAGCAGACTCAGACACAGTAACCTGTGCAATTTCTCTGAAGATTTGACCTGTTTTATCTTAATGTCGGCTATATTGACAATGTGTAAGCATGAATAACTCTGTTTAAATATATTTTTTTCCAGTGTGTTGGATGGGAGGGTGTGTGTGACAGATATGCAAGATAAAGCAAATTAACATAACGTAAAAGATGACAGGAAATAGTTAATAATTCATCACTTCTGCAAACTGTGGTAAGATGTATTTAGATGCCTGTTTGTTTCTGTTTCAGTGCTTAAGACAGTATCAAAATGTACTGTAAACAAGAGATAACCTTCTATGAGACAGCTGTGTTAAACTCCTCCTTAGAGTTTTTCTTACTACCAAAAGAACATTAAAAATAATAATATCTTGAGACAATCAGTCCTTCTAGGAAAATGCCAATTAATAGATAGAGAAGTCTCCCTGTTTCTAATAATCACACTCCCTCCCCTCTTTCTTTTTCTTTTTCTTTTTCTTTTTTTTTTTTTTTTTTTTTTTTTTTTTGGTAAGGGATTAAAAAATACTTCCTGATGCAGTGCAGTTGGAGAACTTGGCAGGCAGTCTGCATTTCAATGGAGCACAACTGCTGCCTTTTCTTCCCTTGGACTCTCTCAGCCCAGCTGTAGCGGCTTCCTCCCTCCGCTGGCTCTGCTCCTTCTGCATCCAGGATCCGGAGGAGTCTGGGGCTGCAGTTATTTACATCAAAGATTTAATGCCATTCTTTCGGCAAAATGGTATGGAATTTTTGCTTCCCGGATTTCAAATCTTGTATGTTTGAGAATAGAAATGTTTGTTGAGGGTACGGTACGGTAATAATATAAAGCCCCCAAGTATATTGAATTTAAAAGAAAATAAGTAATAGAAAGCCTGACTGGAAAGCAGAACGTGGCATATCATAGTCATATAAAGAGATGTGTATCATCTTGGCTGCTACCTGCTGCAGTGGCTGGTAATGGGCTTAGTCACAGCTAGGACCTCATAGCCAGGAGGTTTGTGACAAAGGCACTCTGAAACCAGATGTGAAGTCTCAAGGGTGGGAGGCAAGGTCCTTTCGGTGGTACTTACGCCATGCCAAAGTATAGTAGTCTATTGACACACGTGTGGCTTTCTGTTGGCCGCCTTGTGTGTTACTGAATTACTTCAGAAAGTTTGAGTGTGCCTGTGTGTCTGTCCCTTTGAAATTTGCCTGCCTGCCCTCTTCAACCAGATTACTTGGTACCGTCGCACAGAGCACAGACAGATCCTCCTGTCCATGTGTCAGCCTCTCCTCCGCCACGCAGCTCACGCCAACAGAAGCTAGAAGTTGTCAAGTACGTGTTTAAACTTAGCATGAAAGAGTATAGCCCTTCTCCTGCTGTTCCAGCACCAGTTGAGTGCTTCAGAAACCTGTTCCCCTAACAAACTGTCTCCCTACAATTGTGCCTTTCACATAGTAAAAATAAGCTGAATAATGTCATTTGTAGATACCATAGGTGTGGAGCCCAAGAAATTCTCACCATACATCACTGCTTGGAGAGTACTAAAGGAAAAAGGCTTCCTTCGATACATTTACATAATTTCAGAAAAAAAATGAGACAGACTGTTGTTGTTACCTGTATTGGAAAAGTACGTATCCAGATCCATGATAATTGATTCAATTCCCTTGCAGTGTATTAGGACTTGTCTTGTTTCTGATTTTTTTTTTTTTCCCCCTACTGCTTGCACTTTTTTTTTTCCCCCCTCTCCACTATTTACCTTCTGATTCCTGAGATTTTGCTTGTGTCATCTTTTTAACTTTTCCCTTGAAACTGTGAGGTTTAGAAACCTTTTTTAATGAAAGTTGAGATTTTCACGTTATTTTGGCGTTTAGCAAATGGGATCTAAAGAGATTTATCTACAGTAATGAGATTAACGATAAAAGTAAGCCATTTTAATATTCTTGACTTCATAGGGGCATGGATGGAGACTTCCTGACCCACATAAACCAATCTCTATTACTACATGTGAATGTCATAAAATCTTTTTGAAAAATGTACAAAGTGACATGTGACATATCTAAAACATTTACATGTTTTTCCCAAATCCTTTTGCTGCACAGCTGTTTAGGTCGTTGCTCCTCCAGTGACTGTGCATGTTCTTCTCAGCATGAACGTTTTTTTTTGTTGTTGTTGCAGAATTACTATTGATTTATTGATTGATTGATATTATTGATTTTTGGCTGAGACCCAAATGCTGAGCAGAGTGGCAGAGCTTTTCCACATGTCTTATGAGCTGCACTCTCACGTAGATGTCTGCGTACAAGGATTATCATGCCGTTACAGAGTAGGAAATGCTGAATTATGCTGACTTTGTGATCCAGCCTGCAGTCTCCAAATTATTTCTTGCAGAATTTTTGACTCGCCTCTTGTTTTCCACACTGTATCTGTGCAGTCATCTTTCCTAGTAACTTTCATTTTTCCTACTGAATTCACTTTTTTCCCCACTCTTCCAGGTTTACCAAAACTGTCTTTTCTTTCTAATGCTATCGTTCAACATACACCCAGAAACTCCTCTCTCTCTAATGGATCATAGCTAAAAATGAAAGGATGCATCAGTGTATTCTGTGGCTTGCCAGACGGCACTAATGAATTTGAGAGATATGACAGTCATTGCTTCCTATCTGGAAGGCCTGCAATTGCGTTCCAGATGAAAACTAATTTGGTTGAGTAAGATTTGTTGTTGATAGATCCAAAGTAACTGCTGTTACTCTCTTCAGTTCTTAATTATTTGCCGTATAATTTTTCTAGGGATTTTAGTCTAGAAATCTAGACGTTGTTTGACATCTCCTCTCCCACCTCACACCCTCCCTTTTTAAAGGTAGCCACCAAGTTTGCCTCTTCTAGTTCTCTGGTACAGCAACCGTTCCCTTTTAGATCTCAAAGAATAACCATCTGACGTTCTGAGTTTAGTTTAGCCCAGTCTTTAAGTATCATATGCCAAAGACAACGTGAGAGTGTTTAAGTATTATCTTACTAATTCTGTTTCTGTTCTACAGGATACATACTTGCTGTCACTGGTGTCACTGTACCAGCAGCCTACTCACAGCTGGCTTCTGGCAAATGCGGATGCAAAGATGGTGTTAAACACTTTAGCCTCCTTGGCATGGGATCAGTTGGCCGATTCATAATTTGAACTCATCACTCATGTTTTTCTTAATTCTAGTGGGACTCTCTTAAGCAAGTGTTGCTAGGTGCTAAAAAGCTCCTGCAGGTAGCTGCAGTAAGGAAGGTGGCCGTGCGGGCAAAACTAATGACTAATGCAGATCGGGCTATTGACGACAGAGAACTTGCAAGAAAAGGAAATAAAAATGGTAGGGCCATTGGTAGAGCTATGAATGGTAGAGCCTGTGCTGAAAGGGATTAAAAAATATGAGTGAAGAAAATGTTATTAGTTCACTTAAATGTAAAAACAGGAGAATAAGCAGTAATGCTAAAAGTATTTATATTTCTGTACTGTATTTGAGAAGTTCAGTGACCTAGAAATCACAGGATGAAATCAAAAGTCTTTCAGTATCGCTCATAACAAAGGAGGATACTAAATAGGAGTTTCTTGACTTGCATGCTGACAGTCTGAAATGACTTGCATCTGAGAGTTTTAAGAGCTGTCTGAATGGGTCTCTGGAATACTGATTAATTCCTCAAATAGCTATTTGAAACTGCGGAAAAGATAAAGATTTGACCCAGAACTTAACATTGTCGCAGCATTTTTTGAAAAATAAATTATAGTTGTATTCTGGGGTAGATAATGGAACAACTAATATGAAACCTGGTAAAGAATGAACAGATGACCTTAGTGCCACACAACAGTGCTGTAGTGTAAAATACACCCCACTAAACAAAATCCTTCTAGAAGGTTTACTTCCAGAAATCAGGAGTGTTTAAGAAACGTGCTTTGCTTCCTGTAAAACATTTCAAGTGATGTCATACACTGTTTAAATGAGAAAGTAGAATGACTCAGTTTAGCGGAAGATACTGAGTGTATTAAAACTACATGACTGACAGGTCTCAAAATGTAACTGCGAGAGGGACAGTGTTTCTAGAAAGGTTTGGAAAAGCTTAGTTCTTCAGCCAACTCTGATTACTTTTAAGAGAGCACCCTTGGAATAAACCAAAACTAGCCAACAAACGTTTGCAGCCCATGCAAAGCCTGAGGAAGCACAAGGCGATGGAGACCTGCAGCACCTGAAGGAAGGTGGTGGAGATGCTGAGTCAGCTGGGCACTGCCAAGCTGAGGCTCGCTATGCCGTTACGCACAAAGGGATGATGGAGGCTACGTTTGCAAGGAGCAAACCTGGAGCGCAGTGACTCTGACAGCAGTTTAATGATCTTTGGCTGGATAACTTACTGAACCTCAATATTTACTATGTTTGTAACTCTAATGTGTTCCTTTAAATTTATGAACTGAAGAATTTCAGGCAGTATCAACAGAACCTATGCTTGCTCTGTATTTTACCCAGGAGATGCTTTTATGGTGCTTTCCAGTTACATTCCAATATAGAAATTGCAGGAGGCCTATGTGGGAATAATTAAAAGAGCAGAAAACTGCTTGTAGTGGAACACAGGGAGAAAAAACTTGCCTGAAGAGTCAAGCAGAAGGATGGGAGCTGACCAGACTGCAGGTCATGAGTATCTCCCAGGCAAAGGGCAATGAAGTTGAAAAAACTTCTTACTGGTTTTGAAAAACACATAACATGTTACAGGGTTATAGGTAGTGGAAGGCAGGCCATGTCACACTTAGTGTAGGTTTTCAACTGGGAGGATAAAACACGAGAGCATTTACCAAGCGTTGTGATGGACTCTCGCCAAGAATTATCTAAAAGATACTAGAAATTTCTCTGTGATATGCTGTTTTGTTGTCTTATATCTACGGATTTATGACAACTGTACTTAATGAGCCTTTTTAAATGGAGCCTTTTGAGTGAAAGTGAACTGTCAGTTTGAGAAAAGGACGAAGAGCTGCAAAGAGGGAGTCTGGGATGGGCCTATGAGAGAAGATGGAAGGAGGGAGGAGAGGGAGTGAGGATTTAAAGGACAATAATGAGCTGGCATTTCATCAGCAGACTCCTGCAAGACAAAAGCTAGTTAGGAAACAACACGGATAGTGTCAGATGGCTGTGGTGGGTTGACCCTGGCTGGACGCCAGGTGCCCACGAAGCCACTCTATCACTCACCCTCCTTAACTGATCAGGGGAGAGGAAATACAATGAAAGGCTCATGGGTTGGGATAAGGGCAGGGTGATCACTCAACAATTAACTGTAATGGGCAAAACAGACTCAACTTGGGGAAATTTGTTAATTTATTACCAATCAGATTAGAGTTCATCGTAGGCTGTCTTTGTTGCTCCTTCCTCCTCAGGGGGAGGACTCCTCACACTCTTCCCCTGCTCTGGTGTGTGGTCCCTCCCACAGGAGACAGTTCTCCATGAACTTCTCCAATGTGGGTCCTTCCCATGGGCTGCAGTTCTTCATGAACTGCTCCAGTGTGGGTCCCTTCCACAGGGTGCAGTCCTTCAAGAACAGACTGCTCCAGCATGGGTGCCCCATGGGGTCACAAGTCCTGTCAGCAAACCTGCTCCAGTACGGGGTCCTCTCTCTGTGGGTCCACAGGTCCTGCTAGGAGCCCACTCCAGTGTGGTCTTCCCATGTGTCCACAGCATTCTTTGGGGCACCCACCCACTCCAGCGTGGGGTCCTCCATGGGCTGCAGGTGGATATCTGCTCCACTGTTAACCTCCATGGGCCGCAGGGCGACAGCTTGCCTCACCATGGTCTTCACCATGGGCTGCACGAGAATCTCTGCTCCAGTGCCTGGAGCACCTCCTCCCCCTCCTCCTTCACTGACCTTGATGTCTGCAGAGTTGTTTCTCTTGCATATTCTCACTAGTCTCCCCTTGCTTCTGTTGTTCCCCTTCTTAAAGATGTTATCCCAGAGGCACTACCACCATTGCTGATGGCCTTGGCCTTGGCCAGTGGTGTGTCCAGCTTGGAGCTGGCATTGGCCCTATTGGACTTAGGGGAAGCTGCTAGACACTTCCCCTCAGAAGCCACCCCTGTAGCCCCCCACTACCAAAACCTTGCCATGCAAACCCAATACAATGGCAGGCAAAAACATGGGAGCCTTTCTGTTTCACTGAAAAGGGGGAGTCCTGTGGCAATGCCTAAAGAACGTTTTGCTTCCTCCCAGCTTGGGTGCAGTCTCAAGCTGCTAAAAATCCCATTTGCTTCTCTGTTAGTCCAGAAGAGGCACGTTAGAGACTCCCTAAAATGGGAGAACCAACTCTTTTGAAGGATGCTTTTATGGACATCTTCTAAAGTATGAAGATTAAAATTAACTCAGCTTTTGTAGGGCAAAAAAGATAAATTCCAGGAGAAAAATAAACCAAAACTCATTTACAAGGCATGGAATATTTTGGTTGGTCAGACAGTACTTGGTGGTTCTCTTTTTCTCTTTGTGGCTGAAGTTTCCATACCACGAAAGGGGTAATTCACAGCCTGCTTTCTGTTTGAAGCTAATAGGAACTAACCATCCATGTTGCTTGCGGACCAAAAATCTTGGCTAGAGTTATCCCGTGTAAGTGCCGGAGGAGAACACGTGCTAACCTCTGAGCTCAGTGCTTACTAGTCCTGTTTTGATTCTGGTACTTGCCAGTAACACGGCATGTTTCATGCCAGGAACTGAACAGCACAACTTCCAATCTCAGTACTTTCATCTCAATACTTCATAATCTGCCTCTGTTATTTATTAAAGAAATTTAGGAGTTTTGACATAAATTACTTATTTATTTGTGTCTCGGGAGATTAAGTCTCTCATTTGTTTGCCAGGTTTTACTGGAAAAGAATTTAAAGTTGCCTCGCAGAACAGAAAGTTCAGGCTTGTCCTTCTGTTTTCATTGTTTTAGGTTGTCTGGCAGGGATATCGGGTATTTTCTGGTAAAAATCACTTTAAAAAAATATTCATTATTGTTAATGTGAACTAGCTATACACTTGAACACAAACTTCTGTTGAAGCTGCATGCACACAGACTGCCAAAATTACTGTTTCCATCAAAAAGCATCCGTTCACAAGCATCTTCTCTTCTGGAGTATTTTTAGGAGACAAAACTACAGAACATAAACAGAGAAATGAAAACTAAATGAAATATGTAAACAAAATTATTTAGGTACAAAGTAAAACCTGTGTTAATAACGTGACCACTGAGTTAATTCAGCTTGTTGGAGAACTCTGCTGAAGTCATTTATGTGTCTGTAACTATGGAAATACGCCAGCGCCCTGCGTTAAGCCAAATCATGAGTATCTAGTCAATGAAGGACTTAAGTTTAAGTTCTTTACTCTGTTCAGGGCAAATCATCGTTTATTTAAGTAGGATACTGATTCCGAGTTGTTGCCTTGCCTTTGGACTTTGTTACAAATTATGAACGTCCTTTTATTTTTCTGACAAGGTGATATGTGCAAATTTTCCAATGCTTTTCTGAGGCTCAGATGCATTACACAACACAGCTCAAAAGACTTTTAATAAAGCATACAATTGGATAACCAGATGAAGCTCTGTGCAATTGGTGTTTGGAAAAGTGTAGGTTTTGGGAAGAGCTTTCAGCTGAATTGTTGTGATAACAGTGAATGCTGTGATTTCAAAATCCTGCTGGTTTTATTGAAAACTGTTGTCAGTGGGGACTTACAAAAATCCTAATAGTGATCATTTAGCGTAATGAAAACAACCTGTGCTGATGGTGGGAAATGTCTCAAACTGGCTGATGTAGATGCATTTAATGTTCCCTGGGAGGGGGTAGGAGGTCCTGTTTTCAGTTTCTTAATTTGCATGGATGTTCTGTAGGACTCTCGCAGCAAAACTTCCACCTATGTCTTTGAGAACTTGAGTGCAGTGTTCACGTGTCGCTCGTTGCTCGCTTCTGATGTGAGGCATGTCTGGGACTCTGCTATACTTGTCTCGGAGTTGGTGACACAATTCGGGAAGAAAACCTGCTGAGCCTGTCAGGCTGGCCAAGATTTTGGGCCATACTGGCCGAACATGCTCCGCTATTTGAAAAATGTAATTGGAGGTTTTAGCTGCGTTCCCGAAGCCTCTCTGTCTGAAGAGAAAACCAGTTCTAAACGTTGTTCTTTCCTTTGGCTGCTGTGCTTACCTTGTCTATAGGACACATCATATAAAATCAATAAGTCAACAACTCCCATACCTTGTGCAAACACTTTCATTGCAACTGCTCTGAAGCAGAGGGTGGATGTAAAGCTCTCAAAAAAACTTCTGCAGATTCAGAGGTTTTGGCACTTTTTGAAATTAATGTAAAGACTTTTGAACGACAGTGTGAATCTTTAGACCGGTTTCTTTGTCACTGGTAAAGAAAGAAGAAAAAAACATGTATAATAGTGTCTCAGATTCCATGTTTCTGCATGGGATTGTCAGATATTTGCAATCTGACTGTAGCTGTCTGTAGCAATGTAAATGAAGAGTAGCCGGGAATCAGTGACTACGCAAGGGTATTTATGTAGTCCCCAGCTTTGGCTTTGTGGAAATATAAGTACCTAACCTTGTTAGTGGTGCTTCTGTTTAATATTAATTTTGAGTATGCAAAAATAGGATGACGAATGCTTATTTGAATGCATGTGTTGTGACCAAACTCACTACTAGATTAAATTATCTTGGTTTCATCATTAATGCTAATTTGCAGCAAGCTGTAATGGTCCTTCTTGTTTTAATTCTTATGACTACTGAAACCTAAGGGTTAAGGGTTTGGAGAATGTTAAAGCATTGGCTTACCAAGGCAACTTGCGATGAAATTAAATATATTTCTCCACAGAAATAAATGACTTGGGATATAATAGTTGCAGTTTTCTCCTACTCTTATTTTTCTTTCTTGGTGAAATGTTATCATAAATTACAAACTTATTTATAATAAATTATATATTACCGTGTAATGAAATGTCCCTTAGTATACACAGCCAGGGTTATTATTGATAACAGGCGCCTCATGCAAACCGTGCAGCACATAGATGTGGAAGAAGAACACAAAGTACAGAGATGGCTTTGGGGAAAAAGGGGGACAACTCTCCAACTCCTTGTCTGCACGTGAATCGCTTCTACCGTTACCAATATCTCACGTTATCTCTACTTAAAAGCCTATAAATATTTCCAGGAGCAGATCTGCTTGAGAAACAAATGTTAGGCCCGGTGCCAAATGGATCTTGGAGTGGTTTCCTGAAATAGAACTAGTTTCAGGGTGAAGAGGAAAAAGGTGAATTTTACCAGTACTTTAAATAGTCAGGTTGCTGTAATCTCGTGGCTGTTGAGGAGACAAATCGTAAGCAGCTCGGTTGTCTGGGCCGTGGGGGTGTGCTAGGTAGGTGGAGGCTGTCCCAGGTGTCTGAGACCTGAGTTAGGCTCTTGCTCCAGGTCACACTCATGGAAAGTTACGTTTTCATCATTGGCTTAGAGGGAGCTAAGGGAGACTTAGTTATGGTTATCCACTGGGAGTATCTATGACTGCCTCAGGTCGGGTGAGGTTTTAGAGTACCCAGGATACATTTGGGAGTTGTACAGCAGTACCTTTGGGCTGGGATTTTGGTTACCAAGAACCTCACCTGCTGAAAACTAGCCTTTATTTAGGACAAAAGAAAAAGACCTAGAAGTCTGAGAGCTCTAGCAATACTGTGTGATTCTTTCAAAGGATGCAGTGATAAGGAATTTACCTATTTTTGACAGTTTTTCGCTCCCAGAAAAGGTCTCTCTTTTTTTTTTTTTTTTTTTTTTTTTTTTTGGGGGGGTGGGGTATTTAATATTGTACTACCTG